>CM037857.1:5418554-6001054 GCA_021292105.1 Anadara kagoshimensis | reverse complement strand
GCAAATTGACAAACTTTGTCAGACAAGGATCTGTTCCTAGTGGGATTTGAAGCTAGGCATTTGAGAGGGGATGTGACCTGTAAATGCACACTTAGGCCATAGCATTATCATGGAACATCAACATAGTCATTCAAACAAAGTTTAATGTTAATTGTGTAAATTTTAGGGTACATAAGTAATCTACCTTTAACTTTTCCTGATCATTATATTTATATCCATACAACGCCAGTGGACAAATCCTCATTGCTCCTCCGTTTCCATAGGAACCACTACCATTAAACTGTCTAGAGGCAGGACCATACAAATCCAAGCAGTCACAATCCTTCAAGGCTTGGAAGACCACACTCACACTTGAGCCATAACCTCTGTGTGGTTCAGCAAAATATTCATGTACAAACCTGATAGGTAAACAGTTATATAGGGTTATTGAACCGATATTGTGAAATATTGTCCCCAGTCAACGAGGGACAATATTTAACAATATTAGTTCAATGACCCTTTTATCATATAGCAAAATACATTTCGTTTACTTCCCACTAGTATTTCATCTAAAATTTCATATTGTCCCACAATACAAAAATATTGCACTAGTTTGTGTAAATGGCTATAAGAACTAATGCAATATGACGACAACACAGCAGTGACGTCTTCAGCAATTTTACAACAATCCTGTGACGTCATAAACGACAGTGTCATCTGACAAAGCGTGCAGTATGAAAAAATGTTTAGAGATACCTCAGACTTGAACAAAGTTTCCGTCCAAATATGAATACATATTGCATGCTAACACCTCGGGATTTATCATTCAATTTCTATGCCAAACATGTATTGCTATCTACTAATTATGTTTATAGAATAAGTATACAATCAAACACTTCTCTACTGGATAGATGGTTTGAACATAATTGGTAGGCATATATACATTAAAACCTGGTTACTGTTTATAATGTTCCTCTATTACTTGGCCACCACACTTATTATCATAGGGTAGGTGTAACACTTACTTAACAAATTAAAGTCAATATTTTTAATTTTTTGGTAAAATTCTGAAATATCAAAAAAGATTTTGAATTATTGTTATAGTATTTTGTAGCCCCAAAATCTATTTCTTAAATGATTTTCTTTATAACCCTTCCCTTTTTTATCACCTAACCCCTTCAAACACCCAAAACTGTATGGACAGAAACAGTCGAACAAAGCTGTTCATACAGGCAATCCAAGAGAACCACTAAAAGTGATATTTGTGTGCATGCGACCTTTAATACACATGTTCAAATAAGATGAATAAATAGCAATTGGGATAAAATTTCCCTTTACAAAATTAAAAAGAAGGCGACTTTAAATGCAGATTTGACTGTAAGAGCAATCAATGAAGTTGAGTTGAGATGAGTAATGTCAAGAATATTTCACTTATATTGAGATGTCACCAGCTATAGGCGAAGGTGTAAAAGTTTAGCCTGTGTGTTGAGCTGATGGCATTATACAGCAGGGTTCTTTATTATGCAAAGCCTACCATGACACGGGACTTAATTTATTTTAAGTTATTATCAAAAAAAAAAAAAATGTGACTTTCATTTCATAATGCAGAGTGCTTGGCGAAAGAACAGTCACTACCCACTTTCAAGTCTTGAGTCAGACCCGTTCAGGGTTAGAACCCATGACCTTTCACTTACTGTAAACCAACTTTTATTTGCGTGTGATTAACTTTTGCGTGTTTCGCAAGAGCAATATAACCGCGAAAGTTAATAGTCGTGAATATGTTTCTGAAAATGGGTCAATTAATACCAAATATTTAGCTTATTTCCATATCGCGAAAGTTAAAAGTCATGAAAGGATTTTAATTAGAGAATCGCGAAAGTTAATATCCGCGAATAAAAGCTGGTTTACAGTACTTAGTGAGCATTCTTCCAACTGAGTCACTGCAGTGGTTGGTAAGAGCAATGAATCAACATTTTTACATTAATGAAACATTACCTTTTAGCTATGTCTTTGCTATTTAACCCCTTATTTTCAATCAGGGATAAAGCAACACTCCTTGCCATTGCAGTGTCATCTGTAAAGTGCCAAATTTTCTTCTTAACAGCATCATCATCTGCACTTTCAATGTCTTGGCTGCCAGCTAGAACAACAACAAAAATTCAAAATAATTCTCACAACATTTTAAATAGTTACAGGGCTCTCAACTGACGAGATATGGGCCAGTCAGTGTAGTCACATCAGAAATTTTATATTTTAGTTTTAGAACGATTGATTGATTAAATAAACTTTTACGCCCCAGTCAAAAATATTTTGCCTATATCCAGACGTCACCAGCTACAACTTATAAATGAAGTGGCAGAAATTTTTACCATTTCAGTGCACATCAGGGCAAGGTGCAGGGAAGGTTCTTAAACATGGATCATCATAGACTGGATTATTTCTGTTATCAATGGCAAACGGATCCAAATAGAGATGGTTAATTTCCACATTTTAGAATGGGTCAGTTTCTGCTACTCTTCCGCCCCCTCTCGATCATCATCAATAAAGAGGGTCATTTACAGCAGAAATAATCCGGTCTATGGACATCAGTTTTTAAGGTACCTTATGATAGACCCCATTACTTTCATTATTAAATGTCGAGTGCTTGTTCAAAGAACAGTCACTATTTTTTCCACGAACGCATGACCTCCCACATACAAGCCAGCACTCTACCAACTGAGCTACCAGAGGTTTCCTAGTTTAAGGGTTACTCAGTTTTTGTTTTGTTTTTTTCTGAAGGTTAATGGTTTTCTCCCATCATCCTCGAGAACTGACTGTCTCAATACAAGTGAAATGATATCGACTGGGGCCTAAAATATGCTTTTCATGAATATCTTTTCACTGCACCTGTTTCAATTTTTTTCACCTGGCGAAGTATTTTCTCTGTAGCAATTCCTGGGGCCCATAGACCTTCAAATACAGCCCCGATACAATCACCAACAACAGCACCAACCAGGGCACCTTGAAAACGTGAAAGTAGAGTCGTCATAGTCCGAAATCTACTTTCGATTCATGGAAGTTTGATAGCAACAACAAAAGGGTGGAAGTAGCTGATGAGCACTATTTTCCAAAAGGGCAAGAACGAAACCGGATCATAACAACATGCCCTCAATCCCCATAAAATTCTTTCAAAGGGAGTAAATCCCATATTACGTTAAGTAGGGATTCCTAACTGAAAAGCTTCAATGAAAATCATATAAATTCGTTTATTCTCTCTCTCTCTCTCTCTCTCAAGACAGTTAATAAAGAATGTTTGGCTTATCCATCACTTATGGTTGTTTTTTGTTTATTTAATCATTATTTTCTTTTATTTTATTAATTAATTCATTCATTCGTTCATTCATTAATTTATTTATTTATTTATTTATTTATTTATTTATTGGCGCAAATGTAGATTTTGCAACATCCTTTGGTGGCTCTGGGATGGAGTGACATAATCATGATTGTGTTAATACCAGCTGATTGTTGCAAAATCCGATTTTCCATATTTCCCATTGATGTTTATTTTATGTTTTTAGAAAGTGTAGATTTTGCAACATCCTTTGGTGGCTCTGGTTGGAGCAACACAATCCTGATTGTGTTAATACAAGCTGATTGTTGCAAAATTCATTTACCTTTTCAAGATTTCTTTTTCATTGATGCCTTTTACTATTATTTTGAAAAAAAAAAAAAAAAAAAAACGATTTTTGATTTTGCAACATCATTTGGTGGCTCTGGGTTGGAGTGGCACAATCCCGATTGTGTTAATACCAGTTGATTGTTGCAAAATCCGAGCTTCAGATTTTTTCATTGATGTATTTTACTTTTTAAACAATAACGCCTGTTGATTTTGCAACATCCTTTAAATTTAATATCTTAATTCTGTGAATGAAGTCTGGTATGGTGCCCACGGCAAATATGAATGTGTATGGTTATTTATAAGCGACTCATGAATTTAAGAAATACATGTACTGGTGAGTACAATGGCAGAAGTACTTTATTGCTTGACAATCATATTGTAGATTCTATAAACGAAACTCAAATATAGAATAAATTGAAAGTGTTCATCATTTGCAACAAATAGCATTTCATTTGAACCAAAAATTTCCACAGTAAACTTCTGTTGAACACTTTTGTTCCCCCTTCCTGCTGTGAAGTGGGGTTCTTCTAGTGAAGAAAATTCTTGATCTTTGACAACTTGCAATGTTTTTCAACTTGGGTCTGATTGGAGTACAATGGAGTGGAGTAATGGTGTTTTATTCTCCAGTCCAGATTCATTAATTTAAAAGTGGTCCCTTTTGGGATGATGGAGAAAGAAACGACGAAGACCACTAATCTTGGTTAACTGAGCAAATTCACAAACTCTGTCACACTTAGATAGCTCTGGATTCAAATCTATGCAGTGAGAGTCACCACATTGTGATAAACAAGTATGCATTACACCATTTGCCGACTACTTGGGTCTTCTTGAGTAGCACTGAACCCTTTATAAGTGAAAGACACAAGGATTGGCAAGTGCTTAAAGGTCACCGGTCACCAAATTTATCAGTTTTGTATTTTGCATTCCTATGGGTAGAATAGTCAATATTGAAGTGTCTGACGTTTTCCCACGCCTTACCTTTACCTGTAATACACTAAAACCTTACCTAAACGAACTGCTAATACTCGGTAGTTTCCGACATCGCTCGTAACTTTCCGGCGACCTAATTGATGACGTACATGGTGTTAAGCTGCTGAGGAAAGACACATTACCTATATATGTATCCAAATATTACATGTGGGTTTGTGTGGTGTTTTGAAGGCTTTTAAAGTTTGATTTCAAGTCAAAATGATATATTTTGTGAAGTTTGGATATAATAAAATCATTAATGACCGATGAACACGTTTTTTCCACAAAATTCAGAACAAATTAAAGCCAGATTTACACAAGTCCTTCATGCAGCTTTTTAATTGTTTTGAATGTATTCAGATTAAACATAAGGAGATAAGTCAGGGAAATAAGAGCGGTGTAATCATTGAAGACAATTCAAATTATTGTGAATGAATTCAGTCAAATATATAGATTTTAAACAATTTTAATTTTCAAAATTGATTTAATTCCGTTATTCAATCAGTTCACCAATTCACCCGTTCAAACAGAGACGTATGTCTTGTTCAAATTAACTAATCTAATTTAACTTTTATTTATTCGATTTTCAGATTCCATCAAAAATAACAAATAACATTAACATTTACCGGGTATATCATAAAGATATACGCATGTGTCAATTAATGTTGCATATTGTAAGGTAAACTCTGTTAATTACAGGTGGTAGATGTCTACTTCTAAACAGGATGTTTCCCAATGTAGCATATTGATAATCTCTTAATTACTGGTATGTGAGGGGTGTAAATCACACTTTGAACGATATTAATTTATTGTGAATAAATGAAAGAAAGTTTCACTCGAGTTTTGAGTCCTTAGTTAGTCGAGCATTATGCCACTGTTATCACATATTGGTGACGTTCTTTTCATCCCATTAAAATTAAGCGAAATAAAGTTATTATATGAATTTTTTTATTTTATTTTATCATGGAAACAATGATGATGATGATTAAACTTACTGCAAATAAGGAATAGCAAGCCATTGAATTGAATTTTTTTCATATTTAAGTAATACTGGGGTGAAATATTTTTTGAGAGACAATACAAATTATTTTTTAAACCTTTATATTGATATTTTCGTTGTACAAAAAACTACAGGTCATGGACCCAGATTCTACCCGAAAACGGTTTTTTTTATTCATTACATGGGTAAATAATAAAAATAATAATAATAATAAATCTTTGATTTTAATCTAAAAAGGAATTAAAAATGGGACAATTTCTGAAACAAATATGAATCAATTTGAGGTCATAATATAGCTGTACTAGAGAGAAGAAAAGATTTTTTTAAATAAAAAACAAAAAATTGTGTTCTTTTTATTATTCCTTATGATAAATAGATAAAAATAAATAAATAAATAAATAAATAAATAATCAGAGATGTGTAAAGATAATTGATAATGATACTAAATATTAATAAAAATTGAAGTGAATAATATTTTAAATAAAAAACGAAAAATTGGGTTCTTTTATTATTTGTTGCGATAAATAGATATAAATAAATAAATAAATAAATAAATAAATAAATAAATAAATAAATAAATAAATAAAGTAATTTCAAAAGAAATGTAAAATTATGTTTTGTAAAAGTATTAGTAAATAGTATATCATACTTAGAGCAAACACAAATATAGTTTTTTTTTTATTTATTTCTTATTATTATGTTAATTTTTTAATTATTTTTTTCTGCCGAAGGAAACTGAAATACCCAATGCTAAAAATAAATAAATATATAAAAACACTAGAAGTTATTTCCGATAAATCTGGGTAATAAATTCAGTTCACTATACAAGCTTCATTTACTAAATAGCTGGGATACACCTTCTGCGTCACTTCCGGTTTTGTGCCCTTTTACTACCAAAGGGAGATAACACAGTTCTTCAACAGTTTCAGGGCTTTAATTTACGCTGTAGAAAAGAGCAGAAATGATTAAAAAATGTTATTTGTGGCTAAATCGGCTTCTTATGATGTAATCTTTCGGAAAATAGTACTAATAAAAATTCGGTTTTTGCTGACCGGTGACCTTTAAGACCACTTGGCCACCTACTTAGGCCTTGGGATAAAGAATTTCGGAACTTAAATAGGAGGTGAAATCCACAGTGGTCTGCAAGAAAATATTAACAACACAAACATAATAATTTATCTTTATTATTATAACATTTTAATTATATTTCATAATTATTAATTATACATCAATAAATAAATTAATAATTTTCTATTTTGATTTACAATAGATATCTGTTAATTATCTGTTAAGTATCTTATTTATATGCTTACTATTTATGACAAAAATATCATGCACTTTGTAATTACATGACTTAGATTACCTGTTCTAAATAGCTCTAAGCCACATTTTTTACCAACTCCTCTTTTTTTATACATTGCAAGGAGTTATCTCCCCTTTAACCAATTTTACTGTTTTCATTTTTGATCAAAATAACATTTGGTATTGTTGGCAAATGTTTACATGAATTTGTAATTTTATTATGTCTTACATTTTTTTAAAATTAATTAGTAAATTTGTCATAACATGGGTTTTGGGGGGATTTTTAAAAATAAAAAATGGTTTAAGTGAAAAAATGACAGAAAAAGTTCATTTATTAAAAGTTAAAACAGACATAGTGCAGATTAAATGTAACAAAATCCGTTTAGGTTTTATTTTTATTTATTTATTTATTTTTTTTTTTTGAAAAAAAGGTTTAAGTCTCAAAGTGACATAAAATGTTCATTTCTTACCAGAAATTTAAATGGGCATTGTGCACACTTTTGTGTAATTCGAATGTAACAAAGGAGTTATCCCCCTTTGACCAACATATACAACTTTGCTATCTAAGAATTTACTGATTTTCTTTTTTGAACAAAATAACATGTAGTATGATGGGCAAATGTGTATATGAACTTTGAATTTTATCATGTCTTAAATTTTTGGGGGAAAATCATAACATGTTTTTTTTCTGCTTTTTTTTTTTTTTAAAAAATAATGGTTTTAAGTTGAGAAAATGACATAAAATGTCATAAATTTAAAGGAACACAGTTTTGTATAATTCGAATGTAACAAAGGAGTTATCTCCCCTTTGACAAATATGTAGAACTTTTTATGCAAGAATTTACTGATTATTTTTTTGGAACAAAATAACGTGGTATAGTGGGCAAAAGTGTATATGAACTTTTTTTATTATTATTTCTGTAAAACGTATTTGATTTATGTATTTATTTTCAAGGTATAGCAAATTTAGACATATCCGGATAGTTAAATTTTCATGTTTTTGAAATATGCACTATAATACAATAAGCATGATATAATTTTTGCTTGGTATTAATTTTCGCACAAAACAAATGTAAAATACAGAAAATTAGTATACCATGAATTTTTTATATACAGTATGTCTAACAGCTTATCAAAGATTTAAATGGACATTTTGTACACTTTAGAATCGAATTATCCAAAAAAGAGTAACAAAGTACATTTAGGTCATTTTTCAATAACTTGTATGAAAATCAATTCTATGCTTAGTTAATGTTAATTTCAGGAAAATGTTTGGAGGTTACTATGGTAACCAAAACCTAATATCCACTGGAAAAATATATTCATTAAAACAAGCATGTGTCATGTTGTATATCAATGAATCCAACAATGTTTTGAATGACATTAAATGATCCCAGATGTAAATTATTATCACAGAAATGCTTCTTGTTTACTTTTACAGCAAAACCCATTGTAATGCCCTTACATATTTTTTCCACTTCGCTTATTACCACAATGGAACCTTGTTACATTGCCACTCAATAATTTTGCTATCTCACTTATTGCCACTTTGAAACCTCATTATAATGTCCTCCCATATGCCACCTAGCTTATCAAAACAGGAATTTGAACTCCTGATATCCATATTCATATTTTTCTAGATAAGCTGTACTAGATTTTTTGACATACCCCTTCATAATGCCAAAATTTGACTGAACACATGGTGGCAATGAATTGAAGTTTAACTGTATAATTATACAATATAACCTGTATATAAAGACTAAAGGGGCCGAGAAATGTGGACTTACAAACAGGTTCTCTTTAAATACAGGTTCTTTTTCAGTAAAAACTGAACTGAAAAGAGAGTGGGACTTAAACATTGGTGTTATTAGACAGGTGGTCTTTGTATTCAGGTAATATTGACTCTTAATAATTAGTAAAAATCTCCATTTTTGATAAATTCAGGTTCTTAATATTGTTTTGTTTCCAGGCAACAATATTTATCAATGAAACTCGCTTCTGGATTATTCACCAATGAAACAATACTCCTGAATTATCCACAATGAAACTACCATTCCTGAGTTCTAAATGGACACATATTTTACCACTGTCTAGTTTCCAAGTAATAATATCCACCAATGAATCTATTATCCCTAGATGATAAATAGAATGACTCATTTCATTAAAATTTGTGACCATCCCATTGGTCTTTAAGGGTGTTGTGGTTTAATCAGAGGAAACTGTTTTCTTTTTCATCTTTTTTCTCTCAACATCTGCAGTCCATTGTCTACAAAGATAAAATTCTTATTTTAAACATTGATAGATTGATTGATTAAATGGGGTTTTCTGACCTTTGCATGTGCTTAGGGCAATATGTCATGCTTACTGTGACAGGGGGCATCATTTTCAGAAGGACATCTTGACTTTTATTTCTAAATGTCAATTTTCTTGTCAAGTACTACCTTTTTTCACGTCTTGACTCTGGCCAGAGTTCAAACCCATGACCTTCCACATATAAAACGAGCAGTCTACCAACTGAGCTACCATAGTTATCCAATACTAGATAGAAGGCAGTAATTAAATTCTGCACAATTCCTGATTTCTCACTGGTTGAAATATTTCATCTATACTGATATAGACAATGGTTACTGGTGATAAGCTTCGTTGACAAAGAAACCCAATATCTTTGGCAAATGACAATTCCTTTGTGCCCTACTCAGCTGGTTTTCAGTTATTTATATCTTGACAAGCAGTTCAGGGAGTGGGGCATTTACGCCCCAGTCAATATACTTTCCATTTTATTTGAGTGTTCGGTTCTAGGGTAATGGAGAGAACTACGGTGATGAGTGAAAACCACAGGCCATTAGCAAGGCAAGAATTGACATGCTTTCTCACATTATGGTCTTTGCAAGTAGGATTTTAACCTACCCAGTGACAGACACTGTTTTCTGCAAGCATGCAATTTAAACTGCTCAGGCACCTAGTAGCTATAATTAAAGATCTTGCATTACTACCAGTATGTATATACATCAAATGATTCATAACCCCAAAAATTGTGCAGTCTCGAAAATTAAAAAACAAAAGCATATCATATTCTGCCAATATAGGTTTACAAGTTTTATCAGTGTATAATGAGCATGTATACATACAAAACATGTAGAGTGGAGTGGATTGGATAAATAATCGTTTACGCTCCAGTCAAGATTCTTTCACTTATATTGAGGTGGTCAGTTCTGGAATGTTCGAGTTGATAAATGGTGTTTTACACTCCTGTCGAGATTCTTTCACTTATATCACATGTATCAAGCCAACCAGTTCAGGAATGGCAGAGAAAACTAGAGTGACTAGAGATATGCAGCAAGCAATAAGTATTTATAACAGGGGTTTTCTTGGCACTGATGGAAACGAACCTTGGGATGAAATTGGGAAAAATGAATTGACAAAACCCATATTATGGGAAATAGAAGATACTATACAAGAAGAATTAATATTAGCAGCAGGAAAATTTTATGGTTTTGATGCTCTTGACTGTTTTGCAGTAAGAAATTTTCACTGTTTCCCCTGTAGGAAAAGGGTACCAAAGAAATGTGAAAATTTAGTTGAGAAGATATATTTGCGTTACAAGAGTCGCCATAAAAATCGTAAATATTTTATCCTCGCGAATGTATCTTCTTATACAGTACTCGTTTTGACACCAAATAATGACTATCTAGCAGTATTGTATGATCATGTGGTACACTGGTTAATTCGGTGTCAGGTCAATTCGCCCCACAGCAAATTCGCCACCGTCTAATTTGCCCCACTTTCAACAAAATCGCCCCCATCCAAAATTGCCCCCACTTCATGTAAATTCGCCCCAAATTTTTGAAAAATCTTCTTTTTATGGAGATTTTAAAAGTAACATAAATTTTTTTTACGACCTCTGACATACCTAATTGACTACAAACAAATTATTTGTATAATTATATATATTATTGTTTGTATTACAATGTTTTTTGTCGCGGATTCATAATGCAAAATCCATTGACTAACTTCACACCTCAGACATGACATGAAATGATGATTGTCAAAAGTCCTTTGTAAGAATGATATGATCATAATAGATGGTACAATAAAAAGAAAATATTTGCCTAAATGTTTAATATTACAGATAACATTAGAGTATTTGAGGGAAATCATTAATACATCCTTTTTAACATAAAAGTATTTCTTTAATAAAAATTATTTTGTTAATTTTGTTATTATATAATATTAATATATATATTAAATATAAAGTGAATATATATGAAGTTAAATTCATTATTAAATGGGTGCACTAATATGTTTTATTTTTTAAGTAGCGTTATTTTTAATTTGATATTTTATGAAGAAATAAAAAAAAATTGTTATATGGTCATTGGAAAAAATGAGGGGGGGGGGGGGGGGGGGGGGGTGGGGCGAATTTGACAATGGGGATGAAAGTGTGGGTGATTTTGAAAGGGGGAGATTTTGACATTTTGACATGGGGCGAATTTGTTGAAAGTGGGGGTGAATTTACCATGGGCAAATTAATTTAAATTTGTTACTTCTATTACTTACAGCATTCCTAGTAGAATGCACATTATTGATCCAATAACCCGGAAGGAAAAATGAAGTCTTAACCACAGACGATGTTTACCCTTCAACCTACTGAAGAAGCTGTTGTGAGAGCGATACAAATCTTCCTCATAGTAACCACTGTTTTCATATCTGTAAGACAAAGAATAAAAGTTGATGTTACAGTTATAAAGTAGGCTTGACTTAACAGGTGACTTATTAGCAAAGTTGGTACAAAGCTATTGTAAGTACTGCCTACAGCCTTATGGATATGACCTTATTTGAACACTGTATTTTTCCCCTTTCCATTACAATGTGACGGGACATACTTAACTGGTGACACAGATTAGCTCAAATGGAAGATTGAAAAGCTTATAATTCCATTTTTGATTGGCTTTCTACCTTGGGTACTTTTTCTTAGGCATTGCATTGAACTTATGCAATCAAAACTGTGTATACATCTATATGACCTTGGGTAGTGGAGATGCTACCTTGACCTATATATGCAATCATCAATATGTATACATCTAACAGACCTTGGGTAGTGGAGACGAGTAATTGACCTTGACCTATATGGACCTCCTTGACCCATATAGAATAAATGCACTTCCAGATGTTTTATTGTACTATGTGTTCATTTTACTGACGTTGTGAACTAGTGGTCAGATCTTGATTTCAATTTATAAGTAATCCCAGATGATTTAACATACTGTGCATTTATAAATTTAACTGACCTTGGATAATGATGCTGAGACCTTGAACTTGGCCTTGACCTGTATGCAATCCCAGACTTTAGATCATACTGCTCCCTTGTGTTTGGTTTACATAATATACCATATGCGTTATTCACAGCTATAAACTTCTCATGCGCTTTCGGGTCATGCTTGTTGACGTCTGGATGCAACTTTAAAATATAAAAACATATGAGAAACACATGTATATCATAGGAGTTTTCTTACACACATGCATGTATTCTTAACATATTTAATTTTGTGTGTATTTATTTTCGCGGTATAGGACATTTAGACATATCTGTGAAGTTAAATTTTCGCATTTTTGAAATATTCACTTTAACACATAATATAATTTTCATGTGGTATTAATTTCCACACAAAACAAACAATCCGAATCACAAAATAAACGGAAATTAGTACACCGTGAAAATAAATATGTTTACAATATCTTGTTTTTGATACTATTATAATCGGTGGCTGTAACATTTTGAATATGTATGTCCATTCTTGTCTTAATTGTTTGATGTTTCTTCCTTCTGGAACTACAAAGAGAAGTGATGGTGCTTTACACCCAGTAAGGAGTACATGTATTTATGTATACGTTATTACTGGGATATAGGGGAAAACCAGAGTGCCCAGAGAAAACTTCCAAAGTCAAACAAAGTATTTACATAACTTTATTATTTTTGTTTTAAACTTTGTCAGAAGTAGCTCATTTTCCTGACATTTTTTCTAACAATCTCAAAGTTTTTACAAGTTTTTTTTCATTTCTATCTTTATTAATTCATCAATTTCTTCATTAACTAATTCAATTATTCATTTATTTATTTATTTAGTGGAAAAAAATCATGATTAATGATAATGAAAAATTTTCCACTTCATTTAGTAAATTAATGCATGACCTTTTTTAACTGTGGCATATTGTTTAATTTTTCTGAAAGATTTAATAATCGAGAAAAAGATCTAAATTTTGAGAAAAATCAGTGCATAATTCTGTTCAAAGTCTATATGTTTAAATCTTTTTATTATGACACTCACCTTTTTACTGAGTTTTATAAATGCTGCTTTAATATCTTTTTGTGTGGCTGATGGCTTGACTCCTAGTGTCTCATAATGATTATAGAACCTAAAAACGAAATATCAAAAAATTAAAAAATTGTCTATTAGTTACCAACAAGCACTCGGCATTACGAAATGAAAGTCACAATTCTTTCAGATGGGAACTTAAAATAAACCAGGTCATATTTCATGGTAGGTGTGGCATGATAAAGAATCCTGCTGTATAATATGCCATCAGTGAAACACACAGGCAAAATTTCTGCACCTTTGCTTATAGCTGGCATCATCTCGATATAAGTGAAATACTAGTATTCTTGACTGGGACGTTAAACCCTATCACTAAACTAACTCAACTTTAAAGTTAGTAACCAGGGCTCACAAACCCCTTTTTTGTACCGAGTCTGGGCCTATTGGAAATGGAAAAATAAGAATTGTTTCATGCAATTTTGTGGGCAAATATCTCATGGAGAAAATACATACATATTATATACACAGTGTGTATGTACAACCCTCAGTATCAGGTCGAGTCCTTTTTTCATAGTCGTATCACTATGAGTCGCACTTGCACGACCAGTAGTGATACAGCTACGAAAAAAAGACGAGACCTGATACGAAGGGTTGTACATACACACTGTGTATATGATATTTTTATCTAACATTTCCTATTAGGTTATTAAAAATAATTTCAAAAAATACTTTATGTGAAAAAAATACATTTTACCACAGAAAACCACTGAACTATGTTATGACATGTTCTGTAGTAATGACGTCGTTGTTTACATTTGACAAATCAGAGATTCCTCAATGACGTCACAATGAGAAAGTGCATGTGTACTTTACCGCCAATATTTGAAAAAACTTGTATTTCACCAAATCAGATAGAAAAACTAGTCTAATGTTAGATAAATAGTGGAAAGGTGAAGTTACTCTTTTGTAACTTATTCTTTGGGAAAATTCACAAAAATATTTGGACATACATTGTAAATGTAGGTTTTAATCTTGGAAATACAGTACAGACCTGTCTAAAGTTTAACACCGACCTAACAAAAAGGATCCAAAGCTCAGCTGTCGAATATTTTAACATTGTAATGTGGAGGCAAATGAAATAAACTGTTGAGACAATGTCAGATACGTTAATTTTTTTACCTACAATATGGGGATATTAATTTTTATTGTGGGGATATATTCCCATAAAGACAAAGTTATACATCCTGACCTGACCTAACCCTACTCTATTGTATAGTAAATACAGTCCAACCTGCAAAAAGGCCACTTCTATATAAGGCCCACCTGCTTATAAAGGCCAGAAGAATGTATCCGAATTGTTCTATTTATCATATTATTTGAACCTGTATATAAAGTCAACCTGCCCTTCTTTTTCTGGTTCCCTTGGGTGGCCTTTATAGGCAGGTTTGACTGTAGTGTTTTTTGGGGCATTTATAGAAAACTATTGTAGATCACCAACAAGAAATTTGTCCCCATATCAACAGTAGTGTCTCAACTTCCAATTTGTTAGTGATTGTGTCCACATATCGACAACTGGAGCATCTCTCTCTCTCTTTATATGCAATATGTAATACTATAGGGTATTTGAACTGATATTGTGAAATATTGTCCCGAGTTGACTCAACAGTTGCATAAGGTTGCGAGTTTACTCCCGTCAAGTATTTCATCTAAAACACCATTTTTGTCGTATAAAACATAAATATTACACTAGTTCTTGTAAATGGATATAAGCACTTATGCAATACGACAACAACACGGTGATGATGTCGACAACAATCATATGATGTCATAAACAACAGCGTCATGTGACAAAGCCTGCAGTATGAAAAAATAGATTCAGGAAACCAGTAGGACTGGAACAAAGTAAGCGTGCAAATATCAATATTTATTGCATGCCGACATCTCGGGATTTATCATATAATTTCTATGCAAAGCATATATTGCTATATAATACTAACGTTTACTAAACTTACCTTATTTGAAAAATTACAAAATTCTTTGTTTTCTGTCTACTCAAAGTAACATAAATAATTTCTTTTGGTTTTTTGAAAATATTCTCATCATTGGATTGATATACTCCTACATTGTGTCTGGTAAAATAAAAAACTAAAATTAAACATATTTTCATTGATTTTACATCTTAAAATTAAATAATGAACTATATAATTTATAATTCTTCACAGATGTGTTTTAGGTTACTGTTGTTAAGTCTGTTCGAATCACTTCTAATAATGTGTGAGTATCCTATGTGTAGTGAAATATCTACATGCTTCATGTCTTACCTTGGGATGGCTACCTTTTAGCGAAATGGTAGAGTGCGCACTATACAATGGGAGGCCTGGATTCCATTCCTGACAACAGGAGGAATCCTATTTTTTCATTGTAATTATCAGCTGATTATAGTCCGATCACTTATTCAGTGATGAAAACCGATGTGGTTTTAAAAAGATCGTGGATTACTTACCTCAGATTTCATTAATGTTATATGTAGATCTGTTATTTTTATAACATATGTTTAAATAATTTGATTAAATTTCTCATATAAGTCTAAAAATCAAATAAAACCTGTTTTAATCAGGCGCGCATCTGAATTCAGACGATGCGTATCACGTAATAAAATGCATTATCGCCAAAAACTACATGTTTTGAGACAAAAATCGCGGCTTTTTAGATAAGCTTGAAGGTTTTGTAGTTTTAAAACATTATATTAAAAAATTTTGTCGTTCTTGGCCAAACATGTGTAATAAATAAATATTATTCATTATTTTGATGTATGTGCTGTTTTACCTGTTGTCCATTCATAATCAAGTATAATGGGTTAGTCCGTGACGTATACTAGTTAGGAATAGAAACACCTGTATAAACCTGTATTGCGTGAATACGTATTAGCCAATCAGAACCAAATTATGAAAGACTTACATGAATGAAACTGTCGAATATGCCATATCAAAATATCAGAGGGACAACAGCTACCTTTCAATTAATGGCTAAATTTTGACCCCCAAATACTCAAAAACTACAGTGAACCATGCAGATAGAAAAATAGTATTTTTATATACTTATCTTTAAACAGTTAAAACAAGACTGCAAACGAACAAGTATTACTTTCTCAACAAACTTTTATCGAAAAAGTTTATTAAAATTTATTCATATAAATTAAAAGCAAAAAATTGAAAAAGCTAAAAATATTTGAAGAAAATATTCAAATATGAAAATATATGTTCTAATAACACATGTGAAATTTCAAGTCTACTAAAGTTATATCAAGTGACATATCTAAGTTTGAATCACACCACCCATTCAAAAAATGTTTTTTCATCACTGAAAATGTGATCGATGATATATGTGGCATCTGTTAGACGGTAAAGCCCAGAAAAAATTGTGCTTTTCTGCTTTCCCTGCCTATTGTACAAAATATTTTGTTCCACAAGATATGCCTTATTTCGCGACTGTGAAAGATTTCGTACCTTTATGTATATAATCCGATTATTATATTAAGTTTACATAGCCTTACTTGGCACTCAGATCTTCACCAACAAGTTTAGCGAGGAAGTCGTTACACACAACTAAAACCGAAAAAACAAATCGAAAACGGAAACAAATAAAAATTCCGGTTAGAGAATGAAGAAAGCATTTAATGACCGATTATTCATGCGACTTTAATCGATGTAAAAATACGAATCCATGTCCAAATCCTAATCCTAAACCAACGTCAAAAATTTGAAAAATGGTCAAATTAAGTTGAACACATTCATGAACTTCCTATGGGGAAATGAGGCCAGGTGCTCCAAAAGGGTAAACAACTCCTGTTTATGAGATTCACAAAATGTTGTGTATACGTTTACCATTTATCTGTTTCAGTAATTGAGAAAAATAATCATCATCACCACTATTATCCAACTGGGAGTGGAATGGAAGTGGGATTATGGAGTTTAATGCTAGTCAAGATTCTAAACTATTTTTGATTATAAAATTTTTAGCACTTTAAAGTATTTCACACTCATCGATGAGGCATATATTCCTGTACTTGAAGATTCTTCAACTTACATCAAGGTGGTCAGTAATTGGAACAGTTCAGGTATGGTGGGGAAAACAGAGTATCTAGAGAAATCCATGAACTTGCGTTTGAGAAGCCAACTGACAAACTCTACTGCAGTAAGAGTGTGTTAGACAACTTCGTCTTAAATTGGACTATTGCAGAGTTCTTGGCCATATTTCATTAAAAAGTTCTGCGCAAACATTACGTAAAAATCCTTTGTTATTTTGTGCCACGTATATTTAGATGGAAACATATTATATTTATAAATGTTATATAAACGAAGTCATGCAGCTTTGAGATGGTGGAGGAAGCTAGAGCAACTGACCTTTAGTAAGCAAATTTTGTAAGTAAACACTTAATAGGTCACTTGACCAACAGGCATAAGATAATTATAAGACAGAGGCAACTGAAATCAACTCAATACTAAATGTGTATGGTATATTATAAACTGTCTTCACCGTGTTCACAGAACCTCGTAAAGTTAAAAATCTACTTTAATAAACTTATCCATTGATACTCGTAACCACCTTCCTTATTATTACTATTATCAGAAGTTCATTTTATCAGTTTATGAACTTTGAAGACCAAAACCCATTTCCTGTGTGAAGTGGTAGGAATTTTTTACCTACTAAGTGCCCTAATAAGGCAATGTGCAGGGAGGGTTATTTATCATGCCATGCCTACTGTGACCAGGGAATCACTTTTTAAGGTCTCTACAGAATGATGTAATTTTCACTTCATAATAGCAAGTGTTTGGAAAAGGAACAGTTGTGTTTTGGTCAGAACTACCTGAAGTTTGAGCCCCAACCTCCCATTTTCAATATGCAGCACACAATCTACTAACTGACGTTGCGGTGTCAATGAATTGAGGTTTCACTGTATGTCTGTATCTTATTATGATGTACTCTAAATGTAGTGTGATTCATTACTCTGTTTTAATCAAACATACACCAGCCTATAATCCAATTATAATCTAATCTGTCACACAAGTTTTTGTTTTGAGAAAGCAGAAAATCAAAAGAGTGTTTGGCTAACATGGCCAAAGGTCATGTGAGCTTTTGTATGTGTGTGTGTTTGTCTTTGACATCTATTTTGAATTCTTTGAACAGTTTTCAGTGAAACTCGTTCCTAAATGTCCATGGGCCAGTGCTATTCATATTTGCTTCTGTTGTTGCCATGGCTACCAAAACTAGATCATGGTAACCTAAGGTGCAAAAAGCTTTAAAAATTTTCCTTAAAAGTAACTATTAGAAAAACAAACTCATTTGATATTTGAATTCTGTAGAGTCTTTAGTCTATAGTTTATTCATTTTTGTAAAATTCAGATGAATTGGCCACACCGGCCATCAAGCTGTAACAGCAAGGAGTAAAATGTAGGTTCTGACTAGGGAACTAACCCGGGACCTTCCACACTATAGGTGAGTTCTATACAAACTGAGCTACCTAGGCAATTACAAAACTAGGACGTGCTTCTAAACTGTAACGGGAAAGAGAAATAATGCAGGATCAGACCAGGGATTGAACCCGGGCCTCAGACACTATAGGCAAGTGCTCTACTAACTGAGCTACCCAGGTGCTTCAAGACCAAGAACTACTTGACACACTCATGACACAAATAATCTTAATTCCAGAAGGTTGTCAGGTCAAACTGCTCAGTCAAACCTGCCTTAAAGACCACCTCTATATAAAGGCCAGAAAAATTTTATCCAATTATTCTTTATTCATTTATTTGAACCTCTAGGGGTCACCTACCCATAAAGGCCACTTAAATTACAGGTTCCCTTGGGTGGCCTTTATAGACAGGTTTAACTGTATATGTTAGATAAATTAAAACAAATCATTGAAGCAAAAAATATTTTCTTTATTACATAGCACAATAAGAAAAAATAACAAACAATAAAACAGTATGTAACCATGGTAACATTTAAATATTCTTAATTCTTGTTTATATGCATATAATGAATAATGATTCAGAGAAAAAATAAGACTGAAACCTAAAAAGGCCAGTCTGCCAATCATTCATGCCTGTTCCATCATTAAGGATTGCATGACACACATTTCACATGTACAGAGATGTACAAAAAGTATTCGGCCACTTTGTAAAATCCTTCTTTATTTCATATGTAAAATATTCCTTTAAGTTTATTTCTTGAAGAATTTTTATAAAATTTTCACTGATAAAGTTGTTTCTTACAATAATTTTCATAATACTGTCTGTCTTATCATGCTTATAACATTCAAGAAAACATAAGGTGGTAAATTTTTAACTGCCATGTGATTCATGGTTTTGTAGTAGATTTCAATTTTAAGAAAAAAACTTTTGATTTTAAAATGTTTATCTATTAAAAAACGAAATTTCTTTTCGTAATTATTTTTCAGATTTTACAAAGTGACAGAATACTTTTTGCACATCTCTGTACCTGTGTAAAAAGTGAAGCAAGTCTCCAAACTACTCTCAAAATATACTTGGGACTTGCTTATGATAATGATCATTTTATCGACCTGGATTTTTATGCAGAAAATATTGTTTCAGAAATGAGAAGGAATATAATCCATAAACCAATATTTTAGATCAATTGGTCATCAAGGCCCCTAAAATTAATGGAAATTGGCACCCAGTGAATTTAAACGTATTCCCTGCAATATAATCAATAAACCAATTTGTGAGACCACTTGGTCATCAAGGCCCCAAAAAATCAATCGAAATTGGCACTCTTTGAATTAAAATGTATTCTCTGTATTTAAATACTAGTAAACACAGCATGAATAATAATGATCCATGAATTATAAAATGGACATAAAAATAATAAATTCATATATGGAATGACTGAATATGAATGAATAAGAATCAATTTTAAGTCTCTTGGCCTTGGTTTCACAATAATTTCTTAGCTAATATTTTCCATAACTAAAAACTGGTATTTGAAAACTGAATAAATTTTATCAGTTTTCAAAATATTCATGGATTTCCATAACTAAAAACTGGCATTTGAAAACTGAATAAATTTTATCAGTTTTCAAAATATTCATGGATTTCCATAACTAAAAACTGGCATTTGAAAACTGAATAAATTTTGTCAGTTTTCAAAATATTCATGGATTTCCATAACTAAAAAATGGCATTTGAAAACTGAATAAATTTTGTCAGTTTTCAAAATATTCATGGATTTATAGTGTCATTTTGAAGATTGCTCTGAGCTCATTATGTCTGAATTCGTAATCTGCTTCACCATGCCATTTGCTCAGCTGTCTATAGCCAATTGAGCTAAAATGGATCTCCATAATAATGGCTTATCACTTGAGCTTTTTTGTTTAAAAAGATATAAGTATGTATTGAAACATCAACACATCTTTATTAATGCACGTCAAATGGTATCTCTTAAATCTAAAACCAGTTGGTTTAAGTCAAGGTGGTCCATAGACGGTATTTTTATTTTTGTGCCAGGACAAAGGCCCCTTCTAAAATGAAAATGATAATGTAATGATTTTTTTTTCTAACAGACATGTAACAATCAAGGTTACTTCATTATAAAAATAAAGTTTACAAATGAAAGTATGTGGTAATCCTTAAAACATTAAACAAATACACAACAAGCATTGCACAATCAGGGGTGACATTATCACTGTTAATACTGAAAAAATACTGTAAACATATTTTTTTCCGAGATGTACTGTTTATTTCGCAGTCGTTTGTTCTGCATGAAAATGAATGCCAAGTTGAAATCATATTATGCTTATTGTGTTATAGCGCATATTTCAAAAACGCAAAAATTTATCTACGCGGATATGTCTCAATTTCCTATACCGCAAAAAATAAATACAGTCATGCGAAATTAAATACGTTTACAGAATATATAAATAAGCAAATATAGTACAGACCTGTCTAAAGTCTAACATCAAGTTAACGGAAAAGAATTGAAGCTTGAACTGCAATTGACGTATCACCGGCCACGCCCACAATGTTCCGACAAAGGACCGGCATGCTTGAATTACACACAAAAAGAATGAAAACTTGGTCTAAATTGTGCCATTTTATGAACTCTCTGACACTAGTATGTCATTAGTTGCCATGACGCTGCTTTGGTACCATGATTGCGGCCAGTGTCGGAACATTGTGGGCATGGCCGACAATACGTCAATTGGCTCAAGTGTGGATAGTTAGTAGTAGAAGAACGACAGATAGATAGATTATTTTTGAAATGCTGTCGAGATAAGCTAACAACTGACCGACATGGCCAAGGTGTGTTGACTATGTGGCACTCATTCAATAGCTTAGTGTTAAACTTTGGACAGGACTGTACCAGTATCACAAACAACATATAACAACAATCTACTCCAAAATTACAAATTTCTGATGAGGACAAAATCTTACTCCTTTGAAATCATTCATTTTTGGGGTTTCAAATTTTTGTGATTCTAAGGAAAATGACCATATAAATGATTCTGCATTATGTTTAATACTGTTAATTATCATTAAAATTTATTGTGTCAATAAAACCATGTAACAAACATCATATAAAATATAAGATAAATAATTTTGTCAAAATTTATAATGCTTTCATTGGTTCAAAGGTTAAAAAATGTTAAGGTCCAGCTTTCACAAAACTTCTGAAGCCGAGTTTTCAATAACAAAAATCACAAAATTAGATTTCATCTCAAATATGGCTGATCACAAAGCAAAACCTCAAAATAAAACAAAACAAAAATTTTAAAAACTAAAAAGAGAGAAAAAGACAAAAAAATCTCAAATCAATCTCTAATTTTACCCAAATTTTTGGGACATGTACCTACCAATCTCATAAAAGGCTGTAGGAGAAAGACAGCAGAACTTGGCAGAAGACAGATCCAGTCAAATCCATGTCAGAATCCGAATTGCCTGAATAATGGAACTTGCATGACGCTTATTTAGTAAAAACATTATAGCATTGATTGACTATCATTGGTTTTTAATGGAATGTAATGGAAGATCAAATCAAGAATATTTCACTTATATCAAGATGTCACCAGCTCAAGATGAAGTGGCAGAAAGTCTGACTTAAATCATATACTCGGAGCAATTTGACAATATATACATGCATATTTCACAACATAATATATTTGAAATCATGGAATATTCAAATTTTGATTATTCAATTGTAAATAACTGATAAATTTAATAAAGCTTCAAACAAAAGCTTCGTTTTTAATCTCCGTATAAAAGACTTTTTGTGCTCATAAACAAGAAAAAAATCACAATTAAATGTAAAATAATTAATATTGGAATAATACATTTGTAAAATCACTCAAAATATTTAAACAATAAAATAAAATTGATAAAATGGAATAAAATTGATTAATACTAAAATCACAATAAAAATGTATTGGGTGTATACAGTAAAACCTGCTAAGTTGACCAGCCTCTAAATTAAGACCAGTGTTTTAAGGTCCATTTTAACAAAAGAACCTTTATATAAAGACCACCTGTCCATTAAGACCAGTGCTTTAAGGTACCTTTGCTACCATATATAGACCACCTTTCTATAGATAGTTCCCATGTGACGTCGCACTGTCCACTCTACAGGTAAAGTAGCGGCCATTTTAGTAGGCATTAGAAATTGAGTGATTACATTCTTTCTAAAATAGAGTGTATAAGATTAATTGTCACATCGTTGTTATGGGGACTAAAATCTTATACCAAATCAAAGTAAAATTTAAAAACTTTATTGATATCCCGATTACTTTTTGAAAAACAATAATTTAAAAATTAACCAATTTGGTTAAAATAGATAGATAAATGATATAGATTGCCTATCAAAATGGCCACCACTCTACTGAAAAATTTGTCTGCTAGAGGTCCATGGGAACTAGCTATAAAGGTCATTGTTCATAGGTCTTTATATACTGGTTTTACTGTACTTGGGATCCATGGGTTTTCCTGTACTAAGGTCCCATATCTTCATAAAGTTTCACTATATTTAGGTCACATGGGTGGTCTTTATATAAAGATTTTGTTTATTCATTATCACAAAGTTTGATTAAATCTCTTCTATTGAAAATCTCAAAATAAATTTAATTAAAGCATTACTGAGATCATTAGAATTAAAATCATGAAAATACACATACATTTAGGTAAAAGAATAAATGTTACAACATGTTTAAATATTGCAAATAATGTCCATTAATACTATTTCAAAATAAAAATCAATGACAAGTTTCCACACTCAACATGAGCAAATATTAAAACAATATTTTAAAACAGAAGAAAGAAATTTTTTACTGAAAAACTTGTACATAACATGTATAGGCAAACAACATTGACCTGTTCGCTTGACCTTTGATGGGCAATGTGTATATGTATTGAATGTGAATCCTAACGTTACCCTTGTATTGTATGGAACCTCCTACATGAATATTCCTTATGAAAGGTCAAACAGACAAGTCAATGTTGTTTGCCTATACTTGGCAACAGTTAACATAACCAAGAACACAAAACATTACAAAATAATACAACAGCTTAAACAAGATACTGTAGATTACTGTTTTTTCGCGAGAGATTTATTAACTCGCAATTTTGCAAGGACTCAAAGTCCCAAATTCAAATAACTTGTGAATATTCCTAAAATCGCGAAAATTAATAAGCCAAATTTAAAACCTGACATGAATGGTGAACTTCCCTGTAACTTGCAAGATTCAATTAAATTTCCCATTAAAAACAGGCTTAATTAAAGTTTCCTTTCAACCGTTTACAAAAAATAAAGTCTTAAAGAAACTTCACCATAACTTACAAGGTTCCATTGATGTTTTCCATTTAACATTGACTGACGAGGCCATATTAGATGCAATAAAGTAAAAAAAGGTAGATAACTATATAGCCGCCACGAAGTGGACACAAAATTAAATGTGCACCTGGATTGTGGACGTGAATAAACATATTCCCAAAATGAACCTCAGATGTAAGTACTCAAAATTTGATACTCGCGATATTAAAGTAATCTAAAGTTTTTTAAAGAAAGGACAAACGCATATTGGGACCATTTATGTATTATAAAATGCCCGATTTTGTATGGGCACTGGCGTAAATGTCCCAATGGTGTTGTTCATGTTGTTTTCGTATAATGAGGGTATGGCCCTCAACCATCCGACAGTGAAATCCATAAATCATCATTTGAAAACTTACATTATTTGATATAAACAAATACTTTAGTTTTAATGTTGGCACTTTTATATGAATACTAGTAAAGATCTCATTGTCGTAAATGTCTTCAATGTTATCAGTGATTTTGGATCAGTGATTTTGTTTGCCTAAAATTACTACTAAATAAAGGTAGTTTTACCTGGGGAAAAATGACTAAATTTCCCAATTTGACCACTAAACTTGCCAAACGACAGTGAAATACTTGCATGTTAAATCTAGTTGTCCTTGACCTAAAAAAAAAGAAAACAATATACCATTTCTGCAATCAGGATCCTAAGTTATGCATTTCATTATGCAGTTTCACTTTGCTGTATATCAGAATGTCAAATTTTCCCAATTCAAAGGAAGAAGGTAGTTTTTAAAAATTGTAACAAAATCACTGGTTATTGTCACCATGGCACTGTCAAAATATCTGTATTATCAAAAAACATTGCACTGAAGTTTTAAGGCAAGACTTGCAACCTGTGAATCTCTCATTAACACACCTGAAGTTATGGTAATTCATCGACAAATCCTCTTGTACTAAACACATCCATGTAATAACTTCTGCCGTTGTAGATTATAACAAGGGACATAACTGCGAGTAACACACAAGAAGTTATGGTTATTCATCGACAAATCCTCTTGTACTAAACACATCCATGTAATAACTTCCGCCGTTGTAGATTACAACAAGGACATAACTGCTAGTAACACACAAGAAGTTATGCTTATTCATCAACAAATCCTCTTGTACTAAACACATCCATGTAATAACTCCCGCCGTTATAGATTATAACAAGGGACATAACTGCGAGTAATACACAATGTGCGATATAAAAATTATACACTAGCAGTACTCCAAAAAGTGTAGCCAAACAAAACAAGGTGTTAAAAAAATAGAAGGAAAAGGTCCTGAATCTGAAAAATAGAAGATTAGAAATATATTATATCAGGTAATATTATATTCTGTGACATGGAAATCCATTGTTTTTACCCATGTGGGATTTCCTTGTCTCACCCTAGGGTTGAGACAGACTACAGACTGAATTTCCAGGGCAGTTATACCTGCTCTGAATTTATCAGTGAGAGGACTTAATAAGCTCATAAAAGTTCCAAAGGACTGGCGCCTTGTCACTACCAACAAAAAACAAATGTGTAAATAAATATTTTTCAAAACTCTAATTCATTTATTCAAATAGCTGTCAATGAATTGAAAACGATACAAAAGTTAGACCTTGGATTGAGATTTATATGGCCAGTAACGATAGATTCTATTAATAAAACTTTATTAAAATTAAAATTAAATTACTGATCATATTTCAATGGAATGGGATTCTCAAGTGTAACATGTGATATCCCGTATATCCCATAATGTTTCTGCGAAACTTTAATTTCCATTAGAGATGAAAGCGCTTGAAGTTCACATTTCCCCATAAAAATGATGTTACTCTGAGAAATTTTGATGTTGACATGGAGCCGTGTAACCTGTCAATACCCTGTATAATATAAGTGATACAGGGCTTTGGCATGTACACAGCCCCATGTACCCCGTCAAAGATTTATGTACCCTGAGTCACAGGCAAAGGGTACATTCATCTTTGATAGGGTATATGGGGCTGTGTAACCTGCCAAAGCCCTGTATAACGTTTTTGTCACCCTTCAAAACGTTACCAATTAAATCTTTTTAACTTCCACTTCGTATTTTGTATGACTAGATTGTATGTTGTCGCCATATTTGTTTACCGTAACTAGACTTCAACGATGTACAAGTTACTTCCCTTTTACCGATAAACGTTGCGTGCGTTCATGTACCCTGGCAGATTTCCGAACATGGTTCTATGTACCCTGGCAAGTTAACCAATCAGCTTACGCAAAATTTTTTTTAAGGGTGACAACTTATAATGTCCTGTGTGTAATATGTTACATGGTTTGTAAGTATCCAGTATGGAATGATACAGGGTCAGTAAAAAACATACCAAGTTACAGAGGCATCATTTTGGTTGACATTTATATTAGCAATAGGGTAAGCAACACTTACACACCCAGAATGACCTCAATTATATAAGACATAGTATTTTTGCATGTGCGTCTATGTACCCAATGAAACTGGGTTTGTTATGTGATTCATTTTAGCAAATCATTTTCAAAGAATTTAGTCAGAGATGGGGCAATGCGTAAAATTACCTGCTTCCAAAACAGTTGAAAATTTTGAACAGACAGGAATCTTCTTTTTGTCCTAGATAGCTAAAACTTGTCACATACTCTTCTGATGGTTTGACGATGATGTGGATGATACAATAATACATTAACTACAAATATAAAATAAATAAATAAATAAATAAATAAATAAATAAATAAATACAAGCACTACGAAATAAAAGTTATGGTTCTTTCGGATGGGAACTTAAAATAAACGAGGTCCAGTGTCAAGGTGGGCTTGGCACGCTAAAGAACCCTGCTGTAAAATGCCATCAGCACAAGGCATAGGCAAAATTTCTGCATCTTCGCCTATAGCTGGCGACATATCAATATAGGTTAAATATTCTTGACTGGGACGTTAAACACCATTAGTCAACTCAACTCTTTGTGTAAACATATAAATATATATGATTTTTCATTCTAGTAAAATTATTGAAATTAAGAATTGAAATTTTTTTCAAAGCAAGATAATTTTATAATGTTAAGTTTAATAGATGTGTCTTGTTACCATGGTTACTCTTGTAAATTTACATTAAACTAAAATGCAGGCAAATAAGTAAATTCAGTCAATTAGGATCCCCGCCAAGCGGGTGCTTTTTTGTCATTTGCACTTGTAATGTTCAAAGGGTAATAACTCCCATGAAAATGAGCAAACCATCTCGGGTTAAAGATATACCTTTCTATCAATGTTGATGCTTTGCATCAAGTTTCATGAAAAAAGTGCTTCAAAGTTTTGGAGACTTTGGGTAGACAAGAATTTCGGATTGAAAAATGGATGGACAGATATAACCTAAAATTTATGTTAATATATTTTAATATATATATAATGATAATATATTTTGAAAGAAAGAGGATAAAAAATTTCCCAATTCAGTACATTGCAGTAACCATGGTTACCAAAAAAGAAAAGCAATATTATACTCACACTATGAAACATAAAGCAGCAGAGTGGTATAACCATTAGCCATAAAATGGACATCTCATCAAACGTAAAAGTCTGTGCAAAATGTTTAAACCAATACTTTGATGTTACTGTAGGGTACCAACGTATCCTGAAATATAAATTAATTAAAATAATTAATCACAAACAAATTTAATTTCTGGTCCATGTTCAAATCACAATCCCAAAAGTCAATCACAAACATACTGGTCCATGTTCAAATCACAATCCCAAAAGTCAAACACAAACATACTGGTCCATGTTCAAATCACAATCCCAAAAGTCAATCACAAACATACTGGTCCATGTTCAAATTGCAATCCCAAGAGTCAAACACAAACATACTGGTTCATGTTCAAATCATAATCCCAAAAGTCAATCACAAACATACTGGTTCATGTTCAAATCATAATCCCAAAAGTCAATCACAAACATACTGGTCCACGTTCAAATTGCAATCCCAAGAGTCAAACACAAACATACTGGTTCATGTTCAAATCATAATCCCAAAAGTCAATCACAAACATACTGGTCCACGTTCAAATTGCAATCCCAAGAGTCAAACACAAACATACTGGTTCATGTTCAAATCATAATCCCAAAAGTCAATCACAAACATACTGGTCCACATTCAAATTGCAATCCCAAGAATCAAACACAAACATACTGGTTCATGTTCAAATCACAATCCCAAAAGTCAATCACAAACATACTGGTTCATGTTCAAATCATAATCCCAAAAGTCAATCACAAACATACTGGTCCACGTTCAAATTGCAATCCCAAGAGTCAAACACAAACATACTGGTTCATGTTCAAATCATAATCCCAAAAGTCAATCACAAACATACTGGTCCACGTTCAAATTGCAATCCCAAGAGTCAAACACAAACATACTGGTTCATGTTCAAATCACAATCCCAAAAGTCAATCACAAACATACTGGTCCACGTTCAAATTGCAATCCCAAGAGTCAAACACAAACATACTCGTTCATGTCGGAATTACAATTCCAAAAGTCAAACACAAACATACTGACTCATGTTTGAATCACAAACCTAAAAGTCAATCACAAACATACTGGTCCATGTCAGAATTACAATTCCAAAAGTCAACCACAAACATACTGGTCCATGTTCAAATTGCAATCCCAAAAGTCAACCATAAACATACTGGTCGATGTTCAAATCACAATTCCAAAAGTAAATCACAAACATTCTAGTCGATGTTCAAATCACAATTCTAAAAGTAAATCACAAACATCCTGGTCGATGTTCAAATCACAATTCTAAAAGTAAATCACAAACATTCTGGTCGATGTTCAAATCACAATCCCAAAAGTCAATCACAAACATACTGGTCCATGTCAGAATTACAATTCCAAAAGTCAAACACAAACATACTGGTCCATGTCGGAATTAAAATTCCAAAAGTCAAACACAAACATACTGACCCATGTTTGAATCACAAACCTAAAAGTCAACCACAAACATACTGGTCCATGTTCAAATTGCAATCCCAAAAGTCAACCATAAACATACTGTTCGATGTTCAAATCACAATTCCAAAAGTAAATCACAAACATTCTGGTCGATGTTCAAATCACAATTCTAAAAGTAAATCACAAACATTCTGGTCGATGTTCAAATCACAATTCTTAAAGTAAATCACAAACATTCTGGTCGATGTTCAAATCACAATCCCAAAAGTCAATCACAAACATTCTGGTCGATGTTCAAATCACAATTCTAAAAGTAAATCACAAATATTCTGGTCGATGTTCGTATTACAATTCAAAAAGTCAACCACAAACATACCTGTCCATGTTTAAATCACAATCCCAAAAATCAACCACAAACATACCTGTCCATGTTTAAATCACAATCCCAAAAGTCAACCACAAACATACCTGTCCATGCTCAAATCACAATCCCAAAAGTCAACCACAAACATACCTGTCCATGTTTAAATCACAATCCCAAAAGTCAACCACAAACAAACCTATCCATGTTTAAATCACAATTCCAAATGTCAACTACAAACATCATGAACATACTGATCCATGTTCAAATTACAAACCCAAGAGCAAAATAAAAACTTTGAAAACTGGCAAATTTAGATAAACATGTCAACTTCCACCAGAGAAATGAAGTCAGATGTTCTCAGAATTAGCAAACACTCTTGCAATACATTTGTTTTACTGGTGAGGAAAATGCTTATACAGTAAAACCCCATTATAATGCCCATTGATAACTCTACCACCTCACTTGTTATTTAATATGGAGGGTGTAGCTAGCTTAACGGGAGGTTCTTACCTTTCTGGAGGAGCACCCCTGGTGGAACTTCACATGTTTAACCTAATTTGTCAGTTTCTTAATTTCTACCAGTACTTTGCTTCGGGATTTTGATTTGGACATGGAATAGTATGTTTGATTAATTAATATGTATTAAAATTTATTTAAGTATTTTGATTTAAAAACTTACCCAAATGATAACAATCCTGGTAAAATGTGAATGTAGCTAGATGTCACTTTGTCCACGCTGTGGAAAACAAGGGAATTACGATACACAACCATAGCCCAAAGTAAAGGACCATTCGCCAATGCAAAAACTATGTCAAAGTAAATCTTCACATCACAGACCCTGTACATAAATAAGGACAAAGATTATTGTATAATTTGATATCCATAAGATTTTGTCAAATAAAGGATATCCATGTAGATAATTAACCTCTTAATACACCTATAGCTGGTGACATCTTGATATAAGAGAAATATTCTTGACTGGGATGAAAAACCCCATTGAATCAATCAATTCTTACTAAATAGATAAAAACTATAATTTCAATTGATTTGGAATCATGCCAGCTCACATTTTCTCATAAAAAAGATGTTTTTGGTTATTTGCAGTGAAAACATTTTCCAAAACGTATCGCACAAACATTAAGGGGTATTGATCACTTGGTACAGCGATGAACATCATTGCTTGAGACTGCCAAGTAATTAGTTGTATACTCTGCACAAAGTAGTCCTAATCTTATCACTAGAATATTTTATTTTTTTATTTTAAACTATTTATTTTGTCATTCAATTTTGAAAATTTAATAAAAATCATGGATGACATGTGACATCTACCGAGAACTTGGTGCAGGACAGATTTTGAATAAAATTCCACCAATCACTGAGCCAGCCGTTTCAAGTCCGTCAGGCAGAGTGGCTGAGTGTTTTATATGAGGTCTGATGAAGTAGTGAAACTTACCATATATAGACAAACCACAGTATGTTACCAAAGTAACAAAAGTCTATCAAGAAAAAACTGCCATTTATTTTTACTGAAAAAAGAAAAGAGAAAATATAAAAAACTGGATTGAGAGAGAGAGAGAGAGAGAGAGAGAGAGAGAGAGAGAGAGAAGAGAGAGAGAGAGAGAGAGAGAAACAGAGAGGAAAAAAGGATACAGAAAGAGAGACAGAGGAGAAAAGGATACAGAGAGACAGAGAGAGGAGAAAAGGATAAAGAGAGAGAGAGACAGAAAGAGAGAGAAGAAAAGGATACAGAGAGAGACAGAAAGAGGAGAAAAGGATAAAGAGAGAGAGAGAGAAGAAAAGGATACAGAGAGAGAGAGACAGAAAGAGAGAGAAGAAAAGGATACAGAGAGACAGAAAGAGAGAGACAGAAAGAGAGAGACAGAGAGGAGAAAAGGATACAGAGAGAGACAGAGAGAGAGAGAGAGAGAGGGGAGAAAAGGATACAGAGATAGAGAGAGAGGGGAGAGAGATTGATTGTGTTTTATGCTCCAATCAAGAAATATTTCACCTACATTCATGATATTGGAATGTCAACAGCTATAGACAAAGTAACTTAAATTTTTAACTTTGCAGTACGCTCAGGAAGAGTGTCTTCCTATATGTGACACAGGGCATTGATTGTTAAGACCCTTTAGCTTCTGAAGGACCCTGTGACTTTCATTTTTCAATGCTGAGTTCTTATTTAACAGTCACTACCTATTATCTTTAAGTATTGGTATGACCTGTATGCTACCATAGTGGTACCAATATGAACCAGCCACCAAGTGACAGAGGTAAAACAGTATACTCCCCTCTTCAAAGTGGGGGTATTATAAGTAAAATGCCATGGTTATACATACCAATACATAACAATTCTGATGATGATAAGAATGGGTGTACAGACGGCATAGTAGAACGGTAACAACCACTGACCGTACACAACAGCATGTGTAAGGAATATAATAGTAATAACAGCCAACACATACACAACTTTCTCTATCAGTCGACTCTTCTTAAACACCTAAAATAGAAAACAGAACGGTAACAGCCACTAACCATACACAACAGCATGTGTGAGGAATATGATAGTAATAACCGCTAACACATACACAACTTTCTCTATAAGACGACTCTTCTTAAACACCTTAAATATAACAAGTAAATTCAGTGAATTAGAATCCACCACAAATAGGCCCATATTTGTTATTTATACTCGTGTTCAAAGGGCCATAACAGAAATATGAGCAAACCAGCTCGGGCTAATGTCATACACATCCTCAATCAACGTTCATGTTTTGTATCATGTTTTGTAAAATAGTGTTTCATAGTTTTTAGAGAATTACTATGTACAACATGTGACTGTGTCAAGAAGGGCGAATGTTCGATTTTAACATCCCCCTACAATAGGCAGGCGATAAAAATATATATTTGAAACTATATATATATATTACATCATATTTCAAAAGAAAATTTTCAATCACCCCACCTCGCTATAATTACTAGTACTGAATCATTATGTTCACATCGCTAAAAAATTTATACACACTATATTTCATTCCTGGTAGGCAAAATTGACACTGGCTACTAATTTTTGAGGATTTCTTTCAAAAAGTATTCATCATTTTAGCAAATCTGTGAATAAATGTTTTGAAAAGGACTATATTTTTCACACATTTTGGAAATTTGCCTACCATTGATTTTAAATGTGTGGGAACCTAGGGAATGGTGGAGGGGGGGTGGTTATATATTATCAATAAAATTATTATATACATGTATATCAAATATACCCTTCTTTGACTTTCCTGTTCCACTTGTACATATGGTTTCTCCATTGTTTTAAATTTATCCGGGAAAAAAAGAACGGAAAAAATTAAAAAAAACTAACAGGGTGCACTAACACGTGTGTTAACAAACATGCCACCCCATCTTTATATCATCTGTTATGGTTGACACTCACACAGTTTTTGAATTACCAGTACTTTAGATAAAAATACAGACCACTGTCCATTAATCTGATTAGCCCTAAGGGCATTGAAAATGATAAAAATTTAAGTGCACATGCACTTAGTTTGTCATGGATAATCCTGTAAGCATTGATTCCAACTGGTGATCCGACTTTATATCACAAGAATTCACTTCTAAATTGGGCTTTCACAAGAATTCACAGCTTAATTGAGCTTGTACAAGAGTTCACTGTTAAATTGGGCTATCACTGATATTCACTTTTAAATTCAACTATGACCGGAATTCACTGTTGATTTGGGATATCACCAGAATCCACTGCTACATTCACCGCTACATTCCATTTTCACAAGAATTCACAGTTAAATTGGGCTTTCACAAGAATTCACAGTTAAATTGGGCTTTCACAAGAATTCACAGTTAAATTGGGCTTTCACAAAAATTCACTGCTAAATTGAGCTATCACAAGAATTCACTATTAACTTCAACTATCACAAGAATTCACAGCTAAATTTGGGCTATCACACTGCTGATGATTGAATGCTATAATATGAATTCACTGCCAGGTTGGTATATTTCAGGCCTGATGATCAAATGTTATAAATCAGTGCTTTGTGAATCTGGTTTTATCACAACAGCTGATGCACATATGATAAACATGTATATCATGAGAATTATCCTAATGGTCACACACAGGTATAACTTTCATTACTGACCGTAAGTCAATCATTAGTGAAAACTAAGTGTAGTGTTTAAGTTTCCCATAAAACTTCACAATACAGGAATTATCCTGATGGCCACTCACAAACTTCTATTCTTATGTAACTTAAGTCAATCAGTGAAAACTAATTGTAGTCTTTAAATTTCCCATAAAGCTTTACGATACAAGAGTCAAACAATCAATTAAATATTCCTTATTTATAAATGTCGACAAATCCTAAGTTTCGGAACATCCAGGCATGCCTTAAATCAGAGAACATTAGGGGTCAAATGCTCAGTTAATCCTTTGAATATAAATGTTGTCAAATCCAAAGTTTCGGAACATTCGGTCATGCCTAAAATCTTCAAAATATAGGAGTCAAGTGATAAGTTAATCCTTCAGTTAATCCATCCTTTTAAGTGTCAACTGATCAAATATTCAGAAATTTAGCCATTGCCTTCCGTGAAAATCCATTTGACATATGAGGGTTAATCAGGCCTTCCGAATTAATTGCCTTTGAACATTGCCACACTTTATCAGTGATACACTTGTAAATTTAGATGCTAATATCAAAGGTGTGGATATGATTTTAAAATTTATCAATAAGTTTATCAATAATAATAACCTCATTTGAGTATCAACATGTTCACCCAATTTTAAAAGTTTGTCAACTTGGATGATTGATATTTCATTGACCTTCAAACTGTTTTACCCCTTGTATAACTATATGCATGTATTGAGTTGAGTAATGGTGTTTAACATCCCAGTGAAGAATATTTCACTTATATCGAGATGCCTCCAACTATAGGCGAAGGTGAAGAAATTTTGCCTGTGCCTTGTGCTGGTGGCATAATACAGCAGGGTTCTTTAGTGTGCCAAGCCTACCATGACACGGGCTCTTGTTTATTTTAAGATCCCATGCGAAAGAACTATGACTTTCATTTTGTAATGCAGAGTGCTTGGTGAAAGAACAGTCACTATCCACTTTTAAGTCTTTGGTCAGACTCGGTCAGGGTTTGAACCCACGACCGCCCACTTACAGAATGAACACTCTACCAACTGAGCTACCGCAGTGGTTATATATACATGTATAAATACAATGTTTCTATTGCTGGCCCCAGTTTCACAATCATTCCTTAGCTACAATTTTCCTTAACTTAAATTTAGCAAATTTTGGTAATCTGTTTTTGGAACTACTGATGAATGATACTTTTATCAAACCTAAATGCAGATGTCTTAATCTAGAAATTATCTTAAGATTGACACCTTCAATTTCTAAATATCTTCAAAATTACCAAAATTATAAATTTGAATTTTTTCAAGATTCAAGTTAAGGAAAATCTTAGCTAAGGAATGATTGTGAAACCGGGCCTGGTAGCCAAAGTCACCATCATACTAGTTTCTGAGAATTTTATTCTTTCAATAAGTAACCTATTTGTGCAACTTTGTGAAAACTTTCACTAATTCTGGAAATATGGATTCTAAAAATTTCAAATTTGTGAAAACCTAGCTATGGTTGTATTAATGAACTTGTAGTTTTCTACTGGAAGCTCCTACCAGGCTGACCATTTTGATGGATTTATCTGTTTTTTACGGACATGTACCACAAATGATGTAAAATGTACAAACATTGTAACATCACACATTAAAAATGTACAAAAATTATGACTTTTTTCGTTAAAAATGTACCAAATCTGGATAAAGTAATAGAATTGATTGGTCAGCCTGTCTTACATTTTTGACCAATGTGATCAAGCATAATAACTTTACCTAAATTTTTTATTTGACAGTTAACATGGTAAAATGATTCTAAGGTGGCACTTTACCAGTCAAATTATTTTGAAATTTAAAAAAATATTGAACCATTTTAAACATTTTTAGGAAAAATTATACTTTTTCAAATATTTTATCAGTACTAAAAAAGAACTGTCTCTTGAGAGCCAAATCCCCCCCCCCCCCCCTCCCCATTTAGAGTTTTCCTGCAACCTTGACCTTCCTTGGTTCAAGGTCATGGCACACCTTTGGACCATGAAGATTATCCATGTGAAATTTCATGAGAGTCCCCCAAACCACTAATGAGATATAGCCCAGACACAATTTTACACAGACAGACAGACATGATGATTCCTATATACTGGTACCCCCCTCAAACTAGCTGGGGGTGGGTAATAAATATAGGGGGCGGGCACAAAGAAGTCTAACCAGTTTAATATAATTATATAGTAAAACCTGATGCAAGATTAACAAATGAGGTCAAATGTTACAGGTATTTACTAGGTATTTATATATAAATGTAAGTTTATCAGATTATCAGTCTATTATTATCACATTATAAGTATGTTATCTATGTGCTTACTAAGTCATTATACTTGGATCTTTATCCTCTACTTCAACAACAAACTTGTAGGGCAAGGATAAACCTCTCTCTTTCTCTCTCTCTCTCTCTCTCTCGTTATCTATGTGCTTACTAAGTCATTATATTTGGATCTTTATCCTCTACTAGACAACAAACTTGTAGGGCAAGGATAAACCTCTCTCTCTCACTCTCTCTCCAATGTAACTGCTCTCTCTTTTTCCGATGTAACTGCTCTCTCTCTCTCTCTCTTTCTCTCTCTCTCGTTATCTATGTGTTTACTAAGTCATTATACTTGGATCTTTATCCTCTACTAGACAACAAACTTGTAGGGCAAGGATAAACCTCTCTCTCTCTCTTTCTCTCTCCAATGTAACTGCTCTCTCTTTTTCCGATGACTAACTGCTCTCTCTCTCTCTTTCTCTCTCTCTCATTATCTATGTGTTTACTAAGTCATTATACTTGGATCTTTATCCTCTACATCAACAACAAGTAGGACAAGGATCTCTCTCTCTCTCCAATGTAACTGCTCTCTCTCTCTTTCTCTCTCTCGATCTCGTTATCTATGTGCTTACTAAGTCATTATACTTGGATCTTGATCTTCTACTAGACAACAAATTTGTTGGGCAAGGATAAACCTCTCTCTTTCTCTCTCTCTCTCTCCAATGTAACTGCTCTCTCTTTTTCCGATGTAACTGCTCTATCTCTCTCTCTTTCTCTCTCTCTCATTATCTATGTGCTTACTAAGTCATTATACTTGGATCTTTATCCTCTACTTCAACAACAAACTTGTAGGACAAGGATAACTTATTTCATTCTCTCTCTCAAATGTAACTACTCTCTCTCTCTTTCTCTCTTGTTATCTATGTGTTTACTAAGTCATTATACTTGGATCTTTATCCTCTACTTCAACAACAAGTAGGACAAGGATCTCTCTCTCTCTCTCTCTCTCTCTCCAATGTAACTGCTCTCTCTTTTTCCAATGCAAATGCTCTCTCTCTCTCTCTCTCTCTCTCTCTCTCTCTCTCTTTATCTATGTGCTTACTAAGTCATTATACTTGGATCTTGATCTACTAGACAACAAACTTGTTGGGCAAGGATAAACCTCTCTCTTTCTCTCTCTCTCTCTCCAATGTAACTGCTCTCTCTTTTTCCGATGTAACTGCTCTCTCTCTCTCTCTCTCTCTCTCTCTCTCTCTCTCTCTCTCGTTATCTATGTGCTTACTAAGTCATTATGTTTGGATCTTTATCCTCTACTAGACAACAAACATGTAGGGCAAGGATAACTTATTTTATTCTCTCTCTCAAATGTAACTGCTCTCTCTCTCTCTCTCTCTCTCTTGTTATCTATGTGCTTACTAAGTCATTATATTTGGATCTTTATCCTCTACTTCAACAACAAGTAGGACAAGGATAATTCATCTCTCTCTCTCTCTCTCTCTCTCTCTCTCTCTCTCTCAAATTTTACCACCATTCTCTCAGTTTTAGATTTTCTCTTGCAAATGTAACTACTCTCTTTCTATCTTTATTTTGTAAGTCATTATACTTGGATCTTTATCCTTTATTTCAACAAAAAACTTGTACTTGTAGGGCTAGGATTAATAGAATCTATTATGAGTATCCATGTAGATAGGGAAATCTCACCCGAGGGGTTGAATATTTCAGTCAGAGACGAGGCTTGCCGAGTCTCTAGCAGAAATATTCAACCCCGAGAGTGAGATTTCCCTATCCTACATGGATAAAATCATAATTGATTCTTTTTCTCACATTTTGAAGACAGTTTTTGGCTTCAAAAAAAAAAGTTACATCGACATTGATGCCATCTTTGAAAATCTAACTTTGTTATTTAAAGTTTTACATAAAAATAAATATGACCATCGGACAGAATGTACCTTGATATGGTTTATACAAAATGTATAAACTAGAAAACAAAGCCATTTATTCTAATCTCTCAGAATAAACATTTGAAACGCAATGAAAATTTCTAAATTTTTGAGACTCGGATGTCATTTTCCCACAAGACAACGTCATGTCCCCATAGAATGTCGTCTTTCAATTGTCTTTTGATTGTTACGTCACTGAAAATCATGTGATGAAAGACAAAAAACCACGTGATGAAAGACAGAAATATTCCACATGGCTTTCCTACACTGGATACTTCGATCTTTCACATTTAGAGATGGGAGAAAAACCTCTCTCTCCTTTTCTAAGTCACTATACTTGGATCTTGATCTTCTACTTCAACAACAATCTTGTAGGGCAAGGATAAACCTCTCTCTCTCTCTCTCTCTCCAATGTAACTGCTCTCTCTCTCTCTCTCTCTCTATCTCTCTCTCTCTCTCTCCAATGTAACTGCTCTCTCTCTCTCTCTCTATCTCTCTCTATCTCTCTCGTTATCTACATGTTTACTAAGTCATTATACTTGGATCTTGATCTTCTACTTCAACAACAAACTTGTAGGGCAAGGATAAACCTCTCTCTCTCTCTCCAATGTAACTGCTCTCACTCTCTCTCTTTCTCTCTGAAGAGTAACAGATAATTTTTCTATTTATATTCTTTATTGTGAAAACCCAGTGTTCATTCTAGAAAGGGGCAAATGGGGCCACTGATCCCATATTTTGTCAAATGACACTAGGGTTAATTAAGGTCTTAATGGGCCATATTAAACATTACATAAATGCATAAATATTGGTGTTATGGTATTTTAGAAATTAGAGGAAATTTTTTTAAATGCCCCTGTTCTGAAACACCTAAGCCTAACACTGAATGGTCTGTTCATGATTGTCCCTTTCCTTTAAAACATATATTCATTATTGTCCCTTTCTGGGTTTGATGTGCTGTTCAAACAAACAATTATAGTCTATTCCAATTTTACCTGTAAGAATTTTACCTGGTGGACTTAATGGAATAAGTTATAACTTTCATTGTCTTGAATTGAAAAAATACTTATTCAAATGGTACTTTTTGCTTGAAACAAATGAAATAAAAATTAAATTGCATTTATTATAATTTTTAATTTGATATTTTAGTCTGTGTCCATTTCATTTTATTTCTCAATCTTAAATGTTATTGATTTATTTACTAAAAACAAATGAAATAAGATTAACAAGAATTCCACAGAATTAGTTGTAAACTTGTTTGAGAAGAAAATACTGTTTTCAAATTTTGCATTAATTCAACCAATAAGAACATGAAGAATAACAAGAATTCCATGGAGTTAGATTTATCGTCTGGTAAACATTTTTAGAAGAAAATACTTTTTTTTTAAATTTTGCATTAATTCAACCAAGACTTACGTAGCCTTTCCACTCCATATAAATGTTAAATTCCAACTACATTTACAACTTGAATACAGTAAAATTTAAATTAATGGAAAAAATATCTGCATTTTTATCAGAAATTTCAAGCTCATCCTAAGATTGAATTAAATGATAAGCAAATATTGCATTCTTGCAAACTCATCACATAACATGTAGGTCAATTTTCTTAAGGTTTAAAGGAGATTTTATTATTATTTTTTTTTAAGTTGTACTTTTTTCTCTTAAATATCAAAAGGAAATGTAAATTGCATTATTGCAAACTCATCACATAACATGTATGCCAATTTCATAGAGGTTTAAAGGAGATTTTATTATCTATTTATTTTTTAAAGTTTTACTTTTTCCTCTAAAATTTCAAAACAAAATGTAAAATATTTTCAAAAAGCTGAGAATATATGTAAAATAAAGTTGCATCTTTGTAGAAGCTATATTCAAAAATTTTAATAAGAAACATAGAAAAATGTGTCTATTAGATTATTTTTTTTAAATTCACAGGTTTTCTCTAAAAAACTATTTTTTTAGCTTTGTTTTAATCCAAAAGTGTGTGTTTGACATTTTCTCAATATTCACAGTAGTTTCTCTAAAAATACAATGTAATGGTATTTTTTTTTACATGTATATTGATTTTCATTTAATTAATTAATTAATTAATTTATTTATTTTATTTATTTATTTATTTATTTATTTATTTATTTATATGTGCATGTTTTATTTGATTTGTTTAAAATGTTTTTATTTTGGGTTTATATTTTATATTATTTATTTATTTATTTAGATACATGTATTTGTGATTTTGTTTAATTTATGAATGAATTTAAAAAATAAAACGCTGATAATGTAATATATATTTTATAATTCTTCTTTTACCTTCTTTTCTGGAATAAACTATACCCCAAGCTTAACTTAAGTCCTATTGTTCCCTATTTGGGTTGAATTCATGATTGTCCCTCTTTTTTTTAACAAAATTCTCACCTGGATTTTCAAAAAAGGGACAATCATGAATAAACCCACTGAATACAGTCCAATCTGCTTTAAAGGGCACATCTACATGTATATAAGGGCCACCTGGTTATAAAGGCCAGTAGAATTGTATCCCATATTGTTCTTTATTCATATTATTTGAACCTGTATATAAAGGCCACCTGTCCATAAAGACTACTTTTACTGATTTTCTTTGGTGGCCTTTATAGACAGGTTTGACTTTACCTAAATTAAATGACCATGTATACATAAACTTACTTTTACTATATCTTTTAATTTAATAACTGTCCTGTCGCCATCTTGTTGGAATTCTACCCAGGCCTCAAGTTTTCCTGAGTTAGTACTCCCGTTGTGGTGATGTAATGAATGCAAATCTCCATTTTCTGTTATTGTATTTGTTCTTGTTGGATTCCTGAAATATATAAATGAGATACATGTCATATGGCGGGAAACAGTATCAGGACCGCTTCGCGTCTGCGGGGCAGCGAATTGCCACAGACTGTTCACATTTCATTGTTGATTACGTCACTGATAACACCGATCAAAAGATGTATCTAGATCTTATAATTTTAATCTTAAATTATAAGATCTAAATAAAATTTTACTGTTTACGCATGAATTTTTAAGAAATATGCTTCCCGGAAAACCAAAGACATTGTGACGTAAATGGTGTTATCAGTGACGTAATCAACATAGAAATGTGAACAGTGTGTGGTAATTCACTGTCCTGCACACAAGATGCGGTCCTGATACTGTTTCCCACCAAATGTATCTCATTATCAATATCAGTGATGGACCAATGAGGTAAAGGGGTCCAGGGGTTCATTTCATTTCTGTGTTACTTTGTTGAACACACACTCCTATGCTTAACTTTGAATCACTTGCTTAGATGGGGAAATTGCAATACTTTATGGTACATTAAAAAAATATGGAAGGGGGCAGACTGGTGTTGTTAGCCCTTGGAGAGCCATCAATACCAGATCTAACATCCATTGAAACACTTAACGGTTGTGAATTATCAGTCCGTGCACTAAAATCATTCAGGTTTGTTTCAAGAAAATTTGGTGCCATTTGCAATGATGATGAAAAATAACAACTGAAGTTGTCAAGATATTCAAAAACTTAACTTTATTTTCATTTTACATAGGCACATGATGCATAAAAAAGCAAAGAAAAACCAAATAAATTGCTATTTTCAATGTCTATAATTTATATCTTAATTAACCTTTTAATGAAGCTTAAAATTTCCCAAAATTCTAAATTCAAATTAAACATCAATGTATCATCTGCCACAGCACCATTCATATTCACATTGCCACTCATGACAACCTCAAATTGTATCTAGCATTAAAATGAAATATGGTTGGTTGGTCGTTACAATAAATGTTTACATTTTAAGTTACATAGATAATTTTTCAGATATTTGCTATGTCAGAGCAAGTTTATTAGTTTACAGTAAAACCTCGATTCATCGCCACAATTTGTTCAGTCAAATTTTGGCGTTATAAAGGGGTTTGGCGATAAATTGGGGGAGGCGGATAAAGAAAAACATAAACAAAATGGATTTTGGGACTTCAAAATAGTGTGGCGATAAGCGAGGTGGCAAGCTATCGAGGGGCATTATAACGAGGTTTTACTGTATATGGATTAATGATTTAACAGTGTGTTTTATGGTCTGCCCTGTACTAGTGTACACTCAGGGTGACGTTAAGGTGCTAGCTAACAGAGTCAGTTTTCTGCAGACTGGAATATGTTTGTGTTAAATTAATATTTATCATAAATTAACCACTAAGACCTGTTAATTATGCAACCTTGTGTCCTTGTTACTTATATAAAATCAACAAACTACAGACTTGGTCCCTAGCTGATGTCACACATATGTCATACAGTATGTCACTTCATATGATAAATATGTATTATATACACAGTGTGTATGTACAACCCTTCGTATCAGGTCTCATCCTTTTTTAGTAGCCGTATCACTACGAGTCGCGCTTGCACAACGAGTAATGATACGGCTACTAAAAAAGGACGAGACCTGATACGAAGGGTTGTACATACACACTGTGTATATGATATTTTATCTAACATTTTTAACTAGGTTATTCAAACTAATAAAAAACAACAATTTATGTGAAAAATTATATTTTACTACAGAAAAACACTGAACTATGTTATGACATACGTTCTGTAACAATGACGTCATTATGTACATTTGACAAATCAGATTCCCCAACGACGTCACAATGTGAAATCCGACTAAAAGTCACATGTACTTTACCGCCAATGTTGTATCACCACAATGTGGTGATACAAGATTCTGTATCATGCGTGTTTGATAAAACTTGTATTTCCTAGAAATACTAGTCTAATGTTAGATAAATATAAAGAGACCATATGACAACACAAGCAAAGATACAACTTCCCCAGTCACATTATCCTAGCACCAGGTCAACCAGTCAATACTCTGTATCCAGGGTTTGAACCTGTGCTTAAGAGTTGGGTCAATGACAATTTAAACCTGCTCATCTTTATGGCTGGTTATAATTTATAACCATTTATTCTGAATCAATCTTCTAGCCACTACTTTACTGTCTATTCATAAATCAAATTGGCATAAATGTATTTAATTTTTTTAAGTTATGATAAACAATATGATAACTAATTTGTAAATAGACAGAAGACAGAAAAGTAGTTTTTCAGTGCTCGTAAATAAGTGGGATTTTCAAAATGTGCACGAAGTTAGATACACACTTTTTAGGTAAAATAACATTTGTATCGGCAGAAGATCCAAGTCCACAACAGATGAGTTTTAAGAAATAGTAAACATAATATATTTATGGTAACATAAATTGTTTTAGACGTAAATACAATAGTTTTGATATATTGATGTCATCACCTAAAGTTGTATTCAATTTTCCTTTGAAGATAAACGAACTTAAGGCATTTAAAGGATAAATGACTCAATTTTACTCACTCATGGCGATTAGATACTTCGGTTTTGTTTCTGTCACTTGTTTGAATGTTGTCTGTGGACATGCCCTAAATCAAGTCATAAAACAATCGCTGAAAACTAACTTTACAACTAAAAAACATCAGATGATGTTGTTGAATGAAAACGCCGCATTGTTTACATAAATGTCATGGTCTGTAACCATCCCAAACATCTGATTTAACTAGGGCTACGATTGGATAATTTTTTGACGTGATCAGTATTAAGAAATTCCATTGGTTAATTTCATATCACGCAAACCCCCGCGATATTTAACCATTTCCGGGTTATTTGAAAGTGAAAATAGCATTGTAAACACATTTTACTCTAGGTAATTCCCAGAATTTGATGCATGATTGATATGGACACAGTACTTTGTACAAAACATCGTAAGCAGTCTTTAATTACTTTGATGATAATGAAATAGCTGGAGTTAAAAGAATTTAAGAAATGTCATCAGAATTAATTGTAAATTTTTTGTCAAATATCTGTTACCATGCACATTTTTTATGAATTTCAAACTGATACCCATGTTGTAATAATCCCATGGTGCTAGTGCATGTGAGATATCCAAACTAAACTTTCAAATCAATTTTACTTGTATATTTGACACCTTTAGTTAGCCTACTGTTGGAACCACTCTGTCTGTGACAGTGAAATATAACTCTTTATTTGAATAGAAAAACAATAAATTTGAATAAAGATTGATATTTTTCATTTACCTAGTCATAACTGAGAATCTGTATGCACTTGCCTATAGTGCGAGAGGTAAGTGGAAAGGAGGAATGTAGCAGTCTGGGTAGCTTAGTAGTAGAGCACTCACGGTAGTGCAAGAGGTTTCGGGTTCAATCCCCGGTCTGACCCTGCATTTTCTCTTTCCTGTTAAAGCATTACCGGTATAACATACTTTATACTGTACATGTTAATGTACAAATAATCTGGTGGGGGGGGGGGGGTTAAGCCTAATAGGGTTACCGTAGTCTCTTATATTTTCTGAACTTCTCCAACACTCAATTGATAATTAAAAGATGGACCAAAACTGGACCACACAAGAGTGGGATTTTGGGCCTGTAATTTGGTGAGGGCCAATGTCACAATGTCCCCCTTCTAGACTGACAACAAAATGCAATGCTAAACATATACTGTTACCTACCGTTTTCCTCGAACTTGCATGTTTACATGATTAAAATCTACAACTGAAACAAACTTTCATAATTTTCAGAAGAACCATGCTTTTTGAAAACTGGTACCAAACCAGGGGCCAGTCAAGGGAAATGTTTTTATGTATGTAGCCGTACAGATTCTTGTGGATTTGTCCAGAAAGCTGACAAGTAAGTCACATTAAGGAACAAAACATCCCATCCCATCTCCATCCCCATTCCATTCCATCCCATCCCATCCCATCCCATTAGAGCTGTAATCATGAGACAAAAAGACATAGCGATGTCGCTGAACTTTTGATGATATCATTACAAAATATCGCGATATTTCCTGATGAATATGCCCAATATGAAATTACAGTTAGGCTGAGTTAGCTAATATATACATTGAAAACAGTATGCATTGATACATTGTGTATTTATTACATCAGCTGTCAGCAGTGATTTGTTTGTGGTTCACAACAAAACCACAATAATAATCTGCTTAATCATGATCACTACACAAGTGGTGCAATGATTTCAAAGAATTTTTTTTGTAAGTAATTGGGGTTCTGTGATATCATGATGTAAGCTTTGTTCCACGATATCGCCATCGGCAAATCCTTGGCGACGATAATCACCATGACGATATGTAATAACAGCACTACCATCCTTCCCTCCTTCCCTCCATCCCTCCATCAGTATACATTTGTACAAACAGTGAAATTTATATTTGCCATAGATTTATATGACATGTGTTCAAACTTAAGATAATATTACTAAATAGAATTTGTTTGTTTCGAATAAGAATGTGTGGTGAACTGAAGTAAAAATAAAATGTTTGTGTATAAACCAAATAAAGGTCAATCAATTAAGAAATAACATTCTATTTGAGTGTATTCATTCGGTATTATGGATGAGAGTCAGGAATAGCATATTCAATGAACTGCGAAACAGTTCATGTTAAAAATGCTATTCCTGACTCTCATTCATAATACCAAATGAATACACTCAAATAGAATGTTATTTCTTATATTTACAATCATAAAAAATATTGATAGCATGTCCGAAATATAAAATTATCGCTACAATAATTTATTTCATTCAAGATTCCGACAAACATATGGGATTCCTGGAACAGCCTTGCTCCAAGTAAGGAAAGTTACGTCGGGGGTTGACTTGGATGCTGACCAATCCAAAAAATGCATGACGTAAAAATGTCATTCTGTGACGTAATCAGAGGTCATGACCCCACACTGTATTCAAGAGGAATTGAATGCCAGTAAAAACATATAGGTTCATCTAAAGAAGGTCAATTCCAATTGTAAATATATGGCCTAGATGACCAAGTGGACTAAAATGCATGTTTACAGATTACACTACCTCTCAACACCTAGGTTCTAATCTAACTTTGAGATTAGTTTAGTAATGGTGTTTAAATGTCCCAGTCAAGAATATTTCACTTATATTGAGACTTCCCTATAAGCGAAGGTGAAGAAATTTTGCCTGTATCTTGCACTGGTGGCATTATACAGCAGGGTTCTTTATTGTGCCAAGCCAACTTGACACGGGACTTTCTTTATTAATTATTTTAAGTTCCCATCCATAAAAACAAACCATGCTTACATTTTATAATGCTGAGAACTTGGACAGAAACAATCACTACCCACTTTCAAGTCTTAGGTCAGACCTGGTTGCGGTTCAAACCCACTACCTCCGAAGTATGGAGTGAGCACTCTACCAACTGAGCTTCTGCAGTGGTTTCCAATCTAATTTTCTAGATTTCATTTGTATTAATGATGCATTGTTTTAAAGTGTTTCAGGTACAGACTGTCCTTGTCACCCAGGCTATGTGGTTGACCTACAAGCCTTGTTAACGGATAAACATTCTGGTGGGAAAAGGTACATTGAATTTATATAACATTTCAGAAATGAAGTTAGTGTGGCGCGTAGTGTGTGCAGTAATACCGGTATATTGTGGTATGGCAGGATCGATATAATGTTCCGGTATGCAAAATAAAAAAACTGTGTACCACCGAAATAATAAAAATCGGTAGATCACTCTTAACGACCAATTTTTTGTTGTCGGCAACACTCAACAAGTTATAATATTATAATCTTTATCTCGAAAGTGTTTGTCATCAACATACATATGTTGACCTAAATTAATGTGGGTCTGAGATACAGTCACTTTGTTATTATTATATGGATAATGGCAGATGGTGAAGTCAAACTTGTTAAAAACAAACAGACAACAGCAAAATATCGGTGGATTTTAAATTTAGTCAAATTGCAGGGACTATGCATAGAAATATAACAGTGTACACTGTCTGTAATGCAGACGTTAAAAATCACCAGATTTTGATTGCATTTATGTTTATTGTGAAATAGATACACCGTAAATTTTGAAGCATTGAGTAACTTGCAATACATGTATTGTATTTTTCCAAATATTGCAATATATTGCAATATGTTTTTCTTCCCAAAACCCACCCCCTAGTGGTGTGTGCCAAATTCGATGAAGGGTGAAGTTCTTCCTACACTACTAGCCCAAATTTTACAGTAATGATGTGTAAGTAAAGGACTTTCAGATTTGCACAAAAAAAGGGATTATGTAACCTTAGGCCCCTAAATAGGGGAAATAGTATAATTTGGTGATATGTGTCAATAATCATGTCCAAGTAGTTTCTTCTGACAGCCCTTGTTTAGGTATTGTATGTGGGAATACAGCGAGTCTTTGAAATAAGCACTGGTCCTATAATGGCCCCAGGTCAGTATATTTTGACTCGAGCCAGTGGAATTTAAATACCAGCAAGCCCTACTGGTTTGTAACAAAATCCCAACACAGATTTTCATTTGAATAGAAATTCCTAGTTTGCTTATGAAACCTTATTCTGGGCCTGTAAAACAAACTCTGTAACTTGCCAGAATTGCTTTCAATATTTTTAAAACCTGAATTCTTTGATCGACAGTGGTTTATTTTTCATAAATTTCAGGCAATATTATCGCTGTAAAGGTCGAGAGCAGACTCAAAGGTTTTGTGGATACCATACAGTTACACAGGTAAAGTCTATGATAACTTGGGGGTGGGGAGGGGGGGGGGGCTCAGTGGCTGAGTGGTCTATAATGTGTGCACTTACGGTACCATTTACAGCACTCGGACAATTTGTTTTTATATATTTCAATCTTTATTCATGTAAAGATAGTATAAACCAACATAAAAAGACATTCAAAGTTAGACCATTTGCACACACAATTACACCAGGTTATAATTTGAGATTTCTACACATATTGTATAAGACAATTATATAAGGGCATAAGATATGCCCACTTTTCACAAAAAGAATTATATTTACAATTTTCTTGCAGTGTTGCACATCGGCCATGGCATTGCGGCAATGCCACAGATTTAAAGCCATTGTCCCTTATTTCTTAATACCTGTGCATCAATGGGGCAGGCTTTGAAAAGGAAATACATTTCAATAATATCTAATCTGTCTAACGGGCAGAAATTCAATGTTTGCACTGGCTAAAAATCACACAGCTATGGTTTTCATTACTACACTCCATTTTATTATAACTTGTATTTAAACACTTTCAATCTGTATGTTGTAACAAATCAGATTCCATGACTAAACATTCCATGTCAACTATGTTTTTTTTAGTTTCAGTATTTTTGTTTGTTTGTTTTACCGCTTTTGGCTTTCTTCATGCTTCATATGAAGGAGTTGAGTTGAGTAATGGGGTTTTATGTCCCAGTCAAGAATATTTCACTTACATCAAGGCGCCGCCAGCTATAGGCGAAGGTGCAGACATTTTGCCTGTGCATTGCGCTGAAGGAATTATACAGCAGGGTTCTATATCGTGGCAATCCTAATATGACATGGGACCATGTTTATTTTAAGTTCCCATCCAAAAAAACCATGACTTTCTTTTTGTAATGCAGAGTGCTTGGTGAAAGAACAGTCACTACCCACTTTCAAGTCTTGTGTCAGACCAGGCCAGGGTTAAAACTCACAACCTCCCACTTACTGAGCGAGCACTCTGCCAACTGAGCTAGCGCATTGGTTCTTATATGAAGGAGAACACAGATCATGTTATAACTAGTGTTTAACCATCATCTTAATATTAGTTAAATTTAATCTGTTTCAGGGAAATTCAAGTCCACTGAAAGATTACAATTTCCAAAAGGATGATAAGATGTCGAGTAAAGGAAAAAAATCTTCCGAGTCCAAAATGACCAATATTTCCGAGAAAAATGCAGCAGAAGTGTTGAAGGAAAAAATGACAGAGTTGGATGATGAAGAAAGTGAAAGCGTTGTGGAAAGTCTGGCTAATTTGAGTATTGAAGCCGGTCACAGAGGTGGATCTGGGTCTGAGAGTACTTCGAAGGAGGAAGCTGACAGTGGACAACATCAGAAGACTCAGAAAATGTCAAAGTTGAAATTAAAGAAGTCGTCTTCTAGTTCTCAAAAAGAGGATCAAAAAGTCCCTGTACAAAAAGAGAAATACACTAGTGACACAGACGTGTTGGAGGTGACATCAAAATCTTCCCCCGGTTCTGGAAAATCTGAGAAGAAAGCAGAGAAGTTGTCTCCCTTTAAACAGGTGTCGCCAAAAACAGCTGAGCAACCATTAACAGATTTTGAGCGAATGTTGGCTTCTGGTGACAAGCCCATAACTAAACCATCAAAGTCGCCTCATAAATTATCTGTTTCTCCAAAGAAAGTGTCGTCAAAATGTAAGAGTCCATCAGATAAGTCTGACACAAGTACAACACCTAAAAGTTTCGCTGACCTCTGTGACACTACAAAAGCCAATGAGGATACCTCCGATTTACCTCTCTCTGAGAGAATCAGACTAAACTCTGGTGATGGTCGCACACCAAGCTGGAGGTCAAACAGTACAAGCAGTATAGGCAGCGTTCCGTCTCCCCGAAGTGAACAAAATGACCAAGATATAATAGATTTGACAAGTGACGGGGAGGACATTGATCCTGCGGCAGATGAAATTCCTACGTTGTCAGATTGTCAAATTTCTACAGGTAGTGACAGCGTTACAACAAGTTATGATAAAAGTACTGCTGGTTTGAAGTCTCAGTCCTCTAGCCAACAACAAGCAGATCATACAGTATCTACATACTTTCAGCCTGCTTCAAAATTTGCTCTAGAGAAAGAGGAGGAAATCAGGAATACTATTTTAATGGATATTAATAAACAGAAAGTAAGTTTTATTGATACATTTTAATAGGCCTGTCGATGAAATATAATATATATCATCAATAAAAGCCATTGATACGATATATCGATACATTTATACAAGTATCCATATCAACAAAAATTGCTGCCAGTACATGGCTAAGGTTGGAGTACCGTAGTCCATGACACATAGATTAAACTGGTTGTAAATGTAACATGATTACAACCCATCATGTCAATGTATCTCAAAACCAACTAACAAACAAAAAAAGAGGGCATATAATATTAGAAGATTTCATCAGAAATTTGTAGCTAAAAGCAATTTTGGCTACCTGAAATTGAAACTTTGTAAAATTGTTCAATTTCCAGGGCTTTTCCTACCCTATATTTACAGCCAAAATTCGAAGGCATTCCCAATGTAAAAATGAAGAAATTTTCCAAAATAGAGAGATTAAAAAAATCTGAGTCCATTTAGACTTTTCTCCCTGTTCCAGTTTATTGGAAAAAATTGTTTCTGTTTTCTTCTCAAAGTTAAGCATAACCTACTGATGTCAGATGAGAGTCAGATTACCGGTAAGAGATTTTGTGTTTTAATGTCAATAAATTTTCCCAATTGAGCCCATTTAAAATTCCCAATTCATTTAGTAGGATAAGTCCTGATTTTAATAAGATATTAAATTCAATATTGCTCATTATTCTTATGTTTTTCAGCAAATAATAGCCACAGTAAAAATGTCCAGTTTACCAGATAAAGGGGAAAAACTAAGAAGTAAGATAGATGATCTACAGACAGCTCTTAAAAACGCCGACCAGAGGATAGCAAAGATCAAAAGTTCAGGTATCAATTATATATATTTTTAAAAATTATTAAAAATGACAAAAACCGTGGTCAAATAAGTAAAATAAAAAAATTAAAAAAAGTGTCAATTATTTTAGCACTTTTCTGTATGTATAAATATCTATGAAAATGTCATTTCCCAAAAAAATTCAGGTCTCGCTGTACTCTATTTGGGGCCGATTTTGGGCCCCACTCACATTTCACAAATCTTATTTTCACAATTTAGATTTTTAAAAAAAACTAAAAAAAATTCAGGTCTCAATGGACCTGATTTTGGGCCCAATTTTGGATCCCATTTACAATTAAAAACAATCTTTTTTTCACAATTGAAAAATTTTTTAAAAACTATAAAAAGGTTGACCAAAACAATGGTTAAATGAGTAAAAAAAAAAAAAAAAAAAGGTCAAAATAAAAATAAATTCATGTCAAAAGAAGTACATGTACAACTAATATTTTTATTACCAGGCTCATTTTAAAATGTTTTCACCTGTTCATTTCGCAACTTTGGGTATTTGACCACTTTTTCAGTTACAAGCGCCTTGGCCCCATTCACGTGAAATTGAGTGAAACCCCTGAGAATATACATGTAATTTCCAAAAAGAAGTAGAAACGCAGTGTTTCCTATGGGTCATTTACAGTTATTATTGGCCAATGGCCCCAGGCCCCTGGACTATTGCCGCACAATAACTGTAAATGCCCCATGGTTTTGAAAACCAAATGGGTTAATCTGACCCCATTGTCTATTTGACACATTTGTTAATTTTACTCAACTCATTTGAGAGAATGGTGAATTATTTACTTTAATAAAAAAAGTTCTAAGTAAAGCTATCAGTACATTTGATTTCATAATGAAAATAAAATATATTTTAACACAGGCAGTATACCTCAACAGCAGAATAATTCAGCTCAGCCCCAGGTTGTAAAAGTGTATCCCAGCGGTCAAGTGGTCACTACAAGTCATACAGCTCAATTGTCTACATCAACCACCAGTAATGGCCAACAAGTGATAAACGTAGTCAAACCAGGTATCTTTCCAGGCTCAATTAGGCCATATAAAATTAATTCCTAGATTTTTATCCCCACCTGCCCCACTTTTTTTGGCCCGCCCCAGAATTTTTTATTTGTTTATTTTTTGTGTTCTTTCATAGAGTTTCTCTAAGGCACTTTCTGTTGTCATTACTGTCATTTCTTTTGAATCTGAAAATAAAAAATAAAATAAAATTCGCTTCCCCGCCAAAATTTGGAAAAAAATTGATTAAAATCTACAACTTAAATTTATATGGCCTTACGGTAAAACTTTCTTTATTTTTTCTATGAATTATCATGCTGTACATGTTTATACAAAAATGTGTGAGAGTAATACATGTAATAATAGCTTTGTAGTAATATGTGATGGTGATACAAGTCCAGATATGACATTTATTTTGCCATTGTACAATAAGAATGTTTTGGAAAACCTTTATGTCACATATTCCTGCAATAATGTCATTTCTGCAGGAAAAACTGACACGATTCCATATCCAATGGAAATAATTGTTCTGCACAAACTCACTCATTAACCCACCCTCCCAAACACCTACTTGCTCGCTCACTTGCTCACTTATTTACCCACCCCCTTATTTACTCATCTTCTTGCTCACTCATCCTAGCAGCCCCAGGTGAAAAATTTAACTTATTTAAAATTTAATGAAAATAAACCAATCAGAAAGATATTTAATAATGCTTTCCAAAACAGTTTGAATTATGTTGATATCTGAACTAGAACTAAAGTTATGACTATTTAAAGTCGCAAAAACAGAGCGTTTTTCCGGAATTTTTGTCTTATCTAATTGGTAATTGAAAATCGACTGCCGACGGAACCGTCGCGAGAGAGGTTTTCATAATTTTCTCCATAACTTCTTTAAAAATAAACATATGTTGTTGAAACTTGACAACTTTATAGTATTTTGCATGCTGAACTCATTTTTCTACTTTAAATTGAGCTAAATCAAAAGCATCCCTGTGTTTTTGTGTATTGAATCACCAAGGATAATGATTCTTTTCCTAAACTCGCTTCCGCATAATGCCATGATAATGGTTGGGTATATATTAACACAAATCATACTTCTTTGTAAACAAAATTCTTGCAGCAACAATTAATAAATACTAGATTTAAGAAATCTTTTGTATGTAGTGCAAGCAGATTTTTTATATAAAATGGCCAAGCAAAGATTTTATGCCTATTCCTTTTGTTGAAATTCTACGACAAATAAAGCTGATGTTTGCCATCATATTTTCTTCTATAATTGTTAATCTGATTTTCAGTTATATATTATTTCAATGTCACTAGTTTTGAATGAATGTTGACATGTGTTGATTGTTGATTTAAACAAGCAAACACTAGGATCTGTCATGAGTGGGATTCGGACCCAGTCAAGGAGAGGCCTGCATGTGTTTTAGACCACTTAGCCACAGAGAGAGAGAGACAGAGGAGGGGGCAGGCACTGTGACCTGTAGCTTAGCCTCTCAAAAAAAATTAATATATCAAAAAAAAAAGACATCACTGCTGTAGATCTACTACTACTGATAATAATAATAATATTTTTTAATAATTTCCTATATTGGGGCAATACAAAATGTAGACATGTAGGGGATCTATGCAAATTTAAAACTTGATAAAAATTACAATTTAAGTGTATGGATCTTACCATTGTAATCCTGTTGTATGAGAAAATACTAAATTAATTTCAGGTCCAGTTTTCATATTTTTTTTATTTATCATAGCAGATTTGTTATTGCAGTTTGCGTTTCAATTTTTCAAGAAATAATGATCTCAAAACGAGTAACTTTTTTGCCCCCATATCCTGGTTAAAAAAAATTCGTTGCCATACATTCCGAATTTAAGTGAAATTTTCCACAAAAGATTTCGATCACATACGCAAATTTTTATTGTAAATTTTTAGATGAAACTATGAAGTATTTATTGCTAAAATTATAGCCGTTTTCTGGTGTTTCATTGGTATATTTTCTATAATTTATTTTCAATTAACACGGGGTCAAAATATTTTTCGTTCCGGTATATAGCGGTTGAATCTCATACGTTTTTCAACAAATCCGCTAAATCCATGTGTTTGAAAATCAATTTTAAAAAATATATATAATTTGTCACAAAATGTGATCCGCGATTATTGTTTTTCTTCCGTAAAACGATCATATATTTATTTTTAAAACTATCCATTTTTTGTCGATTCTTTATTTGGAACGGGATTTCCCCATATTAAAATTTTTCGTTTTTTATAACAAAATCGTCCGTGAAAATTAAAACTGCTTTCAACACTAATAGCTGTGAATATATTTGTGTTTATTAGAAACTTTATTCAACTTAAAACGCTGTATAAAGAGCATATTTTGTGTTTATTTATCGATATCACTTAGCGTAAATTTAAAAATCCAATATGGCGGCGACTGTAAACAACCGAGAGGGTATAAAATGTGTAGGCGGGCTGGCAAAATCTTACACCCAATTTTCAATGATCTATGTTTCAATAAATATCTATTGGATTTTTATAATATTTACACATAATATTGGGCATGACCTCAATTTTTTAAATTTATTTTTGATTTTAAAAAATATTTGATATTTTTGAAGTTATTACAAAAAACATGGGCTACACTTTTTTCAATTGGTAAAAATTCATCCGAGACAGGATATCAAAATTTTACCACACAATTTTCATTGATCTATATTTCAATAAATATCTACTAGGATTTTTATAATTTTTTTTAACATAATATCGCGGCATGACCTTAATTGTTTAAATATATTTTGATTTAAAAAATATTTGATAGTTTTGAAGTTATTAAAGAAAATACGGGCTACACTTTTTCCAATCGGTCAAAATTCATGCGAGGTAGGACGAGTGAGGTTGAACATTGATCGATATCTCACAATATAATTATGCTTGCCTATTAAATTTTTCAACAATCTGCCGTGGATATATATCTTTAATAGCAACGAAGGGTATTTCCTACAATGGAGTGTTTTCTTTTTATAAATGATTGTTTGTGACAGTTTATTGTTCTTTCATTGCGATAAGTACGCCGCCATCTTTGATCAAGGCACGACAGGTTAACATTACACAGGAGGGATTTACAGAAAAAATAACTTATGGCGTCGTACTTATAGAACATCAAATGTCAAACAATCGGTTATAAAAAGAAAAACCACTGCATTATAGGAAGTACCATTTAGTGGTATCAAAGATACATATCCACCGCGGATTTGTTGCAAATTTTAATAGGCAAGCATAATCATGTGAAGAGATATCGATCAATGTTCAAAGCTTACCCGTCCTGCCTCTGATGAATTTTGACCGATTGGAAAAAGTGTAGCCCGTATTTTCTTTAATAACTTCAAAAATATCAAATATTTTTTAAAATCAAAAACATATTTTAAAAATTTAGGTCATGACGGATATTATGTCAAAATACTATATAAATCCAATACATATTTATTGAAATATAGATAATTGAAAATTGGGTTGTAAAATTTTGTTATCCAGTCTCGGATGAATTTTGACCGATTGAAAAAAGTGTAGCCCATGTTTTTTGTAATAACTTCAAAAATATAAAATATTTTTTTAAAATCAAAATATATTTTAAAAATTGAGATCATGCCCAATATTATGTGTAAATATTATAAAAATCCAATAGATATTTATTGAAATATAGATCATTGAAAATTGGGTGTAAGATTTTGCCATCCCGCCTACACATTTTATACCCCTTCTAAACAACCACATGTGTAGGTCAAAAAGAAGAACGTCGGCGCGAACTGACAAGATCGTCGTTTTTGTTTGGTTTTCCGAGGGGCTTATACCTAATGGATTTTTATGATTTTTATCTTAAAATAATCCTACAAAAGTGTAGAATTAAAATCTATATGCAGCAAAAAAATTTACCAAATATTTTTGGCGCAATCGTCGATCAACTTTTTGGTGTTATAACTTTTTTTCTACTACATATAAAAGGATGCTGCAAACGATAGATAAAAGATAATTCTTTTTCTGATTGGTCCTAAAAATCAGGATCCTAGGATAATTACATCCCCTCCGGAAATAAAAACTTATTTACCCCTCTCTAAAACGATTTACCCGAAAATCGGCCCTTAAGTGTATTACACTTTTTACCTGGAGTTTTGACAATTAACACACAATATCCCAGGTGTCAAAAATCTCACAACAAAACAAAGTATATACTTGTGTAGTGTATTTTATTCTGTTTCCAATGATATAACTCTTTATTAAGAAAATTAAAAACAACACATAATAAAATAGAAATAAATGATGATGGGTATACTATTTTATGAAATTCTAGCAGTTACAGGTAATCACCTGGGGTTGCTACTCATCCACTGACTCATGTACTCACTCACTCACCTACCCACTGATCAACCACTAACTTACTCGCTTACTCACACAATCACTCACTCAATCACTCTATTACTTACTCACTTCCTCACTCATTCAGTCAATCACTCACTCATGAATGAAGGAATCCCTCATTTACACATTACTTTATGTTTTACTTGTAGGTGTTGCTGGTGGTCAGCCACAGATAATTAAATTACAGCATGGCTCAGTTCCCTCACAAAATGCAGCTAATGGTCAACCACAATTCATTAAAATCCCATCAACTGTACCTGGTGGTCAACCTCGGATAGTTCAAATTCAGCCAAGTGTGGCAGGCGGCAGCCAGCCCCAGATTGTTAAAATCCCATCAACTGTTCCAGGTGGTCAACCTCAGTTCGTGAAAATTCAGCCTAGTGTAGCCGGTGGTCAACCACAAGTTGTTAGATACACAGCTGGAAGTGTCCAGCCAAATTCTGTCCATGTGCCACATAATCCACAGGGATTAAAACAGACCAGTATTCTACCACATACAGCCACCATACCACCTCATATTCTACAACAACTCTATGCCGGTAAGTATCCTACCACAAACCACATGTGCTTTGAAAAAGTATTATTGTTTTTTGGAAAGTTGGATTTTTTTTTCACTTGGAAAAGTTGATATAATTTTTTTCTAGTGAAAGTTGATATAATTGTCTTTTGCTGGGTAAAGTTGATGATTGAATTTTTGCTGTAGGGGAAAGTTTGTGGAATAACCCTGTTCATCCGAGTTTAATTTTTTGTCTGAGGGTTTATTGTTTTGCAGGATCCAATTTTTGTGGTGTGATACACACTGCATAATTTTGTTAAACACCTAAGCACATATGATTATTAGTTTAAATGGATTTATTTTGTGGTATTACTATGATTTTCACCAGAATTTTTTTCCATCAAGGTTAATACAGCTGACTTGAAGTTATCTGATGAGGATATGAGATTCTCTTGACAAAACCTATCCCTGGGGGGTGTAAGTCAGCTTCACTGACAGTTCTTGTTATAGAGGTGTTCAGTGGCCAAGTGGTCTAATGAGCACAGTGTCTTTCACCACAAAGTTTAGAATCCCACTCAGTACAAATCCAAATATAAGAAAGTTTGTCAGTTTGCATGCTGAAGGTCAGTGATTTTCTCTGACCATTCAGAATTGTTCCACCATCTAGTTTGAGAAATTTTGTCAGTTCACTTGCTAAAGGCTAGTGGTATTCTCTGGCCACTGGATTGTCCCTTCATTTTTGAACTGACTGCCTCGATGTTGAAGAAAATTTGACTAGGGCATAAAATCACATTCAATCAATCATGGAAATTTTGACTGTGCTGTAAAACACCATTAAGAAAGTTCTAGTTGTATGTATACACTCTATGTTTTAATTGACAGCCAATCCACAAGCGATGACTTTGTACGGAGGTAGGATGACGCAGACGAGACTAAGAGAAGTAGGAAGTATAACAAAGGAAGCTATAGAAAAACTACACAAGTAGGTATATACAGTAATAATCAGAAAGATATACAGTAAAACCTGCTACAGTGACTACCACTATACAGAGACAACATATCTATAAAGTGTTTCATGATATACATACTGTAGATTACTTTTTTATCGCGAGAGATTTTTGTTACCGCGTAATTTCGCGAGGACTCTCGGTCACGAATTCAAATATAACGCGAATATTCCCAGAATCGCGAATATTAATAAGCCAAATTTAAAATATGACAGCAAAAGACTATGACCGTAAAAGTGATATATAGCAAGTATCGTATATTTCCATAGATACATCCAACTTTTTTTTTTTTTTAAATTTTAATATTTTAAAATCCAATGCGACTTAAATATTAAAATATTTTGTTAATTTGACTAGAATTTTCAAGGCATTTTAGAAGATCGACAAACCGGAAGTTGCGGTAATTTTCAAGTTGAAAGTAAATTTTGCTCTTAATTGTATTTTTGTTATTATTATTTGTGATATTTTTTTTAATTAAATTTGACCAATAAAGTCTTTGAAATAAATAAATAATAAATTATTTAAGGTAAGTACGAGTCTTTCTTTAAAGTTCTCACTCGTAACAGAATAGCCGTCGGCAAAGAAGTAAAGACCTGGTCACCTGTAATTAACTTTAATCAAGTCTTCCCGGTAAGACCTCGCGTGTGTCTTGTTTTTTTAATGATTGAAGCCATTCTCGATTCCTTCTTCAATGATATAATCGTCCATAATTACCGGTACCTATGATTATATGTTGAAGAAGAAAGCGCCGCCATTACAAACAATAATTATATATTCTTATGCCAGAGGTAATACGGCGCTTTCGTATCAGCCAGTTTTGAGTAAAAGGAGCCAGGGTTCGACAATCGCTTATCGGGATATTAATAAAATTTATTAAAAATTAATTTGCAATTCCAACGACATGTTTAGATTTCAAAGTTGAAACGTAACAAAATAATGAATATGAATATTCTTTCACAAAAGTTCAAACAACCGGAGGACTTCCATTGTCAGTGACAACAAAATGTGTATTACCCGATCATGACCGGGAGTCAAAAAGTACATGCTTTATTCAAGCTATCTTCATCGTTTGTATCCACTATTCATACATGTAAAAATAATATCTACATACATGTTTACTTTACATCAGCTATTCAGACAATGTTTATTAAAAAGAAAATAATAAATGACACCGATAAAAGTTCTACTTTTCTGCGTATCTACTCGGGCGACGTATATACGGAAGTGGACGCGAAATTAAATATGCACCTGGACTGTTGACGTGAATACACGTATTCGCGAAATGAAGCTCAGTGTTAAGTACGCGAAATTTGATACTCGCGATATTAAAGTAATCTACAGTAATATACAAAATAAGGAAATTGCTAAAAATATTTACACAATGAAATTCCATGGTAAATGGTTTATTGGTGAATAACTCTATAAGGTCACATGCAAATGATTTGAAGATTTGCGAACAAGACTTGAAAATAGGTAGTATTCTTTTACCAAGCACTCAGTCACAGGTCCTGTGAAAGAGGCCTTAGAAACAAATGCCTTGTGTTATGGTATTTGTGGCCGGGTGAAAAAGGCTTCCTACATCTTTCCCTTAGTGCACTGCTGAGGTCAAAATTTCTTCCACTTCACCAATAGCTGGTGAGATCTTGATATAAATTAAAAATTTTGTGTGTGACCACCATATTTGGGATGGGATTAATTATTTTATTTTGTGCAAAATTATTATGAAAAATTATAATGTTTCATATTTGTTTTGCGGCTTGTTTACAAACATTTTATTGTTGAGCAATAGATTAAAGTATTCTTACACCTGACCACCTTGTTTTTTTGTGACAAACAACTTAGATTTTTTGTGACCTCAAGAAAAAGAGGAAAAGTTTCATGTGATATGAAAAAACCTATTACAGTGGAGCCTTCCTAAAAGGTCACCTCTATAAGGACCACCTGTGTGTAAAAGGCCAGTAAAATCCCAATGGATCTTTAATCATAGTATATGAACCTCTATATAAGGGTCACCTGCCCATAAAGGCCACATTTACTGTTTCCCTTGGGTGGCCTTTATAGACAGGTTTCACTGTATATTGCCGATCTCAGTTGTTCAAGATGTTTTAATTTGTGTACGATATATTTGTTTTAGACAGCTAGAAACTTGTCCAGGAGAGACTGACGAGGAAAGTGACCCAGAGGGTTTAAAGGTATCCCTAATGACCCACCAGAGACAGGCGCTGTCATGGCTAAAGTGGCGTGAAGGTCAACATCCACCAGGGGGAATACTGGGTAATTTTTATGTACACATTTCTATAGGCAGTTCAGCCATGTTATAGTTTGTCTGGCCTACTTTTCTAATACTTTTGAAGATATTTTTACTTATCTTTGTATTAGTGATTACCAGTATATGACATTGTGTCTGCAAGACGAGGATGTAACTCTCAGTCTGTGCCCTTTTGAAATCTTTTAAAATTCATGGTTGTTTTTTATCCTTCCTACTTTTTCAACACTAAACAGGACATGTTATGGACTAGAACCTTAGTTTTTTGTTTCTTATTCAGATATTTTGTATTTTGTCATCTTTTTGCAATCTTTACCATTTGAATGGTAAAAATGGGTTCGCCTTCAAAAAAGCAAATTTATAACTTTTCTCAATTTCTACAGAGCCATATACGGTTTCTTTGGAAATATTTCATGGCATATTTTGCTCTGCCTACTGATATTTTGCTCTGCCTACTGATATTTTGCTCTGCCTACTGATATTTTGCTCTGCCTACTGATGTTTTGCTCTGCCTACTGGTATTTTGCTCTTTGCTCTGCCTACTGATATTTTGCTCTTTGCTCTGCCTACTGATATTTTGCTCTTTGCTCTGCCTACTGATATTTTGCTCTGCCTACTGATATTTTGCTCTGCCTACTGATGTTTTGTGCCTACTGATGTTTTGCTCTGCCTACTGATGTTTTGCTCTACCTACTGATATTTTGCTCTGCCTACTGATGTTTTGCTCTGCCTACTGATGTTTTGTGCCTACTGATGTTTTGCTCTGCCTACTGATATTTTGCTCTGCCTACTGATATTTTGCTCTGCCTACTGATGTTTTGCTCTGCCTACTGATGTTTTGCTCTACCTACTGATGTTTTGCTCTGCCTACTGATGTTTTGCTCTGCCTACTGATGTTTTGCTCTACCTACTGATGTTTTGCTCTACCTACTGATGTTTTGCTCTACCTACTGATATTTTGCTCTGCCTACTGATGTTTTGCTCTGCCTACTGATGTTTTGCTCTGCCTACTGATGTTTTGCTCTACCTACTGATGTTTTGCTCTACCTACTGATATTTGCTCTGCCTACTGATGTTTTGCTCTGCCTACTGATGTTTTGCTCTGCCTACTGATGTTTTGCTCTACCTACTGATGTTTTGCTCTACCTACTGATGTTTTGCTCTACCTACTGATATTTTGCTCTGCCTACTGATGTTTTTGCCTACTGATGTTTTGCTCTGCCTACTGATGTTTTGCTCTGCCTACTGATGTTTTGCTCTGCCTACTGATATTTTGCTCTGCCTACTGATGTTTTGCTCTGCCTACTGGTATTTTGCTCTTTGCTCTGCCTACTGGTATTTTGCTCTTTGCTCTGCCTACTGATATTTTGCTCTTTGCTCTGCCTACTGATATTTTGCTCTTTGCTCTGCCTACTGATATTTTGCTCTGCCTACTGATATTTTGCTCTGCCTACTGATGTTTTGTGCCTACTGATGTTTGCTCTGCCTACTGATGTTTTGCTCTACCTACTGATATTTTGCTCTACCTACTGATATTTGCTCTACCTACTGATGTTTTGCTCTGCCTACTGATGTTTTGCTCTGCCTACAGATGTTTTGGTTGTTTTCAATGTTTTATAAGTACAAAGTGGTAACTTTAAAATTTCTACTATGTATTTTCCCATTGGATTTTTTTCTCAAAAATTGCATGAAATTATCCTTCCTAATTCCAAGGGTCTGGACCCCAGTACATAATAAGAAAAAGCCCCAAATAATTAAAGGAATCAACTTCATTCATTGATATATTTTTTTCAGCTGATGACATGGGTCTTGGAAAAACATTAACAATGATATCCCTGATACTAAAACAACGAGAAGCTAGACAGAGTGGTGATAATGAAGGAGAGGGGGCATGGCATAACAGAGCTAAACAACTTGAAAAATGTAAGTTGTGTCCCTCCACCTAATTATATGGCACGCATGTCTGAATTTTGTGAAATATTGATACACTGCTGTGTATTGCATCCAAATACGCTTGTGTAACTGAAACAAAATGCATGTAGTGATATCTGGATGAAGAATTTAGTTTGACATAGTTGCAATAAGTTGAAAACAGATGATATATTGTAAACATATTAATTTTCACGGTTAACTTTTTTCACTTATGTCACGGTCATTCTTTATATGTGAAAATTAATACCAAGCAAAAGTTATATTATACCTTCGCCCTCGGGAAATATGACTTGTTGCGGGTGAACAAATGTTCATATCTCCCTCACTCAAAGGCAATAAATGTATATTCTCGTGTATCAAAACATAGTCAATGGAGGTCTTCCAGCATATTTTGACCCAGTATTTGTGTTTTATTTTAAATCAAATTAAATCACACTACTCATTTTGTAATTGTTTTCAACAAAACAAGTAAGAAGAAAGATATGACATCACATCTTGTCTAATCTCAAATCACATATATTTCTTATCACTAACAATAAAAAATATCAAATTAAAAATAACCAGAGTATCACATTTTCTTGTTTCTTTCAGTAGGGAAGAGTGTTGTGAAATCCAATGCTACCTTGGTGATATGTCCAGCATCTTTGGTACATCACTGGCATAAAGAGATAGAGAGAAGATGTCGTCCAGGTCTAATGAAAGTCCTAATGTACCACGGTCCTAATAGAGAACAAAATATACTCAAGTATGTATGATTTATTTTTCAATTATATTGAAATGCTGTAAGCCTTACAGGGATCTTGGTCGACATAGGGTCAGCTCTGCCATTCACCAATTTAGCCAATTGCTAATTTTCATTAGCTCCACAAAATAGCTTTTAGCTAATATTTTTTCTCCAAAATTTTATTAATATAATGGCCATTCCAATAAGATTCTATGTTTGACTTCACTTGATTTTTTTTAAAGGGAGGAGGGTATGAGGCAAACAAACAAATTTTAATGAAAAAACAAAACCATTTTAATTAAATTAAATTAAACTCATTGCACAAGTGTGATAAATTGGAATTTCCTTCTGAATTTTATGAAGTACGTCATTTGATCTTTTCATTTGATCTTTTCATGTCAATACCTACTTCAGACTTCCAAACAAACCAGAGTGTATCCGATATTTCGAAGTCGGAAAACGAAACGGACATGAAAAATGACCGGATTTTACGATCGAATATATATTTTTGCATATGAGGAATTTGTTTGTTTTTTTTTTTTTCAAAAAATTAATAAAAGGACACGCGCAATGATGTCAAACATAGAATTTTATAGGAATGGCCTTATGATGCAAACAAAAATCATTGATTTTCATTTCTTTTTTACACAAAATTGTAAAAAGTAAAATAAGTGTTACAAACTTTTCATCAAATACAACCTATACGGCAGATCAGAAGAACTACATCTGAAACATTTTTGTCCCTTTCAGTTTCTTAATTTTTCTAGCTCTTTAACATACAAGTTGGCTCCTAAATTTTAAAATCGACTAATTTTTTTACTCCCAACTTTTTTAGAGCCAGAGCTATCCCTGGTTAGACAGTCTCTCTGAAGCTCTGGCTAGTAGATCAGAGTCTTTGACTGATGGTCATGTACATGCAGGTTAAATTCTTATTCAGAGCAGATTTTAGTGCGGGAAAGTTTTCACTTTGCATGCAAAAGGCAGTGTTTCTTAAGTTATTAGGTTTTTCATATTTCAACCAATTAAAAACTCTATATGTACATGTATAAAGATGAACAGTTAATTAAGACCAGTAGTTTTCAGGCCCTTTTGCTACATACAGTCAAACCTGTCAATAAAGGTCACCCAAGTGAACCAGTAAAAGTGGCCTTTATGGACAGGTGGTCTTTATATACAGGTTCAAACAATATGAATAAAGAACAGTTGGGATACAATTCTACTGGCTTTAATAAGCAGGTGAACCTTATATAGATGTGGCCTTTAGGGCAGGTTGGACTGTATTTCAACCAAAAGGACCACTGTATGTATTTAAAGAGCACCTATCTATAAAGTCCATATGTCTTGGGGCCTGTAGGTAGTCTTTATTCAAGAATTGACAAAGTGTTTTTCATCGTTCGTGAGGTGATAAACGACAGTGAAGCCAGTGCAAATTGAATACTGTAGATTGGGAAATTGTCGTGTCATCTAAATTTCATGTGAACACACTGTAATATTTATTTGCGTCTTTTTATTTTCGCGTGATCACGACTCTGTAGTCATAATGTTAATTACTGCTTATTTTTTGCGAATCTTTTATTTTGCGACTTGTTTCACTTGCAAATTTACCCCAAAATAAAACGATCGCGAAAATTTTCCAATTTACAGTAATCTCCAATGCAGATTATGTTTAATTTGCGCGGGGCTTCATCGTCGTTTATCACCTCATAAACGACGCAAAACACTATGTCAATTCTTATATTTACAATTTTAACAAAACATCAGATATAGTAATTCATAAAATTTGGTGCTTTCATCTTGCAATGGACATTGGTGATGTTTCATCATTACCTATTTGAACAATGTTTTTCGGCTGCTGTATATGTGCTGTTTCTGGGCCTGCATTTGTTCAGACAAACAAAATAGTTCTAAAATTTGAAGTTAAATAGCTACTCGATTTGTTTAATTTACTTGTGAAAAAAAGTATACAATAAACAATGTGTTATTGCAATATAAACAAAATGATGAGGCAAGAACACATGTGTTTTTGTACAAATAGAAAAGTCAAAATCCGTCTCTATTTTTTCTGATGTATTCCTGTGCTACTTGTTGTTGACTTCACAATTCTGCATGTTCTTCTTCTTCTTCACTATACTGAGTAGGCCTCATCCTGGAGTGTATCACTTACACAAGCATGAGATGGATGGTTAAAAACCTCTTAAGGCACTATTTACAGTTAAAAACAGTAGAGATCTGTATATTCAGTGGAAGGTAGGGTGGTCTACTGGTAGCCTATCCAGTAAGACCATGAAGTCTGCTGCTGATGGAGCTGCTGAAACCTCTGATGGGAGTCTGTTCCATTGTTGTTTTGTCCTGGAAAAGAAGGGGTATCTGTAACAGTCCTTGTTGGTACGATGCTGTCTGTATCTGTGTCTTCCTCTAGTTCAACGGTCGCATTTGTTTCCTGAAATGTCTACTAGGCCGTGCTTGATCATATAGGTCGTTCTGTACTGACAACATTAGTAAATAAACGACGAAATTGCTACAATGTTTACATAGAGCAAAGCAGTTTCAATTGTAATTGACGTATCGCCTGCCACACCCACAATGTTCCGTCAAATAGCAGGATGCTTGATTTACATGCTAAAAGAATGAAAACTTGACCAGAATAGCGCCATTTTATGGCGCCACAGACACTAGAACGTCATTAGTTGTCGTGACGCTGCTTTGGTACAGTAAGGAAGCCAGTGTCGGAACATTATGGGCATGGTCAATTATAAATATGTGTATACAAGTTTTGCTTCATGTTTCAGGATAGCAGATAATGATGTAGTACTTACTACTTATAACTTGGTGGGTAAAGAAGTCGGAGCACCTGAAGGGGGAGCGGAGGAACCTGTTAAAGATGAACCTGAACAAGATGACGGAAACGGGTCTGGAGAGGTATGGATATAAATGGGTCTGGTTTAGAGGATAAACCCTTTTTAACTGTCAGAGCAAGAACAAATTATTTTTTTACTACCAGCAACTGGTCTCCTTTGAAATCTTCTGACCCAAAAGTAAATTTACCCAGCCATATGGCACATATTTATCTATGACAGGGTACATTAGTCCAAGTAACCTGCCAAAAACCTACATAATGTTTTTGTCACCCTTCAAAGAAATTTCTCGCATAGCGATTGGTTAACTTGCCAGGGTACATAGAACTATGTTCAGAAATCTGCTTAGGTACATGAACGCACACGACGGACCTGATGATGATGGGAGATTTCATTACTTAATCATAAATGACAAAACCTATGCAAGTTGTATAAGTTAGGGCTGGCGTTCGCTGCTGAAATTCAATACATCGATTATCGTTCTTTTCATGCTGATAACTATCGATACATATCGGAAAAATAATTTGTAGAGAGAAAAGTCTTGATACATCATATCTAACTCCCTAAAATCATGTCGTATGAAGCAGACTGAGGGTCATATTTTCAATTTATCTTTGTATCCATATAAGCTAGAGTCTTAAAAGACTGAAGTGTATCTTAATCATGTGTACGCTTGAAGTACTTCTTACTGTAATAAGGTGCTCTCAAGCATCTGAAGGATTTTGCATCATTTCAGAGGTGCCCAAGAATTGATGACGTACTTACCTGTATGTATAAATGCACGTTATGACAATTGGAGCTAGTTTGAATAAATATAAATAAAAACAAGTAAGGCATTGTTTTCTATAATTGATCTTTCAATTGTTTATCTGAAGTTTTGGATTTTCTAGTTACTTATTAATATTTGAAAAATCAATATCCATTATTGTCCGGAGTAGCCTATCGATCAGTATATCCATATACTGATATATGGTGCCATCCCTAGTATAAGTCAGCTTCACTGACAGTTCTTATTAGAGCAACCACTATGGTAGCTGAGTTGGTAGAGTGCTGGCTCTGTAAGTGGGAGGTTGTGGGTTTGAACCCTGACCAGGTCTAAACCAAGACTTGAAAAGGGGTAGTGACTGTTCTTTCGCCAAGTACTCAGCATTACGAAATGAAAGGTGTGGTTCTTTCAGATGGGAACTTAAAATAAACAAGGTCTCATGCCAGGGTAGGCATAGCACAATATAGAACCCTGTTATATAATGCCATTAGTGCAAGGCACAGGAAAATTTCTGCACCTTGCTAATAGCTCACGATGTCTCAATATGAGTGAAATATTCTTGACTTCGACGTTAAAATATCATTACTAAACTCAACTCAACTCTAATTAGAGCTTTGCTTTTTACTTTATTTTCAGTCTAAAGAAAAAGAACCCAATCTGTTGAGAATAGCATGGGAAAGAATAATACTGGATGAAGCACATAATATAAAGAATCACAAGAGTTTAACAGCACGGGCCGTCAGTCGATTACGGGCAGGTGTTAGATGGGCCATGACAGGAACTCCAATACAAAATGAATTATTAGATATTTATTCTTTATTAAGGTATATTTAGCTTACATAATTATGTTACCATGGTAACAGGAAAACCAGTGTATGTGAAATTTAAATGATTCTTATTATAGAGGATCTTGATTGATTGAGTATGTTATGTTGGATTTATTGAACCAGGCAATGGTTATATAATATTATTCATGCAGATTTTAAATTAAATACATATATTACATAAACAAGAATGTGAGATTCTGCTTTATGCAAGGATATTGCAGGCTTAGGCTTATCAGGGTCCTCAACAAGTTTTATGGCTGTCATCACAATATTGTTGAAATTAATTTACACTCAAATTTTCCTTGACAGTGTCCAAGTTATCCAAAATCTTTGATTTTGTACTCGATTTGAAAAAGTTCCAAGCAAATACTAGGTGCAAGAACAATCAGTGTAATCTTAGATATGCCCCATACCTTCACTTTATGTGATGTTAGGGATGTGGGTGGATAGTATTTGCCTCTCAAGAGACTGTTGTTCTTCATGCAGTTTAGCTATAAATGTTAATAAAAATGTACAGATGTATTTAAAAAACCATTTTCTTTATGTTATTTAATCTAGGTTTTTGAGATGTTCCCCATTTGATGAGTATAAAGTGTGGAAGAAACAAGTAGATACTGGAAAAGGTGTGTATAGTGTTGTTGTTTAAGGTCACATCAGCAATCTTTCAGCTTTTTCTGATAAAAACAATTTTTTTAATCTCTAAGTAGTAGCTTACAAATTTCTTGTTGGTAGAATAATGTATATTTACCATAATGACATGTACTAAGAGGAATGAAAAAAAATATAGATCCGCACAACTGCTGAGAGTTTTTTGTTTGTCATTTGACCATTTCTATACAGTTTACTGATTATGTTTGCATTTCATATTTTAGATTTTTAATCATAACTGAAATTTACAACATTGCTGCTTTATACATGCATGTCCAGTCACTGGAACAGCCAATAAATGTTGTCACTTGTATATATAAATGCATAAGCAAAAAAAGAGTGACATCACTTGATAATATAGCTTAATATTTTATTATACCCCCTGCAAACTAGTTTATCAGGGATATAAAGGAATCATCATGTCTGTCCATCTGTCTGTCTGCAGGCGAGTGTAAAATCCTGTCCGAGCCATACCTCATTGCTTTGGACGACTGTCATAAAACTTGACATGAATAATCTCCATGGTCAAAAGGTGTGTCATGAACCAAGGTCATATCGGAAAGCTCAAGGTCACTGGAAAACATTAAATGTATGGGGCAGGTGACATTTGGCTCTCAAGAGACAATTCTATTTTGTCTTGAAATAGTTTTATAGAACAAAATATCACTAATGTAAATTTAATATTTTTGTATTTCAGCTGCTGGACATAATAGATTAAATGTTTTAGTGAAGAGTTTATTGCTAAGGAGGACTAAATCACAAACCGGAAAGGAAGGGAAACCATTGGTAAAGGTTTTTATTCGCGAATGATCTTGATCATTCTCGAATGTAGCTGTTACATGCAGATTTCTCAACCCGAATATTCTTCCGTTACAGAAAATCAACTCTCTCTCGTATGTAGGTCGAAGTTTGAATAAAGGGAGATAATTCAAATTTCAATAACTTTTGTATTCTATGGATTTGATGGGTAAATTGTCATGTAAATGGGGTTTATTTATTGAGTAATATTGATTTAGTAAGAAATTGATACGAGATTGAAAAGAGAACGCTGCATTTTGTTGTATTTGAGGATAGAATATGTTGATGACGTCACGCGGATCCCCCCTCCCGGTCAACAGATTTTTTTCCTTGTATATATTATAATCTGAAATCTGATTGGTTGAGATCGTCTTCTTGACCCAGATGTTAGCTATTTTTAGCAGTAATTAACTTTTAATGGTTTTATCATACCTGCCAACCCTCCCGATCAGGGTTTGAGATTAACGGGTGCCCAGTTTTTCGCTCTGGGCGATAAATGTATCATACACAGGTCGCCCAGGGCTGCCAGGTGGCGATTAGAATTTTCAGTTCGGTGTATTTGACATTCCGATCCGTTTACCGATTTCCTGTTTATATTTCTGACTGGCGACAATAATAGTAAAATTGAAAAATGGGTATCATATAGTTAACAAGTGTAAATGGACCGGTGTTCCGACCAGAATTCAAATACGGTGCCATTTCGTTTCCTTTTCTGATATTTATGTATAAAATGATACTTCCGGCTTTCTGCCATGTGGAAATTTTTAGGAGCATCGACTCCAAAGGCTAAACAAGGACCTGCGGAAAAACGAAAGTACTATCAAGAGTATGATAAGTCCAAACGCATCGGAGCATATAAAAAGCCATGGGAAGATGGCAGGCCTTGGTTGTATGATACGCAGGACGGAATGAAGTGTGCCGATTGTGTAGAGTTCGACAGGAAAAAAATCTGTATTTACCGAGGGTTGCACTAGTTATAAACTTGACAGTGTAAATAAACATGACATTTCTGAATCTCACAAACAGGCCCAAGCCTTTAGTAATGCAAAACAAGTTCCTGCTAATAAATCAAAATCTGCCAAAATTATACAGTCATTGACATTGGCAGTACCTATAGATCAACATTTTCTGCAAAACCATTCGTCAATGTAATTGCAGATGTTGAATATCGAAAAGTAAAGCAAGGGATAGAATAATCCAAATGTATATGCCTGATATATTCAGATCAACCATCACTCTTGACAGTTCATTGTATGGCTCATCGAAAAGTTAAGCTCAATCCCTGCTGATGTGAGGAGTCTCCCCATATTAAGACAAAAATTTTGGAATTTTGTGCTATCATACTGCTTTTCCCGTTTTTCAAAGCATTCCGTGAAGTCATCCTTAAAAAATTATAAATTGATTAGAGTGAAATCTGGGATAGCGATCACTTTGTAGAGTGGTCATCTGTCAACTACATTTTTATCATGTACAGAACCTTTGTAGAGGGGTCACCTGTCAAACCCAGTGAGCGGGGATCCTAACGGCCACCTGATTGAAAAAATTGTTGTTTACAAGATTTACTAAAATTATGCTGGTCTCGGGAATAAAAAGTCTTCCAAAAATTATCGAATTCTTAAAACACAACTCTGGTGATATAAATAATAATAAAATAATAGTTAATTTTTTCAAGTTATTAATTTATTTAAAAAATATCCTCAATTATGACATGAAAGATATCAGAAGCTTATTAGCTCACCTGAGCCAAAGGCTCAGATGAACAATTGTCATCTATCTTCATCCGTCTTGTATAAACTTTTTAGCTCACCTGAGCCAAAGGCTCAGATGTGCAATTGCCATCTATCTTCGTCCGATGTGCGTCATGTATAAACTTTTCACATTTTTTATCAATTCCTCCAAAACTACAGAGCCAAATTGGATGATATTTGACAGTAATGGTCAAGTAAGGGGTTTTCAGATTTGCACAAATGCAAGGATTATGTCCCCTTGGGGCCCCATAAAGGGGAAATTTGTGAAAATCTTTAAAAATCATCTGCTCTGAACCTACAAGAGATATAACTTAGATATTTCATGTAAAACACTATGGGCACCTAGTTTTAGATTTGCACATATTGTAGCTTTAGGGGCCAAAATGAGATAATGGCAAGGTACTTGAGGGGGAAATTGCAAAATTAATGTATTTGTCAATATATTTGAAAACTATAAGCTTTTTGTATGGGCATCATCATCATGTGTATTGGAATACTGTAGGCATTTGCACAACGGTCATTTTGATATATGAATAGAGGTCATAAGTTCAAAGGTCAAGGTCATAGATGTAAACGAATACTGAAATGGTTAATTATCTCAAAAACTTTGAACTCTTTGTGTAGGCATGTATATTAGAATATTGTAGGCATTTGCCTTACGGTCATTTCCATATATGAACGAAGGTATAGGTTCAAAGGTCAAGGTCATAGATGCAAACAAATACTGAAATGGTGAATTATCTCAAAAATGATAAACTTTCTCTATAGGCATGTATATCAGAATGTTATAGGCATTTACACAATGTTCATTTTGATATATGAATGTAGGTCATAGGTCTAATGGTCAAGGTTATAGATGCAAATGAATACTGAAATGATTAATTGTCTTAAAAACTATAAACTTTTTGTATAGGCATATATGTTAAAATATTGTAGGTATTGGCCTAACGATCATTTTGATATATGAATGAAGGACATGAGTTTAAAAGTCAAGGTCACTGATGCAAACAAACTGACATGGTTAATTATCTCAAAAACTATAAACTTTTTGTATAGGCTTCTAAATTGTAGGTATTGACCTAATATTCATTGCGATATTTAGATTAAGGTCATGGGTTCGAATTTTTCTTTACCTTTTTAGTTGTTTATAAACAATATATTGTAGCTAGATTTCAGATATATTATATGTAGCACTCTTATGACTAGTTATGTTATAATAAATTTGCAAAAAATCCTTACATATAATTGGCCCTTACTGCTGAAAATTTATTTGGACATTCTCTTTAATTAATGTCAATGACCATTGAACCTCTGCATGAGATATGTACTCAGCTGCATGTGAGCATTAAGGCTCATGGACCTCTTGTTTAATATTAGGGTCTCCATGACGATGGAAGTAACTTTGACCATCCTTGATGGTTCCATACATGCATTTATTCGGATTGAACTATTTCCTACATGAATCCTTAATATTGGTCCAATGTGTGAATATTAAAACAGCCCCATGCTCATAGTCTGCACATTGCACACTACATGAACCCGATATGTTGTGTTGGGAGCAATGCAAGGTGAACATAACAACCTCCTTTCAGTTACCTGACAACTTCATATACCTGACACTACATTGATGGAGACACTGAACTCCCTGTCTTTCTAATCTTTCGCGAATTTTAGTACTTTCAGTACTTTGATTATTATAATGTTTTACTGATAAATTGTTGGCCCTGGGCTATTGCAAGTCCAGGCTTATCAAGACCCTCAAAAAGTTTTATGGCCTTCTTCACAATATTGTTGATAAGTATGATGTCTCTGTATTCAAAATTCTGGATTATTCTGGATATATTTGACATCCAATACTTCCAGGATCCATCCATTCTCAATTTTGATTTCACACATAACACGGGTAGCTAGATAACAAGAGATGCTTACCATTCCTGAACAGCCGTCATCACAATATTGTTGATAAGTATGATGTCCTTGTATCAAAAATTATCCTGGATATATTTGACATCCCATAGTTCCATATTTCTTTCATTCTCAATTTTGATTTCATACATGTTGTATGTAGTTATTTCATACATAGTTATTTCATACATGTTGTATGTAGTTATTTCATACATGTTGTATGTAGTTATTTTATACATGTTGTATGTAGTTATTTCATACATGTTGTATGTATTTCATACATGTTGTATGTAGTTATTTCATACATGTTGTATGTAGTTAGTGTAATAGGAGGTTCTTACTCTGCCAGCCTCACATCCCAAGTGAATGTTGATAGGTTCCTTTTGAAGAGAGATTAAATACCAATGCATCATGTCATGGAAGGTATGGCATGTTAAAGAATCCTTTCTGCACGTTGCCCTTAGCACACTGCAAGGGTAAAATTTCTGCCACTTTCCTTATAGCTGGTGATGCCTCAATATATATGTGAAATATTCTTGGCTGGGATGTAAAACCCCATTTAATCAATCAATCAACCAATCAATGAAAACTTATTGCAGTACGCCTGAGTATGGTGTAATAATTTTGCAATAATCACAATACGACCCGTAGCCTTTCCTTACACATCTAAAATGAAGATCAGATGATAGGTACAATTTTCTCAACATGATTTCAATTTAGATTTACTTATACTGTAAACACATTTAATTTCGTTTGTATTTATTTTCGCAGTATTTAGGAAATTTAGACATATCCACTGAGTTAATTGTTCGCGTTTTTAAAATATGCAATATAACACAAATAGCATATTTTGGAAATATGCTATATATTATAATAAGTATAATATAATTTTCGCTCGGTATTAATTTTCAAGGAAAACAAACGACCGCGAAATTAGCGTAAAATAGTACATCACGAAAATAGATACATTTACAGTAGTCAATAGGTATTGCAGTATGGTTTAGTAATTCTCATTATATATTAATACATATATTTTACACATCTTAAATTAAGGGCAGATGATTTTATATTTTAGGTTCCTTTGCCTGCCAAAAAAAGTGAAACTTGTGAACTAGAGTTATCAGCAGATGAAAGACGTTTCTATGACAAAATATTCTCCCAGTCCAAGTAAGTATGTTTTTTTGGTTTTCTATATAAACTAGAACTGTCTCTTGAAAGCCAAATACACCCCACCTTCCCCAACATTTAATTTTTTTTTGCGACCTTGACCTTTACAATATGACCTTGGTTCAAGGTCATAACACACCTTTGGACATGTGAAGTTTTATAACAGTTGTCCAAATGGCCAGACATGGTGATTCCTATATACCCCCTCAAACTAGTTTGCAGGGGGTATAATAAATTGTTTTTCACTGTCATAAACAGGCCAACTCTGATAGTAGATTAAAAATGTTGGTTAATTTAAATCATATTTTATTTACTCTACAGGTCTGTTATGCAAGATTATGTTAGACGTCATGAAGAGAAAGAATTAGGTTACAGTAGCCACACATCAAGTACATCAAATCCCTTCAATGAGAGATTGACTAACGATAGTAGTACTTATACATCAACGCAACATCAAGCTGGAGGTCAAGGTCAGAGCCAGGCAAGGTCAAGTGGTCAACAGATTTTAGTACTGTTGTTACGACTACGTCAGTGTTGCAGCCATTTATCTTTGATGAAAGATGTAAGTGTTTTTATTTATAGTTTATAACTCCTGGGCCTAGTTGCACAAAACTTAAAGTACACTGCATCTAAACTTCTGATTTTGCAACCGTTTCTTTGGCTACCAAAAATGCAAATATCATACTCTGAATCTAGTCTTAGTTCCTGGGAACATATATATTGAATACCGGTAACCTTTCAATGAGAAGAGCATAGGCAATAATTTTGGTATTTCTCTTTTTTTTTTCTACCCTTAGTTTTATCTGTGAAAAAAAGGAAACTGAACATGGATTATTCAATACTTTAATCAAAATGCGATCATGATGGATTATCGGAAGTTATGTTTATTATTTGTAGGCCTTTGATGATGAAACAGCAGACAGTGAAGGTTTAGAGTTGGATCTTGTTGATCAAATGAAGGATTTATTATTAGATGAAGAAAAAACAGACGAACCAAAAGTGTCAAAATCATCAGTTTTGTTTGATAGATCATCACTTAGTACCAAGGTAACATAATTACACCCCCATTCGAAGAAGATGTATACTGGTTTACCTCTGTCCTTAAGTTGAAACAAAAAAAAATTGTAACAGTTTACTCGGCAACTACTAAACACAGCCTTTTGAAATTTTGTATGTGAGTTCAGTGTGACGTTCCATGTCGAAAGTACCAATTTCAAGTCTGCCAACCTTTTTAAAGTACATTAAAGACGCCATTCATCATGGTTCTTTAGCCATTATTTGGCATTAATGATGATAAATTTAGGAATGCTTATAAAGAGAATTATAAAAGGAGGACTTTTGAGACCTAAAAAAAAGTTTAGTGGTGAGAGAAGTGGCAAAGATACATGTATCCCAAAAATTTGTACTTTATTTAAAATTTGCATTTTTTATTTTTTTTTTTAATTTAGATGAAAGCTGTTATGGAAAAATTACTGAATGTAAGAAGTAAAAGTGACAAAGGAAAGAGAGAGAAAAGGTAACCATGGTTACAGAGTACTACTAATCAAAATTAGGAAATGATTATTTTGTTATTGCCATCTAGAATTATGTCACATTAAATCAATTATTTTTGTGGAGTGGATTAATGGTGTTTCATTGCCCAGTCAAGATTCTTTCACTTTATCAAGGTTCTCAGTCATGGGGTGGTGGAGGAAATGGGAATACAAGTGAAAACCACCAACCTTTGGCAAGCAAACTGACAAACTTTCCCAAATGAGGATATGCTAGATGGGATTTAAAAGTAGGCTTGAGAGGCAATGTGATCAATAAGCACCTGTTTTAAACCATTTGGGCACCAAGTCATACCTTTGAGAGATCAGCAAAATAGTTTTTAACATGCTTAAGTAAGTGATACACTCCAGGAGAATGCCTACTCAGCATACGAAAGAAGAATTTTTTTTTTAATTTGGATTATCTCTCCTTATTAGTGGAAATCAGGAATGCTTGCTCTGTAAGTTGCAGGTCAAAGTTCATGAGTCTAATAAATACTTGATACAGGAAGTGACAGTTTTTTCACCAAGCACTTTCCATTTAGCTGAATGAAAGTGACAGGGTCCTTCTAATGTATACCAACATGAGATGATATGATGGCGATTTAGAGACAGAGGTATTTGTCTTTAAAGAAACTTATCTCTAGTAACTATTCCCCACCCTCACCCCACCCCACCCCCCCCCCCCCCCACCCCCACAAACACCCACCCACCCACCCCCGTCAAAGAAAGAGAGTTACCGTCCATCCTTACTTTTCTCCTTTCATCCGTCTGAAATTCTTGTCTGCGTGAATTCTCCAAAACTAAGAAGTTTTTCATGAAACTTGGTGCAAAGCATAAACATCGATAGGAGATGATATTGTTTATCCAAGTTGGTTTGCTCATTTTTGCTGGGAGTTATTGCCCTTTGAACATAAGTCACACAAAAAAAACTTGCTGGTGGCAGATCCCTTTTCACTGAATTTACTTGTTTATATATTGGTTTCAGTGTGGTGGTTTCTCAGTGGACAAAAATGTTGGAGATTGTAGCACATCACTTATCTAAAGCTAACATCAAGTACAGCCTAATACAAGGTAACATTCCAGCTAAGAAGAGGATGGAAGTCGTAGAAGAGTTCAATACAAATCCTAACGGACCCGAGGTCATGCTGGTGTCACTGAGAGCTGGGGGTGTAGGACTGAACCTGATCGGCGGTAACCATCTGTTTTTAATAGATCAACATTGGTGAGTTATTTAGAAATAATGTTTAATTTGATATGGTTTACAGGGTATAAACAAAAGTGGTAATTCTCTATTTCTTATACATGTCTTTACAATATTAATCGTTGACATTTCTACGTAGAATTTGCAAAAAGCCATTTAATATTACAAAATGCTGTTTTTCATTTCCTATCCACTGGTTTTGTCCGTAAATGGAACAGCCATTCATCCTTTCAGAGCATTAAACCCCGCATTCTTAGATGTGACAATAAACAACCTAAACTAAAATCAGAGTTAACAAAAAGTTAAGTGGTCATGCTAGTTTATTGAAATGGTCAATAACTTTAAGTAAGAAAAAAAATCGGAGATTGTAAATTTAAGAAAATAAATAAATAAGGTTTGAATCAAACTTGGGGATAAATCCTAGTGTGAGTGGGAGAAAGTTTGTCAGTTTGCTTTGTGAAGTTGTTGGTTTTTTTAGGCACTCCTTTTCCTCCACCATTCTTGAATTGACTGAATCAATATAAATGAAAGAATCTTTCAAAATATATTCTGTAAAACTCCCATTACTTCACTCTTCTCACTAACAGTGTCCTCAACAGTCATCACAAAATGATGTTTTATTACATTAATTGTTATCCCCAGACTTTTGAAGAAAGGGGGGGGATATTAAATTTAAGTTTCCGTATGTCCAAAATTCTTGTCTGCGCAAATTCTCCAAAACTATGAAGTACTATTTCATGAAACTTATTGCAAAGCATCAACATTGTTAGGAGATGCACAATGACATATCGTTAATCTGAGTTGGTTTGCTCATTTTCCTGGGAGTTATTGCCCTTTGAACTTATGTGCAAATCACATATTAAAGAACCTGCTGGTGGGGGATCATAATTCACTGAATCTGCTTGTTGAACTTTTTTGATTGTCTAAGGATGAAGAGTTGGTTTTGTAGTTTGCAGTGGTAGATAATGAACAATAAATAGGGACGATACCAACATGAGTTGGTCCACTATTTCCGTGCAATGAGATCATTACAATTTACAATTTTTTTTAAAGGAACCCAGCACTTGAAGACCAGGCTTGTGATAGAATATACAGGGTGGGACAAAAGAAAGATGTATTCATACACAGGTAAGCTTTTGATAGAATTAAGAAATAATCAACATTTAACCATGGTATAACTATATCGTCGAATAATACATGGGCCGGAGTTGACATGCGGAAGAATATATCACGAGATGGCTCTGCCACCGAGTGATACATTCGCCTAATGTTGCATAATTTTCCAATTACACTATGTGCACAGTCTCCATTTATGTTAATTCTCAATGAATCTAATTAAAATAAGAACCACTACTTAATTCACTGACCAGGATTGATTGATATTTGTGTATGTTACTTGATTTTTCAGGTTTTTATGTAAAGACACGGTTGAAGAAAAAATTGTACAGTTACAAAAGAGAAAACAAAATCTTGCTGAAAACGTGCTTTCTGGGTAGGTTGATTAAACTACCGTATATAGGTTTTTACAAAAAATTACAAACTGTGTTTTCTAAGTAGGAGTGAAATAAAGTTTTATGAGCCAGTCAAGATTTTTTTTACTTTATATTAAGACTGTCAGTTCAGAGATGATGGAGGAATCCAGAGTGCCTGGGTAAATCTACAACCTTTTGGCAAGTGAACTGACAATCTTTCTCACTCTAGGACTTGTCCTGATTGAGATCGGAAATTAGGTGGTGAGAGATGCTATGGAACCTAGGCGGTGAGAGGCGCTGTGATCCGTAAACTTTCTGGGTTGGTTTATCAAACAACATATCACTATGGTACAACAGTTTGTAGAGTGCTCACACTGTATGTGGGAGGTCATGGGTTTGGACTCTTGCCAGGTTCTGACCAAGACTTGAAAATACTGTAAGTAGTGACTGCCTTTTCGCCAAGCACATGGCATTTAGAAATGAAAGTCACAAGGTCCCATAGAAGAGACCTTAAAAATAATTCTGGTGTCATGGCAGGTGTTGCACTTTTAAAAGAACCCTCACTGATAAGCACTCTGCATTTAGCTAAATGAAAGTCGTTATATTTAATCATTTTGTAGAAATTTAGTTGTAATACTTACATTTATATAACAATGTCAAGTACATGTAGGTCTTATCTTTAAAGACCTAATTCTTACAACCTACAAGTATTTCAAGTGTGAGGTCAAAGGTTGATGATGGAGTCAGATGTCACAATTATGGGGAAGAGAGGGGAGGGGGGGGGGAGGTCAGTGACCAGGTGACCTAAAACTTGGTTTACTGTTTACATCCTCTCTAACTGCCTAGGCTTAAATCCAGCTCAGGGCAAATCTTGTACAAAGGTTTGTAGTTTTTTATGGGCACTCCTGGTTTCCTCCACCAAACCTAAACTGATCCCTTGATATAAGTTAAATGTATCAGTGTATATTCATCAACATGCTTGGAGCTTGTCTTGATAAGGCCATCAGTTTTTAGCTCACCTGAGCCAAAGGCTCAAGTGAGCTTTTCTGATCACAATTTGTCCGTTGTCTGTCGTCGTCGTCGTCGTCGTCGTAAACTTTTACATTTTCATCTTCTTCTCACGAACCACTGGGCAGATTTCAACGAGACTTGGTCAGATGCATGTCTTGGTCGGTGCAATTCAAATTTGTTCATGGTGTTGCCATGGCTACCATAACTAGGTCAAGGTGACCTAGGGGTGCAAAAATCTTAAAAAATCTTCTTCTCCGAAAGTATTGATTAGAGAAAAAATCTGATGTGATATTAGGCTTCTCTAGGGTCTTTAGCCTATAGTTTGTTCATTTTGTGAAATTCGGACAAAAAATAGGTTACGCGTTTTTGCATTTAATTTTGAAAAAATCGTAAAATAGCTTCAAATTGTTATAACTTGACTATTTGGCCAGATAATGACATGGGGTTTTCAGTTTTGACATCTTCTTGTTAGTATCTTCAAATTGAGGTCAAGGTCAATTATGAAGGTCGTGACCTAATTTTTTTTACCTCTGATTATAATTATTATCTCGAAAACTATAAACTTTTTGTATAGGCATGTATATTAGAATGTTGTAGGTATTGATACAACAATCATTTTGGTGTATAGAAAAAGGTCATGGGTTCAAAGGTCAAGGTCACAGATGTAAAACAATACCAAAATGGTTACTTATCTCGAAAACTATAAACTTTTTGTATAGGCATTTATATTAGAATGTTGTAGGTATTGATACAACGATCATTTTGATATATAGAAAAAGGTCATGGGTTCAAAGGTCAAGGTCACAGATGCGAAACAATACAGAAATGTTTAATTATCTCGAAAACTATAAACTTTTTGTATAGGCATGTATATTAGAATGCTGTAGGTATTGATACAACGATCATTTTGATGTACAGAAAGAGGTCATGGGTTCAAAGGTCAAGGTCACAGATGCGAAACAATACGGAAATGTTTAATTATCTCGAAAACTATAAACTTTTTGTATAGGCATGTATATTAGAATGTTGTAGGTATTGATACAATGATCATTTTGATGTATAGAAAAAGGTCATGGGTTCAAAGGTCAAGGTCACAGATGCGAATCAATACCGAAATGGTTAATTATCTCGAAAACTATAAACTTTTTGTATAGGCATGTATATTAGAATGTTGTAGGTATTGATACAATGATCATTTTGAGGTATAGAAAAAGGTCATGGGTTCAAAGGTCAAGGTCACAGATGCGAAAACAATACTGAAATGGTTAATTATCTTGAAAACTATAAAAGTTTTGTATAGGCATGTATATTAGAATGTTGTAGGTATTGATGCAATGATCACTTTGATGTAAAGAAAAAATTCATTGGGGTTTAGTATTTATGTTTTCTTTAAATCTATCAGCTAGCCATTAGTTATCAGGTGAGCGTATAAGGCCCATGGGCCTCTTGTTTAGGTCTTTTCTGAATGACCCTGTGACATTCATTTCAAAATGCTAAGTGCTTGTCGAAAGAGGACTGACTACCTATTTTTGAGTCTTGGTCAGACACAGGCAGGATTCAAACCACCCACATATGCATGAAAATTATAATACATCATTCTTTTCTCTTTACAGGGGTGGAGTAACAAGCACAAAATTAACATTAGCAGATCTGAGAATGATATTTGGTGTTTAAAGATGGTGACATTACCTCAGACAAGAAAATCAGTTTGGCTGTGCTGCTTAAAATAAATGAAAGGAAATAAGCTGTATTACCATGATGTTGCAAACAATGTGTTGTTATGGTTTCCAAACAAGAAAATACATGTATATGCATGTATTTTCTGATACTAGAGTGTTCCTTAGAAGAAAGAATATGTCTTGCATTGATAAGATGACCCAGAGAGAGAAAAAAAAGAAATATGATATCGGCATTGCTATGGTGCTTCAGGCAAGGAAGAAAATAACTGTTGCTGTCAAGAATATGGTTGATAAGATGACCCAAGAACAAGGGGAGATAGTATGATACCAGTATTGCTATGGTGCTCCAGGCAAGGCAGAAAATAACTGTTGTGGTTGGTGCTCTAATTTCAAGGAGGAAGATCCTAGTACTTAGCCACTCAAGACTCTTAACACGATCCAGAGTTCAAGTGTTCAAAGAGGGACGGACATGTCTGTTATGAAATATGAGATTGAGAATATTGATATTGCGTTATAGTGCTATATATTGGATTATTTATATTAAGATTAATTTTTTAAATACTATTTTTATTGTCAGTTTTTCAGAAATCATTTTATATCTGCAGTGATTTTGTTAGCCCAAAATTACTACTGAATAAAGGTAGTTTCCCCTTGGGAAAATGACTAAAATTTCCCAATTTGACCACTTAAATTCCCAAAAACAACAGTGATGTAGTGAAAAATTAAATCTACTGTAGTTGTCCTTACCCACAAAATATTAGATAGTGCCACAATATAGTGTCTTTGTAATGAAGATGCTAGCTATTGCCAGCATATCATAATGCAGTTTGCTAGATCTCAGAACTTCAATTTTCCCAATCTTTAAGGCAGAGGGAAGTTTCCAACAACAACAAAAAACCAGAATCACTGAGTTTCTGTCTCCTTATGAGAATTGACATATCACCAGTCATGCCTTTTATGTTCGGACACTGGCCACCATCACAGTATCAAAGCAGCGTCATGGCAACTAATGACCTCCTTGTGTCTGTGACGTCATTAAATGGAAAAATTCAGGCCAACTTTACATTCTTTTTGTGTGGAATTCAAGTATGCCAGACCTTGTTGGAACATTGTAGGCGCGGCCAGTGATTTGTCAATTACATTGGGCATCATCACTACTATATACCTGTATAACTTATATTAAGCTAATTGGGTTATTTATTTTATTAAATCTAAAAACAAACATGTAAATATTCATAATACATATACATACATACATATCATGACTTCCAGACTAAAAGACTCGGTTATAAATAGAATTGAACAATTAAAGCGTGTGTGTGTATGCCTGCGTGTGTGTGTGATATGGCAATGTGTGTGACAATATGCCATATATGCTCTAGAATTAACATTTTAAGTTGAATCAGTATCAATGATTTTTTTTGTGTATTTGAACACAAGAACTTTATTTAAGGTGTTCACATTCATGAATACAGAATTTCCAAGCTAAAATTTCTAACAACTCTGAAATTCACTCTCTCTCTCTCTCTCTCTCTCAGCATTTTGAATATTTTTAGCTTAAACAATTATCTCTCTCAGCATTTATAATATTTTTGGCTTAAACAATCAACTCTCTCTTGAATGTATAAAAGATTACATCTAGAAATTGTTATTTCAGGGTTGGGTTTGTATAATCAGTGATTGAAGTAAGCATTTTATAATAGAAAATTACTCTTTTTTTCAAGCAAACTTTCTCATATTAGGATTTTTTTTCACATGGGATTTGAACCTTGGCACTGTAGACATGTGCTTTAAATCATTTGACCACTGAGTATATAGAGAAGACAGGTTGTTTTTGCATAAAAAATGTTTGTTCCTAGATTATATAATAAACAGAATCTTACATTTGTTTTTATTTAATATTGAATTTATTTAGCTCATTGAATAATTCTATGTTTCCATTCCTGGTAGCCAAAATCGCCATTGGCTACTAATTTCTGAGGAATTCTTTAAAAAAGTAACATATTTTAGCAAATTTGTGGAAAAATACTTTAAAAAGGGACTATATTTTCACAAATTTTGGAAATTTGGCTACTAATTATTTCAAATTTGTGGAAACCTAGATAATTTATTTATCATTCAACCCCTTTAATAAATCAATACTGTAAATAGATTTATTTTCACAGTGAACTTATTTTCCGCTTATTTTGCATTCGTTTGTTTTGCAGCAAATTTAATACAGAGCAAAAATTATATTATGCTTATTGTTTTATAGTGCATATTTAAAAACACGAAAATTTAATTACAAGGATATGTCTAAATTTCATTTACCTCAAAAATAAATACACACAAAATAAATATGTTTACAGTATTGTAAGATCCTCTATGTATTGTTATTTATGGAAGGCTGTGTATTTTAATGTCAGTATTACCATTGACAAATGATTTTACAGTATTGCTGGATACCATTCTGATCTACATGTATTATGCTTGTCTTGTCTTGTAGAGTTTCCTCCTGGCATAGGAGAACCTCACTAAGTGAATTATCTATAATTTCATATAAATAAATATACAATGGTTATTATACAAGTGACACAGTTATCCCCCTTCTTCTTTTTCGTATTAAGCTTAATACTGCTGAGCGTTTGCAATGTTTCTGAGGGCACAATGTGCAAGCAATGATCTGGATGTCTACAAGGTTGTCTATCATGTAAAAGTTGAGTTTTTTTTAGTGTTATTCCTCCATTTGTGGTCTCCGTACATTTCCAGATAACTGCTGACATTCACATCCATGAGAAAAGGCTTCCGACACTATTGCATATTTGTAAACACCTCTTTCGCATCCTATTCTACGTAAAACTCTCCTATTCCTAAATACTGGTTGGCACCCTGAACTGCTTGGTCTTGACCCTTGACATCTTGAGCATAAGCAGTGCCTTTCATTAACAGTATTTGGAATTCTATTTTTATCATAATTGACCATTCGAGATGATGGACATAAATGTATGTGTCGATGACCAGTAGCTATCTGCTGATGTATTGTTTGACAGGTGGTAACAGTACTACTATGATGTCTGTGGATCTCTAGGTACCTGAAATATTGATTCAAAAATTTAATTAGGTTTTACGTCCCAGTCAAGAATTTTTCACTGATATCGAGGTGTCACCAGCTTAAGGTGAAGTGACAGAAATTTTTACCTTTGCAGTGTGCTCAGGGCAATGTGCAAGGAAGGTTCTTTGACGTGCCACACCTGCTGTGGCATGGGACCTCGATTTTTAAGATCTCCTCTGAAGGACTCGGTGACTTTCATTTCTAAATGCTGAGTGCTTGGTGAAAGAAAGTTTCAGTCAGACCTGGCCAGGGTTTGAACCTATGGCCTCAAACATTTGGAATGAGCACTCTGCCACTACCTGAAATAGAATGAATAATTTGCAGCTAAAATATACAGTACAGACCTGACGAAATTTTAAAAATTACAGCCGTTTTTTGGAGGTGGAAGAAACTTGGGTACTTGGAGAAAACCACCAACCTTTAGCAAGTGAACTGACCAACTTTCTCACACTAGGATCTGTTCTGAGTAGGATTTGAATTTAGGTGGCAAGAGGCACTGTGATCTGTAAATGGGTGCTTTAGACCACTTGCCCACCTAAACCCCGTCATAAAAAAGAGCTTGATCCCCAAATCCTTTTCAATGCAGAATACAGTGAAACCTGCTATAGCAACCACCTCTAGAAAGAGACCACCTGTCCATTAAAACTGGTGTTTTAAAGTCCCTTTGCCAAATATATGAAACCAATAAGAACCTCTATATAAAAACTATATAATCAAAATTACCTTAAGCGAATTATTTATCAAAGTTTTGAAAGTTTTAATCTAACTAACTTCATTAAAATAATATAAGCCAAAAACATAAAGAAAAAAATGAAACGACATTGCGCTTTAACGCAAAAGAATTTGCATGTAGTTGAATGTTCTTTAACAGTTACAATGCCCTCTGAATATTGCAACAAAATATATTTAGTTTATATTTAAACTAAAACTGTCTCCTGGGAGCCAAATACCACCTCCCCGCCCCCAACATTTAATGTTTTCCCGCGACCTTGACCTTTACGATATGACCTTGGTTCAAGGTCATGACACACCCATGAACATTATTCATTTGAAGTGTTATGGCCGTCGTCCAAAGCAGCTACATTGTATGATATATGGCCCGGGCATGATAATATACGGACGGACAGAAAGACAGACGACCGAACAGACAGACCTGGTGATTCTTGTATAACAACCACCACCCCTCAAACTAGTTTACAGTGAATGTATACTTTAAAATGTGTATCCGTTTGCAATATATGTATAATATATTGTACAGACCTGTCTAAGGTTTAACACTGAACTAAATATAACGAAAGGACTGGAAGTTCGGTTGCAGATTGACCAAGGTATTGATCGCTAATGACCGAATATATGTTATAGCTGGCGAGAAGCTGTCCAAATATATACAGGTAACGGGCAAGCCCAGATGAGCGAACTGCTGATTCGGCAATAGTTTGTTAGCTCGGTATTAAATTTTCGACAGGTCTGTAGTGTACTTTGATTAATCTACAGTATACAGTCCAGACCTACCGAAAGTTAGGGTTATAAGGGTTAGTAGGGTTATAAAAAAAAGGAGCGATCGAAATAAGTCTATTCGTCACTGAACAGATAGCTAAGTATCTGTAGTGTACTTTATTAAAATCAATTTATAGTACATATACAGACCTGTCAAAAGTTTAACACGAAAAGGGAGTCCAAGCTCGACTGGCGAGTTGATCATATATGGATAACCAGCGACAGAAAATCTGTCAAGAGAAAGGAAAAAGAACAGCTGCCGAAAAGTTGTCGAGAGAAAGGAAAAAGAACAGCTGCCGAAAAGTTGTCAAGAAAAAGAACAGCTGCCGAAAAGTTGTCGAGAGAAAGGAAAAAGAACAGCTGCCGAAAAGTTGTCAAGAGAAAGGAAAAAGAACAGCTGCCGAAAAGTTGTCAAAAGAAAGGAAAAAGAACAGCTGCCGAAAAGTTGTCAAGAAAAAGGAAAATGAACAGCTGCCGAAAAGTTGTCGAGAGAAAGGAAAAAGAACAGCTGCCGAAAAGTTGTCGAGAGAAAGGAAAATGAACAGCTGCCGAAAAGTTGTCGAGAGAAAGGAAAAAGAACAGCTGCCGAAAAGTTGTCGAGAGAAAGGAAAAAGAACAGCTGCCGAAAAGTTGTCGAGAGAAAGGAAAAAGAACAGCTGCCGAAAAGTTGTCAAGAGAAAGGAAAAAGAACAGCTGCCGAAAAGTTGTCGAGAGAAAGGAAAAAGAACAGCTGCCGAAAAGTTGTCGAGAGAAAGGAAAAAGAACAGCTGTCGATATATTACCAAGATAAATCGGCTGCCGATTTGGCACTTATTCGGTTACTCAGTGTTAAACTTTCAACGGGCATGTACTGTACATGCACTTGAAAAAAGTCTATCTGCAAGCTACATCGTTATTTAAATAACTTCGTAAAAAGTTGTATTCATCAAGTTCCGTCCGCTTGTTCAGGCCAATCACTACATGGTGTAACACCAAAAGATCTTTTTATATTTAAAAAAAAAGTATATGTCCTCTAGATTTATGGAAAAACCAGGTCACTACATGTATATAATTGACGATGTATCTTGCTCGTTTCCTGCACTTATAGTACGGACCTGTCGAAAGTTTAACAATTACCGAACGAATTAGTACCGAATCGGCAGTTCGTCTCGGCCCTCGTTAGCTATATCTCGACAGTTGCTATCGATCGCTCGACAGCTTTTCGGCCACAAGCTATCCATATTCCGGTCACTCGATAGAAGAGTTTCGATTCCTTTTTGTAAGTTCAGTGTAAAGTTTTCGACAGGCATGTCCTGTAAACTTGTGTTCAAGTGTTTTGATATTATGAAAGAGGGCAAAGTTTGAGGATTTTTTTAAAATTTCGAAACCACTCCACTCTTAATATAAGTGGAGAAGTAAAATATTTCGCATTTGAATTAGAATCATCGCATTGACAAGATGGCGTCAACAGGAGAGAGCAATGTTTCTCTTGCATCTAACGCTCCGAAAAGTTGTTACGAGGGAATGGCTTTGAAAATGGCCTCCAATCTCGGTAACCAAGGTTACCAAACATTAGAATCGACACAGATTTTACAATCTTTAATTGGCTTAATTATTGGATGTGGTATTGTGGCGAATTTTGTCAATATCGTCGTGTTCGTTCAGAGCATCATGCGACAGTGCTCAATCAATTGTTTCCTGTTGGCGATATCGGCAATTGACCTTGTTCTGCTGATTATTCAGATTCCACAATCACTGGACGCAACAACAGGTGCTTTCAAGCAATCCCATGAATACGGCTTTCGACAATATACGATTGCAAGGTGAGTATTTCTTTTTAAAATAAGTACAATTTATTTCATAGAATACAGTCAAACTTGTTGTAAAAAGGTCATTTGTATATGAAGGCTTACGGCAAATACCACCTCTATATAATGGCCACCTGCTTTAAAGGCCAATAAAATTGTATCCTAATTGGTCTTAATTATGCTAATTGAACCTATATATAAAGGCCACCTGCCCATAAAGGCCACTTTTACTGGTTCCCCTTGGTGGCCTTTATAGACAGGATGGACTGTGTCACCAAAAGTTGTGTGACATAGTAAAACATAATCCGAGGACTGATATTTTTGTCCTGGTCGATTGATTGGTTGATAAATGGGGTTTTACGTCCTATATGTTAAGTTTTATTGGTGTTTTAAATTCGCGATAATCGCTGATTAAACTTCGAACAAATGGGCCCAGGGCTGAAGAAATGCCATGATGATAGAAACATGAAATGATTGAATAGGATTATAGGTCACAGTCAAAAATGTCATACTTATATCGAGCCATCAACAGTTATAGGTGAAGTGTGAAATATTTTGATATTTTCGGTGCGCTCAGGGCAATGTGTTTTTAGCTTGTCGCGCGTAAAGTGACATGTGGTAGTGGTTTTATCTTGTTTATGAAAAGTTTGATAAATATTTAAACGCTGCGTTTTTCTAATTTCAGGTATGCCTTGTCATTTATCTTGATGGCATGTGCGGTATGGCTTTTGGTTGTCATGGTTGCAGAAAGGATCATTAGTGTTTGGAAAGGTTCCAACAACGATAATCAGCACGCACTTCTCGTGTCAAACAGAGTTACATATATCAGCATTTCGGTCGTGTGCCTCATTTGTTTTCTCCTTCACGTGACAAAATTTGTCGAATACAAACCGAACCAGAATTTGTATTCCCCCAAACTTGTGCAGAAAACCGACATTGGTCGCAACCCAGTATACGAAGTTTTCGGTTATCTAGCTAACATTGTTTTGTCCGTGATGATTCCACTGTTGGCTTTTCTGTTTGCTGTCGGGTTCTTTCTCTACCGACTCATAAAGTATGGCACCGTCTTCAACAAAAACCGAGTTGTTTTGAACAATGCTTCAAACATAAACGTATTGATGCTTTGTCTTAGTGTGTTCTACGTCATCTGCCACGTCATTGCTTTGTTCTTCATGTTTAAAACCATTTTGCCAATATCCAAAACCGCTGACAACATTGAGAGTTTGGCAATTCTAAGAACCGTTAATGAACTCATGGTATTAGCCTTTGTTGCCTTCAAGTTTTTCATATACTTGTTCTTGGTTCAAAATTTCAGAGGAACGCTTAAAGACATTCTATTATGCAAGAGAATGGCAGAATACCGTCTTCCACCAGACGGTAAAGGACAAGATGGAATTTCGAAAAAATTGCCCGTGGATGACACCGATATTGAAGAGATGTGCGAAACTCAGTGCTCTTTTGAAAATCCAGTTTACGGCACAAAAGTAGACGGATAAACACAGCGCTCTTTTGAAAATCCAGTTTACGGTACAAAAGTAGACGGATAAACACAAGTGTGATTTTGTTTTTAGGATTGCAATTATTGAAATTGTACTGTTTGACAAGAATACATGTAAATATTGGATTACAAATCTGAGTTTCATTTCGCTTTAAGAAATACACATCCGCACGTTATGTTTTAACTTTTTACAACCTTAATCCTGTGAAATCATTTTTTGTGCTGTTTTCGTTGACACCTTGATCCACGAATTTAAATGTCAACAAAACAGTATATAGTTAGAAATCTACATAAAGTATTAAGCACCATTCACGAAATTATCACTCCATAAAATGGTATTTTAAAATCTACGAAAATTTGACAGTGCGATTATTATTATTATTATTATTATGTTGTCATGTTGACTACAAACATAACTTCAAGTAAAACAGGCAGATGTGAAGTTTATATATACAATTGAAGGGAGATAACTCTTTCTAATATACTTTAAATGTTATACATTTGTATACGTCATGTTCGAATTTGTAACTAATTGTATATATATAAAATGTAGCATGTCGCATATTATTTTTGCATTGTATATATATTTAGACTTTACAACTAGAAATATTGACTGCAATTTGTCAATTTTCCACATTGCTGTTCAAGCTATGGAGCGCCACCTGGTTTGGTTGCCATTTTCACAGCATAAAAGATCAAAGGATTTCCCCAATTAGTTAATTTTAATTTTTTCTGAAGCTTAGAAATTGAAAATGTCCTACCATGACGGAATTAGCTAGAATGATATGGATGCTATTTTGTTCAATGGGACTTTGGTTCCAGTTATGTGGTAATTTTGTACAGCGCCACATATCAAGAGGGAGAATTAAAATTTCTATAGACTAAATGTACCGCTTTCTAGTTAGTTTATATATATTGATTTAACAAGACAAAAAAGGACAGCCAGACCTTTTTTTAATTGCCTCAAAGTATTAAAAATGATTGATTGGTGGAATGATTGAGTTTTACGTCAACAATATGTTTTAGCGTGTTCTTTATATGTCTTACGAAGCACAACGCATGTTCTCAAGCATAAATTTGTCAGTTCGCTTGAGAGGACCTTTGTGGTTTTTTCCGGGTACTCATGTTTCATGCACCATCCTTGAAATGATTTCGATATAAGTCACTCCATTCTACCATAGGTTCACGGAACTTGTAAAACTACTTGTAAACAGTCTCTATATAAGTTAAAGAATCTTGACTGAGGCATAAAGCACTAATATTCAACCCCGCGAACTGATCTCGTAAATATATCCACAAATCTTGACTAGGTGTTTAAAAGCACCAATCTATACAACAGCTGTCGAGATACATACTAGTAGGTAACTATTAACCGAGATACTGTAGCTGATGACGCGGTACTCATTCTTTAGACAGGTGTTAAAACTTGCGACAGGTCTGTACTGTATAGCCGGCGACGTCCCGATATAAGTTAAATATTCCCGACTGGGAGGGGCAAAATCTCAATCAATTATTCCACTTACCTGTCGGGTATTTCAGGAAACGTCAAAATTGACATTCCATTATTTTCCAGCGTTTCCTCATCTATGAACAAATTGTCATTGATGTCAAAGCGTATCCCCTTCTCCCTTAGTTCATCTCCTGTAAGATCACGGCAACGATAACATGGCCCAGTTTGACTAATGACTGTACCACTGATCACATTAATAATAAAAACAACCTAAAAAAGAAATGTGTAAAAAATAAATATAAATATCATACAGTCAAGCCTGTCTATAAAGGTCATACAAGGAACCAGTAAAATTACTTTACTTGTGAGGAATTGTATTCCGAAACGGCCGTTAAGTGCTGTAAAATTAAAACTGGTATAATATGTAATTTAATGTGAATTTCATTTCGTAGTGCCGATTGCTTGACGAAAGAATAGTCACAACTCACTTTCAAGTCTAGGATCAAACCCGGTGATCGAACTCGCAACCCCAATCACAGAGCGAGCACTCTACTCTAGTAACTGAGCTACCGCAGTGGTCTGATTTTAGCAAAGCCAATTCTATTTCTGTAATTACATTTTGTCTCAAACATCGTTCTATACAATTCAGTGTTTGTGTTACATTTTTGAAAGCTACTTTAGGCTTATGCCTTTTAAATTGGGAAATTTGAAGTTCTGAAATAAGTAAACCTTGCAAAGATGTGTGTGATATTGTGACAATATCTAGTATATCACTGACAACATTGTTTTCGGAATTTTAGTGATCAAATTGGGAAAATATATTCATTTTTCCCAGGGGAACTGACTAACTTTATTCGATAGTGAAATTAGGCGAACAAAATCACTGACAATAAAACATCACAAATCCTTCATATATATACCATTGTTAGAGAGAGATAGAGAGAGAGAGAGAGAGAGAAAATCATAACCAAGCTATGGGAAATTTATAGCAACATTTATATAACACATAGAGACGCGTGTTACCATTAATTTTGTTCTTCCCGACATCATTTCTCTTTAAAACGACGTTTTTTTCTATGGAATTCACTGTATTTGTTTTGTTGTAGAAAAGCACCTTTATGTACAACGTGTTCTTTATTGTCTTGTTCCCACTGTATTGCTTTTAAAAAAGACCACCTTAGGCTTATATACGCCGATTTTTGAAATATCCATTTCAAAAAATAACTTCTTAGAATTCCAAAATTTCTTTTGAAAAATAATCTGACCAATGAGTCACACGTCACTTTCTAGCTACATGTATTTTTTTTATTAATAGTTCTACTTGTTCCGGCTATCGGGTGTACAAGTAGATCTGAGGTTACGTATAAAGCGGATAGGACAAGATGAGTCTATGACACTACACGTATATCCATGTATGTATTCTTTAGCCGGAAGAAAAATATGACACTACAACATGGCATACGGTGCAGACCTGTCGAAAGTTTTAACACAAGACTAACGAATTAGTGCCGATCGACAACGCACCTCGACCTCTCGTTAGCTCTATCGACAGCTTTTCGGCAGTAGCTATATAGCTCTCGGCAGCTTTTCGACAGTATTTCTAGCTATATAGCTCTCGGCAGCTTTTGGATCATTAGCTATCCGTTTCTCGTCTCTTACTTATTTTTGTTGAGTCATTGTTAAACTTCCGGCAGGCTTGCACTTATACAATCCTTAACTAGTATAGTATTATAAATTCAAATTTTGATATCGGTGTCCGTTTACGATATAAATGTGATATTTATGTAGTTTGATAGGACACGGGGTCTTTACCACCAGAGGGTTTTCTGTAATGGATACCGTTTTGTACTTTCAGTAATGACAAAATATATATAGTACATACATAGGCCTGTCAAACGTTTAACACTCTAACAAATTCTAACAAATTAGTACCGAATCGGCACCTGATCTCGGCGCCTCATAAGCTGCATTCTCGAACGTGAGTTGTTAGCAGCTGTCATTTGCCTCTCGACTGATTTTGGGCTATTAGCCATACGCGACAGACAATTTCGACACCTTTTCGTTAGCCCAGTGTTAAACATTCGACAGGCCTGTACTCTACGTATCTTCCATGAATCCGATTACTGTATGATAGCCAAAACCCCATTGGGCAATCGGGGAATCACAAAAACCAATCGGAAATATCTATGCTTTGCGTCTTTTCAATAACTACTGAAATACCCCGGATGGTTATTGATTACCATTTGATAGCCAAAACCCCATTGGACAATCGGGTACTCACAAAAAGCAATTAAAAGTGTCTATATATATACTCTGCGTCTTTTCCATGACTACTGAAATATGTGGTTCTTCATTACTGTATGGTAACCAAAACCTCATTGGACAATTGGGGTTACAAAAAAACCAATCAAAATTGTCCATATATACTCTGCGTCACTTCCATGGCTTGAAATACCACGTGTGGTTATTGATAATGGTATGGTAGCCAAAACCCCATTGGACAATCGGGGATTCACAAAAACCAATCGGAAGTGTCTTTTTTTCCATGACTACTGTATGATAGCCAAAAACCCATTGGACAATCGTGGATTATTTACAAAAGCCAATCGGACATAAACTTATTTCTTCCTTTTCTTATTGCTACTTTCCAAGAACTGCAAAATAAAATGCAGGGCCTGTCCAAAGTTTAACACGGAGCTAACAAAAAGGAGTCCAAGTTTGACTTCCGAGTGAGTTGTGTTTAGTTAGTGGTAGGCTGTTGATAATATATCATGCATGTCAAAAACAAACATACTAATCCATGTCCGAATCACAATCCAGATGCAAAGTAAAAACTTTGGAACTGACAAGTTAGTTAAACACATGAATTTCCACCAGGAGAAAGCGAGACCGGGTGCTCCCAAAGGGTTTAGCTAGCTACCGTGACCCGCCACGTGTGTTATCAAAATTGAGTACTATGGGACTTTTGTAGCAGTTGACGAAATGCTACTGAGATATAGTCAACCTAACAAGGACCGAGTTGATATAAGGGTTCGGCACTTTTCGTTAGCTCAGTGTTAAACTTTCGAAAGGTTTGTACCGTTCTTCATACTCGGCTTTAAAAGTATCTCAGTTCCGCTTCAAAAGCAGTCCAATTAATGCAAGAACTCATACATATTGTGTTAAATGTTTAATTGTTAAAAGATCAATTTAATTAAGATATGAAAAATACACATATCGATTTTGAACAATTTTTGTGAATATCGACGAGCACCATGCATTTAGAAATTATTCCTGGTGGTGTGGTTCTTATAAACATTTTGTAAAGTGTCGTTTAGGGTCTATAAATATGCCTAAAACACCAAGCCTTGTTTTCACATATCTGATATCCCTAATTTTCGCAATATATTACGACTTCACAACTAAAACCTTTCGACAAAAAAACCCCTAAATTTCAGATGTCGTAATTTTTAATTTTTAATATTTTGTAACAGTCAAGATTTTCCAGACCCCAATTTCGAATACGCCAGTCATTTAAAAGTTTAAAAAAGTACACGAATATATGAGGGTGGCTTTGTATAAAAATCTACAGTAACATCACTAGCAGACAGTTGATCTCTGTAATAGTTTTAAAGGGACAAGAAACTGAAATTAATAATTTGATATAAGGACTTGACTAGTTATCATGCATAGTACCGGTATTATAAATTTTCACAAAATAAGTTTTTTCATTTTACCCTGCTTAGGCTAAGCATAATCTTTAAAAATTACTAATCTTAAAAAAAAAACTTATTCTGTAAAATTTAAAATAACTTCCAAATTGAGTTGTACAAGTTTCAACCCCCCCCCCCCCCAATTGAGTTGTACAAGTTTCAATCCCCCGCCCCCCTATTTTAACATCTGAAATTTCATGTTTAAAAATAGATACATGTAGCATGATATTACCCATTGTGTGAAAAATCACCTTTATCAATTGATATCCCTAATAACACTCCTTGTGATGGTATATGTTTCATCACTCTTAAAACCTGTAAAACGAGATGGGCGTTTTAATGATTAACACATATTAGAATTTCGCCTGTATCAAAAATAAAATGGAAAACCCAATAATTAATTTTTTAACTCCAAAACATTTTCAATGTTTTTGGCGTTATTGCTGTCGTTTGAAAAGATTATGTAACATTTCGCGGGGCAATTATGTTATCTCCCTTGATCATTATACATCGGCTATATCTGCAAAACTCACCGAACGGTAATACTCGGTTGTGTCTTATCTATTTCCGATTTCTTCCATATAAGGAAAACTCGCCGAATGGTACTACTCGGTTGTGTCTGTCTACTTCCGATTTCTTCCATATATGGAACACACTCATGAAATTTTAATTATGGCAGATATCTTTATTTGTAATCTCTCCAAAATGTTTTTAAGAAAAAGCACCGTAAAAACCCATGTAATTTACACACTTTTTGAAAATGAAAAAAGTTGAAGTTTAACGGATGTGTAAATGAGTACAATTTTCTCTTGATATATACCTTTCAGATGTAACATTAAGTTGAAATTTGGTGACAAAATAAAGATTTATAAATAAAATAAGGCATTTAAAATAATTTTATTGACTTCAATTGATGTTGAATGGTATGTAATACTTATTTCTTCTGTTCAATTTCACTGGTTCATATCTACAGCGACATTTAATACAGCCTATCGAGATCTGGGTCAATAAGACAATCTCAACCAATCAGATTTCAGATTCTAAATATAGATTACTTCCTCTGTCGGTTATGGTCGAGTGTCACCCAAGCTGATGTTCATTGATGTGTGTATTATGATTCAGATAAGCTCCTATGTCGCGAAACTAAATTAACAACACAGGCATTTTGCAGTTTGTAGATTAATATCTTTTTATATCATGACACCTTTTTCCATAATTTGATTTGATAAAAAATGATTAAATCTATTCATATTTACTTTACAAGAGTAGAAGTTTTTTCTATCAAAAATTTAGCCTAAAAATCACCTGCGTATATAACACAACCTGCCAAAGGCAGCGGACACCCTAACAACCACCCGACTGGCAAAAAAGTATTGTCTTGAACGGTCATGCCATCCTTGGAAACAAATCGCTGATCAAGAAATAATTGTAGAAATCATAAAAACTAACCAGTGATAAAAGTAATAGTTTCAACCCAGAAGTTACGATAAACCTTACCAATTTCATTCATAAAAATGCTGATTGTCACTTGATAATTAATCTGTTAATTAGAGGTTAATACTCCGGTTCTTAAAGCATGGCCCACAACTCGGATAAAAAAATTATCGATAAAATGCCGAATTGAAAATCAGTCATTCAGTTTTTTTCCTCGATAACGGACAAGCCTTGTATTGTTAATTTCGACTGAGTTAGTTCACGATCTAAGTCGTTATATAGTAAAATCAATGTGATAAGTAATCAGTATTAACTGTCTAATAATCAACCCAAGGGTTGATCCTCTAATCACTTAATTCCGAGTCCATGCGTGTGTTCAACAAACGGTGTAAACAAAAATCCCTACAAGATCAATATAGCTTTTCTTAAAAAATCAAAGTTACCAATAACGGAACAAAATAGTTTACAAATACATTATTTTTAATCACATTTCAAACAATTTTCATCTTGGAAAAAATTAAATACATTGTAATGTCTATCCCGTTTTTAGTCAGATGAAAGTATCGGAAGATCGGGAATTCCCATAGTTGACATGTACTGAATCGGGGAATTCTACCAGTTTTCTCATCCAATGAAATTCATTGATAACGTCAGTTCCTGAAAAAATGTCTGTGTACCGACAGAACTTCTGGTCTTGTGCAAGAGTTTTAATTTCAATCAACTTTCACTTTCAAAGAAAATTAAAGCACTTAATACAGGTATGGCTTTATTGATGTAAATACATTGTAAAATACATGTCCTCCCATGTTACAATCATGACTCCATCACGCAAATACACAACGCAACAGAAGCATAAAATTAACACTAACAACAAAACACTGTTCAGAACAACATCGTTTCTTCTTGTTTTTCAACATTTATTAGAAGAATATGTATCAAGTGTTCCAACTGAATTCCAGCAATATCGTGTGGATTTCAGATGCAAAAATTACCGTCCGAAATTAGACGGAATTTGAAAATTATTAGGGTGTCCGAAAACATAGCGGACCGATTACGGTAAACGAACTGAAAGCACATGGCAGAATCTGTCAGATTGTAGTCTTTCCCGTTTTTTGGTGACTGTTTCGATGAATAACGTTTTCCATTAATAAAATTGAAGAAAGAAAGGAAGCATCTGAAAGTAAGTTCTTTCAAATGAAATATAAGCTCATTCTTTTATCAGAATTATTTTCTTACCACATGTTGGGGAGGGGGTATAAAAGAATCACCTTGTCCGTCTGTCTGTCTGCTCCGCTTCGTGTCCGGAACATAACTTTTGAACCGTAGCACCTAGGATTATCAAACTTGGTATGTGGATGCATCATGGGAAGGCGATGTGTCATGTACCAAATTTAGGTCACTGTGACCTTGACTTTGACTTTTGACATCTATGATAGTAAAACCTTGTGCATCTTCATGTCTGGAACATAACTTTTGAACCGTAGCACCTAGGATTATCAAACTTGGTATGTGGATGCATCATGGGAAGGCGATGTGTCATGTACCAAATTTAGGTCACTGTGACCTTGACTTTGACCTTTGACCTATGATAGTAAAACCTTGTGCATCTTCGTGTCCGGAACAGAACTTTTGTACCGTAGCACCTAGGATTATCAAACTTGGTATGTGGATGCATCATGGGAAGGCGATGTGTCATGTACCAAATGTAGGTCACTGTGACCTTGACTTTGACCTCTATGATAGTAAAACCTTGTGCATCTTTGTTTCCGGAACAGAACGTTTGTACTGTAGCACCTAGGATTATCAAACTTGGTATGTGGATGCATCATGGGAAGGCGATGTGTCATGTACCAAATTTAGGTCACTGTGACCTTGACTTTGACCTTTGACCTATGACATGAGGGGTACTCATTTTGTGTAATCAATTCCTCTTACAGCTTTTAATCAAGAAGTCTGAAACTTTGCAGGATGTTTCTATATACATTGAACATGTGCACCTCCTATTTTTGTTGGATTATATTATTTTGCTCATATTTTATGGGTTGTTTAACTTCTTTCTTCATCTGCTGTGAGTCCGGTGTAAACTTTTCAAATTTTAATCAACTCCTTCAAAATTACTGTCCCAAGTTGGATGATACTTGGCAGAAATGATGTCTAAGTAAAGGGTTTCAGATTTGCACAAATGAAGGAACCATGTCCCTTGGGGGACCCAAAAGTTAGGAAATAGCGAAAAATCTTTAAAACCTCTTAAGGTACAATAGATATAACTTAATATTTCATGTACAGTCAAACCTGTCTATAAAGGCCACCCAAGGGAACCAGTAAAAGTGGTCTTTATGAACAGATGGACTTTATATACAGAGTCAAATAATATGATAAAAGAGCAATTGGGATACAATTCTACTCGCCTTTACAAAACAGGTGACCCTTATGTAGAGATGGTCTTTAAGGCAGGTTGGACTGTATAACATACTTAGGGCACCTTGTTTCAGAATTGCAGATATCTTAGCTGTATGGGCCAAAATGGGGACACGATAAGGTTTTTAAGGTAGCAATTGCCAAAAAAGAGTATTTGTCAATATATTTGGACAACTATTAGCTTTTTGTATAGGCATATTTATTAGAATATTGTAGGTATTGGTATTATGATCCTTATGATATATGAATGAAGGTCATGGGTTCAAAGGTCAAAGTCACAGATGCAAACTATTACTGAAATAGCTAATTATCCCAACACTATTGACATTTTGTATAGGCATGTATATTAGAATATTGTTGGTATTGATATCCCAATCATTGTGACATATGAATGAAGATCATGGGTTCAAAGGTCAAGGTCACAGATGTATAAAAATACTGAAATGGCCTTGTTTTTAGCTCAAATGACCAATTGTCAGTTTCGGATAAAAAGATGTTTAAAGATATTTTTGCATCCTTCGGTCACCTTGACTAGTTATAGTAGCCATGGCAATGCCATAATCAAATGTGAATTGCACCATTTTAATTTTAATCTGTCAGATAGTTTCAGAGAAGACACAAATAGGTGTTAATGACACACACACATACTCATGCTACACTATGCATGTGTATGTGCATGTCATCTGATTTCAAAAGAAGTAATATATACAGATTTCTTGAATCACACCATTTAATGCTTTGAGCAAAATTTGTTGGTTTTTATGTTCACTCGACTTTGAATATGTACATGGTTTTGGCTGCGAATAGCTGCAATAATGCTGATGCCGCTTTAAACAATAATTCACTCACCCATTCTTTTAAAAACAGGTTTTGGAGTTTCAGTACTTTCAGTACTTTGATTTTAAATGGATACGATTGAACAAATGGCGTTTTACGTCCCAGTCAAGATTCATTTAAATATCGAAGCGGCTATTTAAAAAATATATTATCAAAAACAAACATACTAATCCATGTCCAAATCATAATCCAGACTTTGGAACTGACAAGTTAGGTTATACACGTGAATTTCCACCAGGGAAGTGGGGCCGGGTGCTCCGGAAGGGTAAGCACCTCCTGTTTAGCTAGCTACACCCGCCACGTGTGTAATCAAAATTGTGTGAAAGGAACATGGAACTATGAGACGTCAAATATATCCAGGGCAATCCTGGACACAGAGACATCAAACTTATCAACAATACTGTGATGACGGCCATAAAACTTTTTAGAGCCTTGATAAGCCTAGGCTTGCAATGTGATTATCATTATATTGTCTTCAGTCAAAATATTTCCATCCATAATTTTCATATAGTTTTCACACTAAAGGGTACTTGGCCAATATAAAAAATACCACGTGATAAATTAAGGGTGGCATTTAAGGCGGGGCAAATGTCAATGTAATGACGTAAATGACGTTGACGGGTAGACCAAATCAAAGTCTTATCTGCGTTTTCATCTTAAATCGTCTGCAGAACTTGAAGTGCAGCGTGACATAAAAAAATGTCTCGATTTGGAACAATTTAACAGACTCCAAAGAACTTAAAAAAGATAAAGATAAAAGTAAGTCTGCAAACTTTTTATTTGGTTTTCTCCCAAAATACCTTTGCTTTGGAACACAATTAATGAAATTATCTAATATCCCCGATCTCCATATCCTATCCACTGGTGAAATGTACACATGAATGATTTCAGTAATATATTAAGTGATCAGTGCCCGGAATTACCGTGCGGGTCGTGCATTTATACCTTCGAGCCATGACAGTTATTTAGCATAGAGACGCGAGTCGCACACACACACACACACACATATGAATATATACGAACTCGTTCTTAGATTGATAAATTTAATCGTCGCCAATAGCCAAATAAATGTGATGTGATGTTAGACAACACTACAACCAACAAACCAATGTTGATAAAACAGATCTCATATACCACTTTTTAAGTTTAATTATAAAATACATTCAAAAAGTGGTATATGACACATCTAAGAGCCTTGGTTTCTTTGGTAGTATTGACCGCGATGACTTATTGACGTACTCTGTTGTAAAAAATAATGTGAAAATTTGGCTTTGACTATGATATTATTCAAAATCAAACATACAAATTCATGTCCAAATCACAATCCCTAAGCCAAGTAAAAATAAACAAGCACACTAACCCATTTCTAAATCACAATCCAAAATCAAGCATGTCTAAATCACAACCCAAAAGCAAAGCAAAAACTTTGATAATGATAAATCAAGTTAAGCATGTGAACCTCCACACGGGAAGTAAGACCAAGTGCTCCAGAAGAGTAAGCATAACCTGTTTAGCTAGTTACACTCGCCAACCCGTGCAATCAAAATTGAGAATGATATGGAAAATCAAATACACGTATATGACATATCAAGGGTATTAATATTTTTGGATACAGAAATATCATACTTATCGCCAATATCTGAGGAATTAAAAATATACCAAAAACTACCATAATTTATTAACTAGACTCTAGTAGAGTATACCTTTCACTTACTGACGGTGACCGTGAGGTCAAAACGGTACGCGTGAGGATCCCAGCGTCCCTCACTGCCCGACTGATCCTGGTGTCGCAATGAGAAAGTTTGTCAGTTCGAATTGGCTTTCTTGGGGTCTGTGGTCACTTCGGATTTCTTTCACCACCCCTAAACACAACCATCACTGCGGTAGCTCAGTTAGTAAAGTGCTCGATCCGCAAGTGGGAGGCCGAACCTCTACCTGGTCTGACCCCCAAGGCATGAAACTAAAAGTTGGTAGTGACTTCTTTCGCCAAGTACTTGCCATTACGAAAAGAAAGTCGCCGTTCTTTCGAATGGGAACTTAATATAAACGAGGTCCCGTATTAGTTCACGGTAGGCGTGGTACGTTAAAGAACCCTGTTGTATAATGCCATCAGAGCAACGCACAGGCGAAATTTCTGCACCTTCGGAAATAGCTAGCTACGTCTCGACTCGATATAAGTGAAATATTTTTGACTGGGGCATTAAACACCATTTCACGACTCAACTCTCAAAATGAGCAAAATAATCTTGGCCCGGGCGTAAAAAATTGACTCGATCCATTTCAAGGAAATTTCTTTTTCCTATTGTAATCCATAATAAATAAACTATTCTTTATCCCTAATGTACATCATTGAACTACAAGCTCTATAAAGCTTATATTCATTGTAAAGGTACTGTCAAACCTGTCTATAAAGCTCATCCAAGGGACCTAATAAAAGTAACCTCTAGGGACAGGTGGCTTTTATATACAGGTTCGAATTAAATGAATAAAGAAAAAATTCTACAATAGAATAAACAGGTGGTCTTTTTACAGGTATAGAGGTGTCCTTTAATAACATAAGGCAGGTTGGACTGTATCTGATGATAAATTGTTTCTTGTTTCTTGCTCATAATTTTAATAAAGGACACATTGGCCTAATGGATAAGACGTTAGTCTTCAGATCCAGGGTCACCGCTGTGAGTTCCGAGTCCCGCTCAGACCACATGTTCCTTGCCGTTGGCCTTTACTGGTTCACCTGGTATCAGTATAAGGGACTGGGGGGGGGGTACGCTTGTATGCGGCGTACTGACTCGGTAAGCTAGCACTTTAAAGTCGCCTTGAGTGCACGCTAGTACAAGGCAGACCATACAACATACTCGCACTTTATATGCATACACGAACTTGTTCATGGATTAATCCATAAAGATTAATAAAATAGTTCTCATTGCGAATAGATGAAAAATTGCTGATGCTATGTTAAGGTAATAAGCAACATTCAACCAACGAACCATAATGCTAATATATCAACAACATAACAACTTAAAATACGCAGACAAATAATGTTTTATTATCTTATTTGAATTGCAGTGAGAGAAAAAATCTAGCACTTTTACTGATGTGTGCCCGCATTTCTCTGAAATTAAAAAAAATCTCCCTTGTTTCATTTTTAAAATAAAAACAAAATGCCTTCCCAAGATTTGTTAATAATATCTTAAAATTTCAGCACCTATTTGTTATTTTTGTATCATAGTTATTATGAAAACTAAAAGAGTATATAGATATTAACATATATGCATGTTGTGGTCTTCACATATTTTGGTTCTCTCTAGATCTATACAAGGAATTCGAATAACACGTTCTCGGAACCTAAAGGGACATAACTCTATACTCATTTATTTTTCGACATGTGAAAAGGCACCAAAATTGACATAATCGCCGAATTAAAAGAGATCGTACACATATATGCTATTATATCGCCTTGCAATGTTATAATATAGTTTTAAGTAGAATTACAAGTAAAATTAAGAATGACGTGAAATTAAATTAATACAATATTCTGTAAAATCATTTATTTTCGCGATAACCCAATTTTCGTTGTTTTCGCGCGCGGATACACGGGCCCATGAATTTAAATGTCAGTGAATTAGTAAGTGTCGTGTGCTGATTTTGAATACATTATTTTAATGAAAATTCAAAATAGTTCATTACTATACATAAATTATAATTGTGCTGATTTTGAATTTTCATTAAAATAATGTATTCAAAATCAGCACAATTATATGAATAATGAACTATTAATTTTACTATTTATCATTTCTGGTTAAACGACAGATTAATTAAGTCCCCAACATTTGTTTTCTTAGAATCACGAAAATTGGATACCAAGACAATAAGTGAATCGACAGTACCTTCAATTGTAAAATTATTTAGAATATATATATTACAGAACGAAACAAAATGATTTTTAAACATACAGAATTAAATTGACCTTGCAGGAAACAGTAAAGTACAGTCCCGGCCCGTCGAAAGTTTTAACACTGTGATAAACTTAGCTTAACGAATTAGTGTTGAATCGGCTTCTCCTTAGTTTTATACTTTCAATAGTTTGCAGCTTTTCGGCCACTAAGTTTTTATATCTGCCCTACACGGCAGCCAATTGCAAGCTTCGACTCCTGTTCGTGAGCTCATGATGGTTAAACTTTCAACAGGTTAGCATTGTATAGTTACTAGTGGGGACAGTACAGACCTGTCGAAAGTTTAACACAACGCTAACGAATTGGTGCCGAATCGAAAGCGCATCTAGTTCGCCCGTTAGCTATATCTAAACAGGCGCTATTTATCTCGACAGGGCAGCTTTCCGGTCACTGGCTAGCCATATCTGCGCCACACGACAGCCGAGGTTCTTTTCCTTTTTGTTAGCGCGGGGTTATAAACTTTAAGTCCACACTGTACAATTACTAGAAGGTAAATTGTATAGATACAGCAGAAAACAGTCATATAATTACACAATGTCTGCAATAATATTTCTTGTTCTATAAGTTTCTAAATAACACTTTAACATATGTTGTCTATTTCAAATCATCCAGTTTAACTTGAAAAATAACTATTACCAGTTACTGCTTCGATATATAATTCAGCTGTCTGTTAAATATGATGGTCAGTTTGGGACATATTTCAATTAACCCACTTTCGACCTAATAGAGAGGAAGATGACTCGAAGCAAAGAAGGAAAAGAGGAAAGTAATTGGGTTTTAACCCCCCCCTCCCCCCGGTTAGGAATCTCCAACATATTAGGCGATTATTTGCCCTGTATTCGAAAAAATCCACTAAGCTTCTGCAATTGGATCAACAAACTTTCCTACACACCAGGATTTGTCCGAACGGGATTAAAACCCTAAGTGTGATCTATTAGCCGATGCTTTAGACCAATTTGCCACCGAATCACAAGAAAGCAAAGAAGCCAAAGCGATATAGCAAGGGTAGCTTCGCCCCTTGATCTTTGCAATGTCGTCAATTTTAGGTCAAAGGAACGAATTCGAAAATTAGGCCATAATCGCACATCATATTCCTTATACGCATGTTTTGAATTAAATTTCAGACAAATTTAATGGATACAGAGAAGGTCACAATTTGTCCATCTAGCCGGTCGCTTATTGTACATCTACCCGGTCACCAATCACCTCGTCGGTCACCAAATGAACAATTGTAAATCTAGTTGGTCAACAATTTGTACATCTAATTGCACATCTAGTCGGTCACTAAACATGTAGTCGGTCACTAACCATCTAATTGGTCAGTATTCATTACTCGGCCACTTATTTTACATATAGCTGGTCCATTAATTGTTCACATAGTCGCCTATAGCCGGTCAGTAACTGTAGATATAGTCGTTCACTAATATAATTGTACCTATAGTCGGTCACTAATCGTCAAATTGGATGATTTGAGAAGAGAACTTTTTAACAACTAACAATATTTGATTCTATATTAAATATTTGCATTTATATTAAATTATACATCATACAATAGTAAACCACATGTACAACAATACAATATGTATAATATATATAAACAAACAAACGAGCACCTGGTTTCCGTAGTAACATTATAAACTGTATGTTTGTGTCCTTAGTAATATAAGGCCAAAGATAAAAATATGTGTTTCCGCTAACGTTCTTGAAAAAAATACGGCAGATGCCTAATGTTTCTTATATTGACAAAATGGGTCACGCTTTTAGAAGAAAAAAAACAGGGTCGGTAGGTTTGCGTTTTCATTTTTTTTAATTGAACATGTGGGACAAGGATATTAGCTTCAAAATTGTTTGTCAAAATATTGTTATAATGACTTTGGGGTAGGTCTAAACATGTAGGATTGATAGGGTTAGCGGAAACACTTGTTTTTAGACCTAAACAATATTATTATCAATGGTAAATTATCTGTAGATACTTGCGTATTCAGACAGTTAATTTTTTAAGCGCAAAATAATCTAATAAATAGTTTATTCAAGTGATAAGGGACCACAGGACTTTCATGGGCGTATCACGTGTTACCCCATGACGTTGGTGCGGGATTACCGTATTTCAAGTTCTAGCTCCATTGGGTATGGAATTGCGTAATTGGACATTTTCCCGTATAAATGACGTAAATTCCCGGGGAACTTTGAAATTTCTAAAACCACTAGAAATGAAGCTATCGCGAAAACGTGAAATTGTGCAATTTTATATCCAATACATGCAGACTTTTTGCTGCCGCTTAAACTTTAAGGTAAATCACGTGACATAGTAAGTGGACTCCATTTTGGAACACTTGGTTTTAAGCTCCGAAACAGTGTCCAACTCCTAGCTCACGGTATGTCGTCATAAAAGAGATACGAATGTTGGCCGCTGTTCGGAGCTTGACTTGGTTATTGTATAATACAACTTCAACAGAAATAAATAAATAAATAGTAAGTGCCTTATTAACAGTGCAAAAACATTTTATATATGTACATGTACATATGAAGGAACCCAAACAGTAAAATGAATAGCCACCGAACAGAAATAATGTCCTTACACCATGCCTACCGCCAATACATTCTTTAGAAATAAAATATTCATGTATTCGCATTGTCTTGATACAGGTGTAAAGGACCATGGGTTGGTTCAACTTGTCCCTGTTGAGCCCTACGTTATTATCTGCAAATTGGCCCAGAAAGGCCACATGCTAGATCTCCACAAATTTTAAATTATTAGTAGCCAAATTTAGAGAAAATGTTTTATAGATATAGTCCTTTTAAGGTATTTTGTTCACAATTTACTGAAATATGTTACTTATTTTTAACAATTTCTCAAAAATTAGAAGGCAAGGACGATTTTGGATACCAGGATTGGAAACATAACATGTTCATGTAGACATACAAGTCTAAAAATCTGAATTATGTGTTCCCCCTTGTATTTTATACCCATACATAGGCATTTGTCGGTAACTTCACTTCTTATATTTACAACATTTGTTACAGGACATTGTTTTTTGTGTAAATATTTCTCTTAAAAATCTGAAATTCTTAGAAATGCATACAACCTTTTCTACACGTATGACAAATAGACTCTATACCATCCACTGAACGTCACGTGATAGACTGTATCTATACAGTTATGAAGAAGAATTGGTGTCAAAAACTTTATACGGGTTGTAAATATTATATATATAACACGAAACTAACGAATTAGTGCTGAATCGACATCTTATTTCGGACCCTTATAAGCTATACTTCTTCTTCATGGATATCCAGCCTCGTTGGGCTCACCCTCTTATATTTCAACAGCTATCTTTCGCCGGCTTTTCGACCACTAACTATCCCGAACTCTCGACAGCCGAGCTTAGACTCTATTTTGTTAGTTCAGTGTTAAACTTTCGACTGGTTTGTACTTTATTTTAGGAAGATTATTTTCAACGCAATGGCTAGTGTATTGAAATATAGTCAAACCTGTCTATAAAAAACACCTAAGGGAACCAGTAAAATGGCCTTTATGGGCAGGTGACCTTTATATATAGGTTCAAATAATATGAATTAAGAACAATTGGGTTACAATTCTACTGGCCTTCATAAGCAGGTGACACTTATATAGAGGTGGCATTTAAGGCAGGTTGGACTGTCTTTCTCATTACTAGCAATGAATAGCCTATGGCACATTGCTTAATATATATATAAGCACACAACAATGATCTGTCCGCTTGAACATTCATTAGGATAATTCATATAGAAGGATCCTCCTTTCACGGGTATTGCTAGGATTTGCTGTTTATCTTACTTTCTGACTTTGCTCAGTCTATTTCAATCGCTCTTAGTTGTAAGGACCCTCTGTAGCGGCCACAGGGGCCTACTCTTTTTAGAACTCTAGATCTGCAGAGGTGTCTTTAGCGTGCACTGAGACACGGGAACTCGGTTTTGAGTCTCATCCGAAAGACTATACTAGTTTTTAGCTTTTTACAGCTCTAGTATGGACAGCAGAAATGAAAATCATCTCAGAAAATTTCCAAGTCTCGATTGGGTTCGAACCCACAACCCTTGACTTCGAAAGCCAGTGAAAGTACAGCTCATAAATATACAGGTAATATTTAAAAACTGTTCATCAAATGTCCATTTAATGCACACGATTAGTGGTTTCCATGATGTACACGGAATATGTGCAAGTATTTAATTTGTGTTCCCTATAGATACGTATACTCATTAACAATAAGTATAAAACTAATAAGTCAAAGGTCAAGCGGGCAGGTCAATATTGTATGTCTATACATGCTTTATATCTACCAGTTTGTTGTTTTGTACACAAGTATTTAACTTTTTAAAATTTTTACAGATGACGGAGTAATAAAGAATCCCGTGGTTATATGGCACCTCTGAATGCGTTAGGCATTTGAGCGAAAGCATAAGTCAAAAGAGCGAGAGAAAAAAAAAATTAAAATCAGAAGTTTGAGTTACCAAGAAGTGGACATTTGAACGACAGAATTTTAACCCATTTAAGCGAAATTAAAAAATTGAGCTACATTTTTTTAATTTGTTGCGTTAGACAGACAGATATCTATCATAAAATGCAGGTAATATTTAAAATCTGTCCCTCTAGGAAATGTCTACTAAAGTCGTCGTTCAAATGTCCACTTTGAGTTTTTTTAATTTTCGCTCAAATGTCTTGGGGCCCTGAACATAGGTCTCCTTGAACCATGTAATCAACGATCTTCTAAGTAAGCTAAACACGTCGAAACTGAGCCGTAACCCATGAAAATTTAATTATGGTTTTTGATTTCCAATTGCACCTCTCAAAAATATATTTGGATATTGGTATTGTCGTTTGTTTCTTTACTTTTTAGCACTATTTAACATATTTCGAAAATTCAAAATTATATGTCAAAAGTAAAATTAAATAAAGATAGGCCCAATAAATTGTGACAAGCAACGAAAGCAGGAACACATTTTTTTCTTTGTCTAATTTTGAGTGGACGGTAATGGGGTCAATTCAATGATGACTCGTTTTGAATTTAAATATTTTGATAAAAACAAGAAATTAAAAGATCTCATGTGACGATTTTTTTCAAAACATGAAGAACATTTAAATATATATATTAAAATTAAATACAGCCAAACCTGTCTGTAAAGGCTAGTCAAGGGAACCAGTAAAACTGGCTTTTATGGACAGGTGGTCCTTATATACAGGTTCAAATAACCTAAATAAAGAGAATATTGGGATGCAATTTTTCTGGCCTTTAAAAGCATGTGGTCCTTATATAGAGGTGACCTTGAAGACAGGTTTGACTGTACGACTTTTAATATGATTGCGGTAAAGTCATACATCATGCCATGATCAACTTTAACTTTAAAATCATCATGTTTCGAACATATTCTGATGCTTACCTAATTAAATCAACCATTTATCTAACTGGTTTTTTATGCTTGTCAATTTGACAACATAAAATTAAATAAAAAGTGTCATTATTGATAACACTGGCCCAAGTTTAACAATAAGGTTTTTCCTTAACTAAAATCTGACAAATTTGATTTTTTTTAATTGTTCAGTTATTCTGCAATAACCCGTTTCCTGGAAAGACCGAAATCCCATTTTGTGAAGTATAATATTGGGTCACGTGATCAAATTTTTAGGCATCCGTACTGCCGGTTTACTTTCGTGTTTACACGATTTCGCAAGCTTTTTTTCAAATTACCATTGTATCATGGTACATGTTGTATTGTGTCATTTTGAAGATCAGTTTGAAAGTTTATAAAAATGTCAGGTTTAAGTTAAGGAAAATTCTAGTAAAGAAATCATTGAAAAACTTGGTCCGTGTTTATTTTATACACATGCGTTCCTTGTTGTGGTTAAATTCATCTAGAGACGCGTTGGTTTTTTGTAGGCATCTGATTAAATCTATGTGCTTAATAATTATATAGTACTATTTTGGCACTATGAATTTTGTAAAATTAGAATGGGGATCACCAGCATACCACGTGATCAACGCCCCATTACGCTTGAGCAGAACGTTTTGAAGATCGTTTGTAAACGCCAGAATAAGGTCATTCTGCGGGACAAAGTTCCACCTATATGCAATCTAAATCCAATGGGAAAAGTAGAAGGAAACGTTAGAGTGTACCACGTGACCATGGTGAGAGCAGTTCCGCACACACGTAAGAGTATACTAGTTTCACGTGACCATGGTAAAAGTAGTTCCGCATTAAAGTAATAGTGTATCACGTGTTGACACAGATGCCCACATAGACGTTTTGGGGATTCGCACGGTACGCTGACGAACTCCATTGGATCAAATGCTGATAATTACGTTTGGTATTATTTATAATGTCAAAACCACAAATAAATATACATTGAAAATTATAACGTGCCGAACTAAACTTTGTCGATAAGCTTATCATCATAACCTGAAGGTTTTCTACACCATAGTAACCTACTAAAACAAACCTTCATTATTATGCTAAACTAATTATGCATCCAATAATTAAATGACATTACCAAATAATAATTTTAACAATCCGATTGCTTCAGTCTTTTATACATTATTTGGCACAATAATCACCTGTAAATGTAGGACAGAACTTTTGTTGTAAATATATTTACAAATCCTGCGATTGCTAATAAAGTATTTATCGCCATATTGTTTTGTTTGGCTCCATGGTTACAACCATCACGGTCACAAGCAAGAATACAACCACGCATGCGCTTTCCATTGAATTTGATTACTTTCATCCATCCACAATGAGACTGTCTACCAATCTCTGTCTCTGAATTCGTTCCTCCGTCGTCAACAACACAATCTCTTACAACTAATGAAAATCCAACTACAATAAATAAATGAATACATGTAAATAAATTATGATTATGTGGAATGCAATCAAATCTGTCTGTAAAGGCCACCAAATGGAACCAGTAAAAGTGGCCTTTATATACAGGTTCAAGTAATATGAATATTTTTAGAACAATTGGGATACAATTATACTTGCCTTTATAAGCAGGTGGTCCTTATATAGAGGTGGCCTTTAAGGAAAGATCGACTGTAGAGCAATGGGGTTCACCTATTTACAACGTGATCAGTGCTTTTAACGTTTGTGCGGAATGCTGTGGGAAAAAAGTTTCCCCTGCATATATACGGAGTGACGTCATTTTATAGTAAAACAACTTTTATTTTTATTTTTTTTTTCACAAACGTAGTCGTAATAAAGCATCACAAGGGACACTGGTATACTCCAATTGAAACTTGAAAACATGTTTAAAACACCTAAGAACATGGCATCGTACAAAATATTGTGGTATTCCTAACATTCTTTTTGTCATGTGCTGTTTTGGAGTTTTCTATTAAAATAATGCATTCAAAAACAGCACATGACACTGTTTTTGAATGCATTATTTTAATAGAAATTCAAAAACAGCACATGACACTTTCATCAAAGGACAATATATTACATTTTATGATGCCAATAACCGTCAGCGCCTTGTTAAAAAACTTCTACAATTATCACCGATAGCTTCAAATATGTGTTGTGAAGTAAGTTACCGTCCCTGACACCACGCCACGGAAGTTGATTCATGGTCCGAGGGCATGAATACTCGGGAATTTCCGTGACAAGAAATCGTATGTTTTCGTGGCGAATAGTGAACATTGACCGACTGTTCAAAGACTGAAAATTGTTAGTGACACGTGATTAGAAATTAGCCAATCATAGCTCCAGTAATTTGTATGATTAATGTGAGGTAACCACGGCGGTAATGCTTGGTTTGTATGTAGTAGGTCGTAATTTCAAACCCGACAGGGGTCTGACCATTACTGGAAAATAAGTGGTTACCCTCTCTGCACATTGCTCTGAGCCACTGCAAAAGTAAAACTGTAGCTGGTGATGTCTCGAAATAAGGGAAATATTATTAAATGGGACATAAAACCCAATTCAATCAATTAATATATAAAGAATAATGTTTAAACCAAAGGAAAAATAGAAATAGCAACACAATGTAATGGAATTAAAATATACCATCTGATGCTATCATTTTAATACACTGCGTTGCTGGAAAATGACCAATGCGTCCAGTTCTGCTTGCCCAGCAATCGGACTTGTAAAATTTATTGGTGTTATTGAACGTGTCTTCACAGTCATGATTGTCGTGGTTAAACGATGTACACACGAAACATCCTACGGCGTCAACTGAAATATACAAACAAGAAATAAATTAGAGGAGAGACATTGTACACACGAAACATCCTACGGCGTCAACTGAAATATACAAACAAGAAATGAATTAGAGGAGAGACATTGTACACACGAAACATCCTACGGCGTCAACTGAAATATACAAACAAGAAATGAATTAGAGGAGAGACATTGTACACACGAAACATCCTACGGCGTCAACTGAAATATACAAACAAGAAATAAATTAGAGGAGAGACATTGTACACACGAAACATCCTACGGCGTCAACTGAAATATACAAACAAGAAATAAATTAGAGGAGAGACATTGTACACACGAAACATCCTACGGCGTCAACTGAAATATACAAACAAGAAATGAATTAGAGGAGAGACATTGTACACACGAAACACCCTACGGCGTCAACTGAAATATACAAACAAGAAATAAATTAGAGGAGAGCAATATAGCCTGCCGAAACAGACCGAGACGAACGGACAATAAATTTGTTATACAACACATTGTCTCGAGTTGGATTACATTTGTACCAGGGTTAAATAATCAAAACTCATTCATTAACATGGAAGATATGTAGCGGACACAGACGGACGGACAGACGGATTCATACCCCCCACCCCTAAAAAAAACTTCGTTTACAAGAGAATAAAAACAATATTATACATCTGATGCAAGTACAATACTGTAAAGGGGTTTTTCGTATTTCGCGCTAAAATAAATAAACACTGCGAAAATTTTACCCACGCATAAAATGTCTACCATTCATATTAATATACAATGTATCATAATACTAGTATAAACTAGTAAAACTGTGAGCCACAAGCTCACAAAAATACCCCCCGCTCCCAAAAATCCATCGGATCAAATTTTTTAATAGGAGGTGCACATCTACATAATATCACAAAGATAGGAGGTGCACATCTACATTATATCACAAAGATAGGAGGTGCACATCTACATTATATCACAAAGATTGTGTGAAAGTTTCATGAAAATCCACAGAAGGGTTTAGGAGGAGTTGCGGATAAAAGATAGGTACCCTAAGGTGTAACGGAAGAATGGACGGACACACGGACGGACACCCCTATCACTATATACCCCCCCCCCCACACACACACACACTTTTTAAGCGGGGGGGGGGTTATAAATATACACCCACTTATATTACGAAAATTACATCCACGCGAAATGCCAGATTTTAGAAATCGCGAATTTTCACCCCGCGAAAATAATCTCCTTCGCAGTATATCGTACTGTGAATAGTAAAGTTTCAGCTCCCTACATCAACCAGAGGCAGTGGCGTAGCTAGAAAAGAATTAATTGCAAGTCTGGTGCCAAAAGCAATACATGATGTGTTGACCCTAGGTGGTTTGGGAGCATGTTCTCCCGGAAAATTGTGAAAAAATTGAGCAATTTGATGAAAATGCACACAGCTTTTCATCCGAATTAGACGAACAGATTGGCTTATCACTACTATAGACTGATAGAGAGAGAGAGAGAGAGAGAGAGAGAGAGAGAGAGAAGAGAGAGAGAGAGAGAGAGAGAGACTAAATTTGTGGCTCTGTTTTAGATTTGAAAAAAACAACTTTTCCGCTGAATTTTGCTGCTTTTTTATGGCAACAGTTTGTCAGTACAGGGATACATCTGTCAGTATATTCTAAACATTAATTTAAAAGTTAAAAGACTTGCATTTGAGTCAAATTCCAGAACTGCTTATAGTCACCATTTATAGTAATCAACTTCATGAAAAATGATTCAAAGATAAAGTTTAATAATCCACTGTTTGTAAGTTTCACAATTTGCTTATTTTATCTTCCATTTGTACACAATGGCAAATTGAATTGATTTTAATGTTTTTATCAAAAAATTACGTGCAAGCACATGATTATTAGCTTACATACGCACGCTACCCCAATGAGAGACCGCGGTGATCTAATGGATAAGTTCAGGCCCCGGTTTCACAATCATTCCTTAGCTAAGATTTTCCTTAACTTAGATCTTGCAAATTTTCAAATCATTATAATTTTATTAATTTTTAAGATATTACTAGTATTATGACGATGAAATCTTCCCTGTTTGCTGCGCCAATCCAAAATGGCGGCGAGGTCACGAAGACGTGGGAGGCACCTGTCCTTTTTATGGGTAGGGCACTCACCTGACCTCTCGATGGACGTGGGTGGCACCTGTCATAATGATGGATGAGGCACGCACCTGTCCTCTTTATGGGAAGGGCACTCACCTGACCTCTCGATGCATCAATATGACAGGTGCCTCCCACGTCTTCGTGACCTCGCCGCCATTTTGGATTGGCGCAGGGAGCAGGCAACAGGGGAAGATTTCATCGTCATATTACTACTGATATTGAGGAATTTAAGGTGTCATTTTTAAGATCACTTCTATATTAAAAACACTTGCATTTAGTTTTGACAAAAATATTTACCAGCAGTTTCAAAAAGAGATTGCAAAAATTTGCTAAATTTAAGTTAAGGAAAATCTTAGCTAAGGAATGATTGTGAAACTGGGGCCAGTTCATATAGTTTATTTACGTGTCACATGTTATAAAACATAATATACATATTAAAATATTACATAAAATAATAACATCTAGCCTTAAAAGACTTATGAGACACGAGTTAAAAGTTATTTACACATAACATAGTAAAACAAAAATTATAAATTAAGTATATTGATTACAAGTTAATAAAACGCTTTCGTCTATTATACATATCACATAAAGTTTTGGCTAAAAATGTTTGAACATCACCAGTACACATTATAATTAAAAACTTCATCATCGTTTAAAAAACTGAAAAAAAGGATTTAACTGTTGCATAAAAGTAAAAATATCATGTCTTATATCAGAATAAAATTCACACTCCATTAAAAAATGTTGTTCTGATTCCACTGTGTTACTATCACAGAATTTACACAGTCTATCACATAAAGCTATTTTTGGCCTGGCGTATCGTCCGAGTTCAATCGCAAGGGGCAGACAACCACATCTAAAATTTGCAAGAATTTTTCGCCTGTCTCTATATTTAACATTTTTAACATATTCACTTGTATTTAGTACTGTTTTAAAAGTTCTATATGTTCTTAGCTTATTACCATTATCATTAAAAAGTTCTTTATACCATAAAATATTATCAACTTCGTATAATTTTTCTTTTACAATATTAACCTTTTGTTTAATAGATAAAAAATTAAAATTATTATCACACACATTTAGTGATTTAAAAATTCTAAAAACCCTGTTATCTCTTATTTCTGTAATTCCAAGGTCTCTCATCGCTGTGAGTTCGAGTCACACTCATGATCAGACCAAATGTGGGAAAAAATTTTTCTTTACGATGGCCTTTACTGGTTCACCTGGTACCAGTATAATGGACTGGGAGAGTGGTACGCTTGTCTGCGATCGCCCTGAGTGCGCGCTAGTACAAGACAGACCATACAACACACTCGCACTTCACATGCATACACGAAATTGTTCATAGATTAATCCATAGAGATTAATAAAATAGTTCTCGTAGCGAATAGCTGAAAAATTGCTGATGCGACCTTAAGCAACATTCAACCAACCAACCAATCCCTAAATTGGCTTGTAATCAGTGATGTCATGTAAAGATTTTGAATGCCTTATTTTAATAAAACGTCAAAATCAGCACATGACAGTGAGATGCATGAAAAATGATTATTTAATCAGCGTTTACACAAGAAACGGGAGAACCTTTAAGCAATGGCTTCTTATGTCAAAGGAGAAAAACCGTTCAACAATTCGTATATTAGTCCTTTAGGCGTTTCTAAATTAAAAGATTATATTTAATTATTGTAACCCGTAAGGTGGATAGTAATTTAACATAATGACTGTTCAAAATATTGATTTCGATGAATATGATTAAATTACCAAAGTTTACAAGAGGCTCAGTAAGGTAAGATGATATTTAAGGTGATGAAATACATCACAAGAGGCTCAGTAGGGTAAGGTGATATTTAAGGTGATGAAATACATCACAAGAGGCTCAGTAGGGTAAGATGATATTAAAGGTGACGAAATACATCACAAGAGGCTCAGTAGGGTAAGGTGATATTTAAGGTGATGAAATACATCACAAAAGGCTCAGTAGGGTAAGATGATATTTAAGGTGACGAAATACATCACAAGAGGCTCAGTAGGGTAAGGTGATATTTAAGGTGATGAAATACATCACAAGAGGCTCAGTAAGGTAAGATGATATTTAAGGTGATGAAATACATCACAAGAGGCTCAGTAGGGTAAGGTGATATTTAAGGTGATGAAATACATCACAAGAGGCTCAGTAGGGTAAGATGATATTAAAGGTGACGAAATACATCACAAGAGGCTCAGTAGGGTAAGGTGATATTTAAGGTGATGAAATACATCACAAAAGGCTCAGTAGGGTAAGATGATATTTAAGGTGACGAAATACATCACAAGAGGCTCAGTAGGGTAAGATGATATTAAAGGTAATGAAATACATCACAAGAGGCTCAGTAGGGTAAGGTGATATTAAAGGTGATGAAATACATCACAAGAGGCTCAGTAGGGTAAGGTGATATTTAAGGTGATGAAATACATTACAAGAGCTCAGTAGGGTAAGATGATATTAAAGGTGATGAAATACATTACAAGAGGCTCAGTAGGGTAAGATGATATTAAAGGTGATGAAATACATCATAAGAGGCTCAGTAGGGTAAGGTGATATTTAAGGTGATGAAATACATCACAAGAGGCTCAGTAGGGTAAGATGATATTTAAGGTGATGAAATACATCACAAGAGGCTCAGTAGGGTAAGGTGATATTTAAGGTGATGAAATACATCACAAGAGGCTCAGTAGGGTAAGATGATATTAAAGGTGATGAAATACATCACAAGAGGCTCAGTAGGGTAAGATGATATTAAAGGTAATGAAATACATCACAAGAGGCTCAGTAGGGTAAGGTGATATTAAAGGTGATGAAATACATCACAAGAGGCTCAGTAGGGTAAGGTGATATTTAAGGTGATGAGTTACATTACAAGAGGCTCAGTAGGGTAAGATGATATTAAAGGTGATGAAATACATTACAAGAGGCTCAGTAGGGTAAGATGATATTAAAGGTGATGAAATACATCACAAGAGGCTCAGTAGGGTAAGGTGATATTTAAGGTGATGAAATACATCACAAGAGGCTCAGTAGGGTAAGATGATATTTAAGGTGATGAAATACATCACAAGAGGCTAAGTAGGGTAAGATGATATTAAAGGTGACGAAATACATCACAAGAGGCTCAGTAGGGTAAGATGATATTAAAGGTGATGAAATACATCACAAGAGGCTCAGTAGGGAAAGATGATATTAAAGGTGATGAAATACATCACAAGAGGCTCAGTAGGGTAAGATGATATTAAAGGTGATGAAATACATCACAAGAGGCTCAGTAGGGTAAGATGATATTTAAGGTGATGAAATACATTACAAGAGGCTCAGTAGGGTAAGATGATATTTAAGGTGATGAAATACATCACAAGAGGCTCAGTAGGGTAAGATGATATTAAAGGTGATGAAATACATCACAAGAGGCTCAGTAAGGTAAGATGATATTTAAGGTGATGAAATACATCACAAGAGACTCAGTAGGGTAAGATGATATTTAAGGTGACGAAATACATCACAAGAGGCTCAGTAAGGTAAGATGATATTTAAGGTGACGAAATACATCACAAGAGGCTCAGTAGGGTAAGATGATATTAAAGGTGATGAAATACATCACAAGAGACTCAGTAGGGTAAGATGATATTTAAGGTGACGAAATACATCACAAGAGGCTCAGTAGGGTAAGGTGATATTTAAGGTGATGAAATACATCACAAGAGGCTCAGTAGGGTAAGATGATATTTAAGGTGATGAAATACATCACAAGAGGCTCAGTAGGGTAAGGTGATATTTAAGGTGATGAAATACATCACAAGAGGCTCAGTAGGGTAAGGTGATATTTAAGGTGATGAAATACATCACAAGAGGCTCAGTAGGTAAGGCGATGAAATACATCACAAGAGGCTCAGTAGGGTAAGGTGATATTTAAGGTGATGAAATACATCACAAGAGGCTCAGTAGGGTAAGGCGATGAAATACATCACAAGAGGCTCAGTAGGGTAAGGTGATATTTAAGGTGACGAAATACATCACAAGAGGCTCAGTAGGGTAAGATGATATTTAAGGTGACGAAATACATCACAAGAGGCTCAGTTGGGTAAGGTGATATTTAAGGTGACGAAATACATCACAAGGTGCTCAGTTGGGTAAGGTGATATTTAAGGTGACGAAATACATTACAAGAGGCTCAGTAGGGTAAGGTGATATTTAAGGTGACGAAATACATCACAAGAGGCTCAGTAGGGTAAGGTGATATTTAAGGTGATGAAATACATCACTCCAAGAGGCTCAGTAGGGTTAGATGATATTTTAGGTGATAAAATACATTACAAGAGGCTCAGTAGGGTAAGATGATATTAAAGGTGATGAAATACATCACAAGAGGCTCAGTAAGGTAAGATGATATTAAAGGTGATGAAATACATCACAAGAGGCTCAGTAGGGTAAGATGATATTTAAGGTGATGAAATACATCACAAGAGGCTCAGTAGGGTAAGATGATATTTAAGGTGATGAAATACATCACAAGAGGCTCAGTAAGGTAAGATGATATTTAAGGTGATGAAATACATCACAAGAGACTCAGTAGGGTAAGATGATATTTAAGGTGACGAAATACATCACAAGAGGCTCAGTAAGGTAAGATGATATTTAAGGTGACGAAATACATCACAAGAGGCTCAGTAGGGTAAGATGATATTAAAGGTGATGAAATACATTTTCTTGTAAATGTTTACTAGGCTTCTGCAATATGTACTAATTTCTAAGATTTCAGTTGAGTAATACCAGGTGTTTCACGTCCCAGTCAAGAATATTTTACTCATATCGAAACATTGCCAACTATAGGCAACGATGCAGACGGGGTCTGACCCAAGACTAAAAAGGGGGTAGCGACTGTTCTTTCGCCAAGCACTCACCATTAGGAATTTAAGTCACGTTTCTTTGGAACAGGAACTTAAAATAAACGATGCCTTGTGGCATGATAAAGAATCCTGCTGTATAATGTCATCAAAGAAACGCAGAGGCAAAATTCCTTCACCTATAGCTGGCAAAGTCTCAATATAAGTAAAACATTCTTGACTCGGACGTTAAACACCATTACTTTTATATATACTAATTTCTACGATTTCAGTTGAGTAATGGTGTTTAACGTCCCAGTCAAGAATATTTCAATCTTTCGGATGGGAACTTAAAATCATCGAAGTAAGGGGGGGGGGGGGGCAAGACTAAAGAACCAAGCTGTATAAGGCCATCAGCGCAACACACAGGCGAAATTTCTGCACCTTCGCCTATAGCTGGCGACGTCTCAATATAAGTGAAATATTCTTGACTGGGACGTTTAACACCATTTCTCAACTCAATAGCAACAATGCATGTATTGCTTGAAGAAAATGTACTGCGGAGGTTTGTACAGATATCTGGGGGATGCTTAATTTGTAGTCATCAATCTAAAGGAAAATTATGTGTTAAAAGTCAGTTCCCTTCATCGATTATCACTGTCTTGATTAACTTTGTCCAAGTTACACTGATTCAGTGGGTCAAAATGCGAGCGGTAGCAAACAGCATATTATCATATGAATTACGGTACACACCCGTCGATAGTTTAACACTTAGCCAAGAAAAGTGATGTAGCTCGCCTGTCGAGATATACCGATGAAAGATACAAACCACTGCGGTAGCTCAGTTGGTAGAGTGCTCGTTTCGTAAGTGGGAGGTCGTGGGTTCGAACCTCTACCGGGTCTGACCCAAGACTTGAAAATGGGTAGTAACTGTTCTATCGCCAAGCACTTGGCGTGATGAAATGAAAGTCACAATTCTTCCGGGTGGGAACTTAAAAATAACCGAGGCCCCATGTCACAGTAGGCTTGGCACGATAAAGAACCCTACTGTAAAATGTCATCAGCGCAACACACAGGCAAAATTTCAACACCTTCGCTTATAGCAGGCGACGTCTCGATATATGTGAAATATTCTTGGCTGGGACGTTAAATACCATTACTCAACTCAACATGTATGTCAGTGAAATATTCTCAACTGGGACGTTAAACACTATTACTTAGCTCAACTCAATACAGCTACTTAAAAGCCGTCGAGATGAAGCTTACCAAGGTAGAGATGAACTACACCAGATTGTTGGCTTTTTGAACATTTGAGTGGTCTGTGCTGTATTTTTTCTACAATACAGACTTGTCAAAAGTTTAACACTGAGTTAACATAAAGGTTGGTTGGTTGGTTGGTTGAATGTTGCGTAACGTCGCATCAGCAATTTTTCGGCTATTCCCAATGAGAACTATTTAATCTCTATGGGTTAATCTATGAACAATTTCGTGTATGCATGTGAAGTGCGAGTGTGTTCTATGGTCTTCCTTGTACTAGCGCGCACCCAGGGCGACTTTAAGGTGCTAGCTCACCGAGTCAGTACGCCGTAAAAAACATACCACTCCCCAAGTCCATTATACTGATACCAGGTTAACCAGTAAAGGCCAGCGGCAAGGAAAATTCCCTTCCCCACGTGTGGTCTGAACGGGACTCGAACTCAGAGCGGTGAGAGACCCTGGATTTGAAGACGGTAAGAGACCCTGAAATGAAGACGTCTTATCCATAAGGCCACCGCGGCCTCTAGTTAGCGAAAATGGGCGGAATCTTGAATGCTATGGATGGCTAGTTGTTGTCAAACAAGCGTTCTAAAGATAGATATCAAGTGCCGAAAAATTGTTGAGAAATAGTTGAAGAGGGACCGAGATTAATCGCCTATTCGGCATTAAATCGTTAGCTTAGTGTTGAACTTTCGACAGGTCTGTATTGTATCACGTTATAAAAAGTTATTCTCGATTTTCTGTAATACAAGACAACCAGTATAGTGCGTCAAGTTTGACCTTACCGTTTGACCTTTAATTTGAATACTAGATTGGGCTTATAGACTGTGATTTAGGCAAGACAAAATGTTTCATTACTATAAACACCCGGTACCCAGTATGACTATAGTCTCTCCTTATATATCAACTTATATAGCCACTAAATTACACAATAGATATGTCTGTTTGAATATTCCAATTTAAAGGTCACACGACCAGGTCAAACTTGACGGACTGTACAAAAGAGAAAGATCGAGAGAGATGACTGGCATGATCTTCACGTTTCATTCTTTAATTTTTAACAAAAAGATACTATTATTACAACCATTACATAAAGCTAAAGGATGTTAAACTGGGGGGTTTGACAGTTTACTGTATATAATGTCGTATCACAAATTTTGTTTCATTCTTTAATTCCAACAAAAAGAGATTGCAACCGTTACATGAAGGATGTAAGACTGGGGTTTGATAGTTCACTGTAATGTCATATTAGATTTTTAAAACAAAGTCTGAATGAAAAATTTAAATCTATAACATGACCAATATTTCGTTCAGAAAATTATATAATTAGACAGAAAGAAGGCAACGAATTAGACGTTTCGATCTTTAATTTTAACAGATATTGCAAATCGAAATAGGTTTTGTGGCGCCTTTTAAGTTCATAGTGATCCGTTCCTACTGCCAACGTCAATTATTTCGTAAAAACTAAAACCTTTGAAATTTCAGAAAATTAATTAAAACCATTACATTATCTGCTAAAATAGCCAAGTTATACCAAATTTTTGGTTTTATTTAAGGCAAAAACGTGTGACTATTTTCGACCGAATTTAACGTATTAAACACTCTATATATAGGCTCTAGACCATGGAGAAATGAAATATCACATAAAATTTAGGTAACCATGGCAACGCCAAAAACAAATCTTGAGTACATACAATACCGTTGACTAGTATGTCCCGTGGTTTCAGAGAAGTTAACAACACTGTCATGTGCTACTTTTGAATTTTTATGAAATAATCTATGTCATGTGCTACTTTTGAATTATATTATTTCATAAAAATTCAAATGTAGCACATGACAACACTAATACACACACTGTGCTATATATACCTTCAGCACATTTCACCTTTGGTCAGATGAGCTAAAATATATTGAAATAAAGCAGGTGCTTTGAAACACCCTGCATTTCATTAATTAATTGATTGATACTCTGATTTAGGGTTAGCAGACGGAAACAATTAGAAAATGTAAGCACTTATTTATGTAAATAGTGTAAACATTGGTTTTTCCATGTAAATCGGGCACATTTCACCTTTGGTCAGATGAGCTAAAATAAATTGAAATGAAGCACTGCATTTCATTAATTAATTGATTGATACTCTGATTTAGGGTTAACAGACGTGGAGACAATTGGAATGTATGTAAATAATGTAAACATGTTGATTTTCCATGTAAATTGGACACATTTCACCTTTCGTCGGGTGAGCTAAAATATATTGAAAAGAAGATGGTGATTTAGTGTTAACAGACGTGGAGACAATTGGAAAATGTAAGCACTTATTTATGTAAATAGTGTTAACATATTGATTTTCCATGTAAATCGGACACATTTCACCTTTCGTCAGGTGAGCTAAAATATATTGAAATAAAGCAGGTGCTTTGAACCACTCCGCATTTCATTAATTAATTGATTGATACTCTGATTTAGGGTTAGCAGACGTGGAAACAATTAGAAAATGTAAGCACTTATTTATGTAAATAGTGTTAACATATTGATTTTCCATGTAAATCGGACACATTTCACCTTTCGTCAGGTGAGCTAAAATATATTGAAATAAAGCAGGTGCTTTGAACCACCCCGCATTTCATTAATTAATTGATTGATACTCTGATTTAGGGTTAACAGACGTAAAGACAATTACAAAATGTAAGCACTTATTTATGTAAATAGTGTAAACATATTGATTTTTCCATGTAAATCGGACATATTTTAATCAACTAATAGCCAAGCGTGTTATCACTAGAGCTTCTTCAAGAAACTGTTTATTTCCTAGATGTTATATAATAATGAAATTGGAACTTATACGGTCGAAAAGAGGTTAAGCTCGGTTATACGGTCGAAAAGAGGTTAAGCTCGGTTATACGGTCGAAAAGAGGTTAAGCTCGGTTATACGGTCGAAAAGAGGTTAAGCTCGGTTATACGGTCGAAAAGAGGTTAAGCTCGGTTATACGGGCGAAAAAGAGGTTAAGCTCGGTTATACGGGCGAAAAAGAGGTTAAGCTCGGAAGTGGTTGCTGAGTGGTGAAATTTGTCTCACAAAATTTTAAAGTAGTTGGGTACCTTTCATTTCAAACGCCCGCGCATACATATCCGTTGATATTTGAATTCGTGGGGAGTGTTGTCTAAGAAAATAAATAATATAAATGTTTTTAATTTCGCGAGAATTTATTTTTGCTGTATAGGCTATTTAGACATATTTGCGTAGTTAAAATTTTCGCGCTTTTGAAATATGCCCTATAACATAATAAGTATAATAAAATTTTATCTTTGTATTAATTTTTGCGCAAAACGAACGACCGCGAAATAAGCGAAATTAGTACACCGCCAATATAAATACGTTTACACTAGTTGATCGCCTTAGGAAGCAAGATCCCCCGACAGTAATGTATTGATCTATTTCAGTGGCCGAGTCGTTGCTTACGGATCACAGTTTTTAATCGCCAAGGCTCGAATCCAGCTCGGATATATCCTAATTTGATACAGTTTGTGTATCAGCATGATCGGGTTTTTTTTCTCCAGGTACACCGGCTTCCTCCACGATTCCTAAACTTACCGCCTCGCTATAAGTGAAAGAATCCTTAATGGGCGTTAAACTCCATTACTCCACTCTTTAAGTTTTGGTAGAAAAATTTAAACACAAAACCCCTCATGGAAGTTTTGTCACTAAAGAGTTTGATCAAAGTTTGTTCTTTGCAAACTTGTCTTTATTCAAAAGCCAAGAGGCTCAAAGGCCTTGACGCTCACCTGAGAGTATGTATATATCTTATACAGTGGTCCAATGGTCAATTGCATAAATTAAGGAGAATGTCCAAATTTTCAGCAGTAAGGCCCAATTTGCCAGGATATTGCTAATTAATCATAACTTGTCCTAAGAATGCTCAGTCAAAAACATCTAATGTCCAGCTGTAGAATATTCATAAACGGCTGAAAGTAAGAACTAGGCCATTTCAGTATTTGTTTGCATAGGTGACCTTGTCCTTTAAACCATGATTTTCATTCATAAATAAAAATGACCGTTACACCAATACCTACAACATTCCAATTTGTCTTCATACATGCCTGTGTATACAGAAAGTCTATAGTTTTTTTTAAAATAATTGACCATTTCAGTATTTGTTTGCATCTGTCACATTGATCTTGGAACCCATGACCTTCATTTATATATCAAACTTCGTTTGCATATATGGTCTTGACCTTTGAACCCATGACCTTTACCTTAGGCAAATGCCTACAATATTCTAACAAACATGCATATACAGAAATATAGTTTTAGAGATAATTTTCCATCTCGGTATTCGTTTGCATCTGTAACCTTGACCTTTGAACCCATGACCTTCATTCATATATCAAAATTAACATCACATCAATACCAACAATATTCAAATATACATGCATATACAACAAATATAGTTTTTGAGATAATTATCCATTTCAGTATTAGTTTGCATCTGTGACCTTTGAACCCACGACCTTCATTCATGTATCAAGATGATCGTTAGACCAATGCCTACAATATTCTAAAATACATGCCTATACAAAAAGTTATAGTTTTTGAAATAATTTACCTTTTTAGTATTTATTTGCATCTGTGACCCTGACCTTTGAACCCATGAGCTTTATTCATATACAATATTCTATCATATATTCCTATACAAAAAGTTTACAGTTTTCCATTATATTGACAAATACACTCATTTTAGCAATTTCCCGCTTAAGTACCTTGCCATTTCCCCATTTTGGCCCCTACAGCTATAGTTTGGGCAAATCTGAAACTAAGTGCTCTTAGTATATTTTACATGAATTATCTAAGCTATATCTCGTGCATGTTCAGAGAAAATGATTTTTTGAAGATTTTCAGTTTTTTTCTTTATGGGGCCAAAAGAAACATAATCCCTTTATTAGTGCAAATCTGAAAACCCTTTACCTAGAAATATGACCCCATTTGGGCCAGTGGTTTTAGAGCAGTTGATTAAAATGTGAAAAATTTATACACGACAGACAATATAGATGGCAATAACTCATCTGAGCTAAAAAAAAACATAGTTACTAGGATAGGCATACAGCACTGACCTGCCCGTTTGACCTTTCATTTTAAATATTCATACACGATGATTTACTCAATACAGGGACAGTGTTATAGGCAAACAACATTGACCTGTCCGCTTGACCTTTCATTTTAAATATTTATATACGATGATTTACTCAATACAGGGGCAGTGTTATAGGCATACAACATTGACCTGTCCGCTTGACCTTTCATTTTAAATATTTATATACGATGATTTACTCAATACAGGGGCAGTGTTATAGGCAAACAACATTCACCTGCCCGCTTGACCTTTCATTTTAAATATTTATATACGATGATTTACTCAATACAGGGGCAGTGTTATAGGCATACAACATTGACCTGTCCGCTTGACCTTTCATTTTAAATATTTATATACGATGATTTACTCAATACAGGGACAGTGTTATGGGCAAACAACACTGACCTGCCCGTTTGACCTTTTATTTTAAATAATTATTCATACACGATGATTTACTAAATACAGGGGCAGTGTTATAGGCAAACAACATTGACCTGTCCGCTTGACCTTTCATTTTAAATATTTATATACGATGATTTACTCAATACAGGGACAGTGTTATAGGCAAACAGCATTGACCTGTCCGCTTGACCTTTCATTTTAAATATTCATATACGATGATTTACTCAATACACGGACAGTGTTATAGGCAAACAACATTGACCTGTCCGCTTGACCTTTCATTTTAAATATTTATATACGATGATTTACTAAATACAGGGGCAGTGTTATAGGCAAACAACATTGACCTGTCCGCTTGACCTTTCATTTTAAATATTCATATACGATGATTTACTCAATACAGGGGCAGTGATATAGGCAAACAACATTCACCTGCCCGCTTGACCTTTCATTTTAAATATTTATATACGATGATTTACTCAATACAGGGGCAGTGTTATAGGCAAACAACATTGACCTGCCCGCTTGATCTTTCATTTTAAATATTTATATACGATGATTTACTCAATACAGGGGCAGTGTTATAGGCAAACAACATTGACCTGCCCGCTTGATCTTTCATTTTAAATATTCATATACGATGATTTACTCAATACAGGGGCAGTGTTATAGGCAAACAACACTGACCTGCCCGCTTGATCTTTCATTTTAAATATTTATATGTATACGATGATTTACTCAATACAGGGGCAGTGTTATAGGCAAACAACATTGACCTGCCCGCTTGACCTTTCATTTTAAATATTCATATACGATAACTTACTCAATACAGGGACAGTGTTATAGGCAAACAACATTGACCTGTCCGCTTGACCTTTCATTTTAAATATTCATATATGATGATTTACTCAATGCAGGGGCAGTGTTATAGGCATACAACATTGACCTGTCCGCTTGACCTTTCATTTTAAATATTCATATACGATGATTTACTCAATGCAGGGGCAGTGTTATAGGCATACAACATTGACCTGTCCGCTTGACCTTTCATTTTAAATATTTATATACGATGGTTTACTCAATACAGGGACAGTGTTATAGGCAAACAACATTGACCTGTCCGCTTGACCTTTCATTTTAAATATTCATATACGATGATTTACTCAATACAGGGACAGTGTTATAGGCAAACAACATTGACCTGCCCGCTTGACCTTTCATTTTAAATATTCATATACGATGATTTACTCAATACAGGGGCAGTGTTATAGGCAAACAACATTGACCTGTCCGCTTGACCTTTAATTTTAAATATTCATATATGATGATTTACTCAATACAGGGGCAGTGTTATAGGCAAACAACACTGACCTGTCCGCTTGACCTTTCATTTTAAATATTTATATACGATGATTTACTCAATGCAGGGGCAGTGTTATAGGCAAACAACATTGACCTGTCCGCTTGACCTTTCATTTTAAATATTTATATACGATGGTTTACTCAATACAGGGACAGTGTTATAGGCAAACAACATTGACCTGTCCGCTTGACCTTTCATTTTAAATATTTATATACGATGGTTTACTCAATACAGGGACAGTGTTATAGGCAAACAACATTGACCTGTCCGCTTGACCTTTCATTTTAAATATTCATATACGATGATTTACTCAATACAGGGGCAGTGTTAGTATTCGCAGTTTATACATAAACAATCATGAGAAATGTAGACAAAACATAATTGACCTGTCCGTTTGACCTTTCATTAGGAATATTCATATAGGCGGGTCCACCCGATACATGGGTAGTAATAGGATTCGCTGTTAATACATATTCACATTGTCCATGATTAGTATTCACATCATATAGACAAAATATATACGCACTATCTCTATTACTTAAATGTACTCACCATAATGAATATTTAAATCAAAGGTCAAGCGGACAGGTCAATGTTGTTTGCCTATACAGAGATGTACATGTCTATAGTAAATATTTAACTTAAAGGTCAAGCGGACAGGTCAATGTTGTTTGCCTATACAGAGATGTACATGTCTATAGTAAATATTTAACTTAAAGGTCAATCGGACAGGTCAATGTTGTTTGCCTATACAGAGACGTACATGTCTATAGTAAATATTTAACTTAAAGGTCAAGCGGACAGGTCAATGTTGTTTGTCTATACAAACTGTCTGTGATTGTTTCCATATCATTATGTAAAAATTAAGTTGTATATGCTAGAGAAACCGATAACCAAAATAGATAATTTGGCATGAATGTATGAAACGGATACATAAATCAAAGTAAATATATATACATAACGCAATAATAAAGAAATTGTTAAAGATTTTGCACTCAGTAATTTTGCATCCAATTTTAAACTATTCACACGAGTTTACTGATATGCAGACTTCCAGATCACATGCAGTATCTCCCATCGACTTGGGTCCGAATCCAATCATGGCATACACATGTTTGAGACAGTTTGTTAGTATGATTGCTGAAATACATTTTTTCGGATACTAAGTATTCTAGACCTGGTGAATGTGCACGGAACTGGGTCAAGTTGAATGCCATTTTGCCAGGTGTTTAAAATCCAGGTGAACATGATTCAAGTTGAAGGCCATTTTGCCAGGTGTTTAAAATCCAGGTGAACATGATTCAAGTTGAAGGCCATTTTACTACTTGTTTAAAATCCAGGTGAATGAACATGAAACTAGGTCAAGTTGATTGCCATTTTAATAGGTGTTTAAAATCCAAGTGAATGATCATGAAACTGGGTCAAGTTGAATGTTTTACTAGTTGTTTCAAATCAAGGTGAATGAACATGAAACTAGGTCAAGTTGAATGCCATTTATCTAGGTGTTTAAAATCAAGATGAATGAACATGAAACTGGGTCAAGTTGAATATTTTACTAGTTGTTTCAAATCCAGGTGAATGAACATGAAACTGGGTCAAGGTGAAGGCCATATTACTAGGTGTTTAAAATCCAGGTGAATGAACATGAAACTGGGTCAAGGTGAAGGCCATATTACTAGGTGTTTAAAATTCAGGTGAATGAACATGAAACTGTCAAGTGAAGGCCATATTACTAGTGTTTAAAATCCAGGTGAATGAACATGAAACTGGGTCAAGTTGAATGCCATATTACTAGGTGTTTAAAGTCCAGGTGAATGAACATGAAACTGGGTCAAGTTGAATGCCATATTACTAGTTGTTTCAAATCCAGGTGAATGAACATGAAACTGGGTCAAGTTGAATGCCATATTACTAGGTGTTTTAAGTCCAGGTGAATGAACATGAAACTGGGTCAAGTTGAATGCCATATTACTAGTTGTTTCAAATCCAGGTGAATGAACATGAAACTGGGTCAAGTTGAATGCCATATTACTAGTTTCAAATCACCTTGAACATTAAACTGGGTCAAGATGAATGTCAAATCCTATTGGGTAGATATCTGTCAAGACAATCGGCTCATAGTAAATGTTCAAGATACTAAATCAAGATAAATGTTCAATGTGGCATATTGAATGTTCGTGTAATTCGGTTGTGGTGAATGGTTTGTGAGACTGACTCTAAACTTGGCCAAGATAAGTGCAGTGGTCCTACCATTTCTATATTCTGCTATGTTTCCTATAATTTTTACCCTTTCCTTTATTTTCCTATATAATTTGAAAAACCTTCTTTATTTCCTATATTTTTGTTCCTGGTAGCTTCAGGAGTTGAGAATGGGGACATTTCCTCCTCAGAAGCAAGTTAACAATTATGTATCTCTAAGCAGTAAGTGTATATTGCAGTTGCTAATATTTTATGTTTGTTATGTTTGTTAGTAAAAGGAGAAAAGAGATGACAGAAGGGGGAAAGGAGGTCAATGATGTATATTTTAGGTGTAAACTATTTCAAATTATTCCTATAATTTTAGTGACTGAAGAGGGGGGGGGGTCAATGATGTATATTTTAGGTGTAAACTATTTCAAATTATTCCTATAATTTTAGTGACTAAAGGGGGGGGGGGAGAAGGTCAATGATGTATATTTTAGGTGTAAACTATTTCAAATTATTCCTATAATTTTAGTGACTGAAGAGGGGGGGGTCAATGATGTATATTTTAGGTGTAAACTATTTCAAATTATTCCTATAATTTTAGTGACTAAAGGGGGGGGGGAGAAGGTCAATGATGTATATTTTATGTGTAAACTATTTCAAATTATTCCTATAATTTTAGTGACTGAAGAGGGGGGGGTCAATGATGTTTATTTTAGGTGTAAACTATTTCAAATTATTCCTATAATTTTAGTGACTGAAGGGGGGGGGGAGGAGGTCAATGATGTATATTTTAGGTGTAAACTATTTCAAATTATTCCTATAATTTTAGTGACTGAAGGGGGAAGGAGGCCAAGGATGTATATTTTAGGTGTAAACTATTTCAAATTATTCCTATAATCTTAGTGAAAACTCCTATAATTTCCTATAAAACTCCTATAATTCTGACCCTCGATTCCCATTTTTCCTATACTTTTGGACTCCAAAACTGAACCCATGTAAGTGCCATTAAATTAGGTTAAGGTATACAGACCTGTTCTGGTGACAAAAAGCACGGAGAGTAAAGAGACCAGAATCCAACGCCAAATCTCACAATAATCCATTATCTAAGCATGGTTTTTAGTCTGTAAATCTTCTGACAACGGCCTATATAAACCACCTGATGTGCTACACCATTTATCTACAATAACAAAGACGAACATAAACAAAAGGCCAAATCAAATGTGTCATAACGCTATGGGTAACTCCTGCCGACCTAAAATAGAAAGGGGTTTCCTTGCAGTAGGCCTTAACTTAGGCCCCCTTTGTACCGGTAAAATGGACAGGTTAGCTCTGCGATCTGCCGAATGCTCTATAGGCAGCACTTAAGGCACATGGTTCAAATACAAGTTTTTCTTCAAGAATACATGTTTAGTGAGGAATGATGCGTAGATATTAATAAACACATAAAAAACTGAGTGTTTAGGAGATATAGATAGTTTTCTATGTGTTTTTGTTTTTTAACTGATGATTATAAACGATACAGAATAATACGTGCTTTTTTGGGGTTTTTTGTTTTACATAAATAGCTCTCTGTTAATAATTGCCTATATCTGCTACATCATTTGCTAAAGAGCATCTGATGTATCAATCCAATACAGCCGGGCCTGTCGAAAGTTTAACACTAAGCCGGTAATTTTGTTTGCTTAAAATTACTACCGAATAAAGTTATAGTTTACGCTTAGTTTACGTTTGTCCACAAGGGTTACCCTAAGGAAAAATTACTAGAATTTCCCAATTTGTCCACAAGAATTCCCCAAAACAACAGTGATGTACTGAAAAAATATCAGATAGTACCACAATATTCTAGTTACATTGTAATGAAGATACTAGCAATTGCCAGCATATCACCATAACGCAGTTTGCTAGATCTCAGAACTCCTATTATCCCAATTTGAAAGTTAGAAGGTAGTTGTTTTTTTAAATGTAACAAAATCGCTTTAAGTTAACGAATTAGTACCAATTAGACAGCTCATCTAGGTCCGGGTCCCTCGTTAGCTACCGCTTGACAAGTTTTCGGCAGCCATGATCTATCTCTCGACAGCTTAATTATGTACATGGTTTCGGCCACTCGCAATTGGCAGTTCGACTCTTTACGGTTAGATTAGTGTTAAACTTTTGACAGGTCTGTACTGTATGTAAATCGGCAGCTCATCTTCGCCCCTCCCCACTTATATTAATAGAATCTTACACCGGTAACAGGGTAAGACAAAGATATCTAAAACGAGGATGAATATTTTCTGGACATATATTCATTCGAGTTTGAGATATATCTATCTATCTATCTATCTATCTATCACTCGGCAGCTTTTCGGTCAGACTAGCTATCCTTATCTAGGCCCCTCGGTAGCTCATTTCCGAATGAGTGAGTAAGTAATGGTGTTTAACGTCCCAGTCAAGAATATTTCACTTATATCGAGACGTTGCCAGCTATAGATGAAGATGTAGAAATTTTGCCTGTGCGATGCGCTAATTGCATTATACGGCAGGGTTCTTTAGCGTGCCAAGCCCACCGTGACACCGGACCTCGTTTATTTTAAGTTCCCATCCGAAAGAACAGCGACTTTTATTTCTAAATGCCAAGGGGATGGTGAAAGAACAGTCACTACCCACTTTCAAGTCTTGGGTCAGACCCGGCCGGGGATAGAACCCATGACTTCCACTTACGGAGCGAGCACTCTACCAACTGAGCTACCGCAGAGGCTCATTTCCGAATGAAATATTCATGACACCGCCTCTAATAGAGGAAATCATCTTAGCTATGGCGTATTTTACCTCCCATAACTCCACTTCAGATTACGAAGAAGTCAATATAATGTTGATATTTGCTGTTGTATGAATGTTTATCTCCACAACAAAAGCGCTGTTGTCGGCGTCAGCTGGTATCCGTTAACATTCATCACCGTAATAAACTTAACCTCACACAATTGTCAATTAAAATGAAACACAAACATATCGGCCCATGTCCAAATAACAATAAACAAAACAGTTACAGTATATTGATGTGGATGAACAGCCATGCGACGAGTAGGCAGTAATTAGAACCCATGGCCACGACCTATCGCTCTGTATAGGCGACCTTTACCACTGTGTCACCGGTTTAATATATAAAGGTCAGTTCGTGATCTACTAAAGCCCAATAGGCAACGCTGTTATGTGTTTTATAAAGGCAAACAACATTGACCTGCCCTTATGACCTTTCATAAGGAATAGTCACGATCCACATAAAATTGGTAGTGTTACGTTAGGATTCGCAAGACTGTCAGCTGTCCATTTCCAAATTATATGAAATGACTCAAGCATTGGTTATAAAAGGGCGTTTAACAACATTATCACCCCTATGGCTGTTCTAAAACTAACCGAGAAATTAAACTACATTCATACCTGGAATATTCGTGAGCGAACTAGGTTTGACAGCTTCCGTTCCAGCTAAAGAAAAAGATAAAAAAATAAATAAAAATAAAAAAAATAATGATATATGAAAAAATGTCCCAGGGTAAAAGTTAACAAAATAGACCAAAAAACGGGACCTGTTAAAACAAAGCAAGCAATCGATATTAGCATGAAATGTGAAGTGATATAAACCAAAATATAAGAAAACTGTAGAAGTAGAGCATTAAGCATAATTTCGTGATCGGAAGCAGACAGAAGTCACTTCCAGTGAAGTAATGGGTTTGAAACTGATCAGTTTAAATTTGAAAGCTATTTTATTTTCAATATAAAAAGATAAAAGAAACATACGAATTCTAAGAGTTATTCAAAGATAAAGCACAATTTACGTAACCGGAAGCAGACTGTAGAAACTTCCGGTCAAGTTATTTATTTAAAGGTTATTTCGTATAAAAATAAAACGGAATGTGGTGTGACTCTTTAAGTGTTAAAGATGTGTTCTTTTCAAGATCATACAATGGTATGTCTGAATTTGCCCCCCCCCCCTTTATAAATAGAAGCAAGTGTAAATAATAAATTGAACACCATTTCGTGATAATTGATCAAAACCCGGTAATTATACACAAAAATACCAATTTTAGAAAACAACAATCTGAAATACCATGCGTTAAAAAGGGGTCTAGGGGTCAAGTAAAAAGGGCTATAGGGGCGCGAAATTTTGAACCTCATTTTTTCCCAAATAGCTTATATTAACATCATACCAAAGCAAAACAACAACAAAATCAATTTCAGCACAAAAATCGCACGGGAGCTATTTTTCTGACACGTCATTCCACACTAAACGTTCAAAGTTATTTTTGTAATAAAAAATACAGTTTCAATCAATCTTCTTCATAAATTAAACGTTTTATGACCCAATCCATCCTTAAAATCACATATTCTGATTCTATAGAGATTTCTTTCTCCCAGACAGACATAATATAAGTTAAACTGACTTTACCATTGTGACATCTCGATATACGTGATTTTTTTTTTTACTTTGACGTAAACAACCCTATTCTGTTAATTAAACTCGTGTTACATTTAATCGTTAAGACGTCTCGATATAAGTTAAATATTCTTGACCGAGACGACCAACCAATTAATCGTTCTCATGAATCGGATGTTTTATGATCAACACCACCACCACCACCACCCACCCATTACACACACAGAGTTAAATTGGGCCCTGGATTGGTTGTAAAGATTCTTCATTATAATCTAAAAATCACACGTTTTAGTCTAGATCTCCCCTGACACGTTAAATTGGGACCTGAATTCGTTTTGAAGAATTATTATCATTTTTAATATTATTATTATTATCTAAATATCACACGTTTTAAAATACACAGACGCGTTAAATAGGGCACTGAATTAGTTGTAAAGAATTATTATTATTATTATTATTATTATTATTATTATTATTATCTAAATATCACACGTTTTAAAAACGTCTATATCTCCTAGACACAATTGCAATATTATTACTCGCGTTACCTTTATAAATCCGTTTTAATCAGCGATAGTTTAAACCTGTACGAATAATTACATTGTTCCTTCGCTTAGTTTTCATCTTCACAGCTATTAAATTACACTGACCAGAAGTGACCACTTGTTTAATATCGATCTTTTGGTCAAACGCATACAAACTGACTATAATCATAACACGCAAGACACATCGTTTATTTACCGAGCATCACCGGAGATCATAGCCTTCGCATCTACAATCAATATGGTCAAATCATACTCCATGTACGATATAAGAAAAATGACGTACAGGTCTGTCGAAAGTTAAACACGCTAACGGATTTGTGCCGATCTAAGCCAATCGTTAGCTTTATCTTAGCAGCTAGTACCTATCTCCCGACAGGGCAGTTTTTGGTACTAGCTATACATATGTCAGCCACTCGGCAGTTGACCTTTGACTCCAATTCGTTAGCTCAGTGTTAACTTTTCGACAGGTCTGTATTTTACGTCTTAAATATAACTAAAACTTCTCACTGCCAGTGATTCCTGTTAACGGGAAGATGTCTGCTACTAGACAGACAGATAGGCTGTGTATGTAAACACGTTTTACACACTCCGGTTGTGTGTTATAAATCTAACTGATGTGCAATGTGTTAGCGCTATACAACTTATAAATGTTTAGACAAAATGAATACGGTAAAGTTATATATACCGAGCTGTGAAATACAAAAAAATCTATATAAATATTAATTTAACATTACCTGTGTTCAGTATCTGCACACTTTATGGATTAATAAATAAAATCACTGATCCAATATCATAAATCTAGCCTTAATCTTAATCCAGCCGTATTTGTAACCGACTCAAGTTGAACTGCCATTTTGTCTTTGAAATGTATTGATAAAAATGTTGTACGTCATGCAATCCAAGACGCACATGCGCAGAATTGGCCCATTTTTGTTACCATGGTGATTGATTCTAAGATTCTCATGTTCAATAAAATCTATTTAAACTACGTAAATATCAGTCCCTCAGATTGCCGAGAATATGCGCTAATAAAATTGAGCAAACATTTGGTATATTGCTTTCTGACAATTTATTGTTATGTATAATGTATACATGTATTGATTTCCGTCATACATAATCGCAGACGACAATAAACCATCATCTGAATAGTTCTACTATAACAATAATTCAAAGTTATAAAACGATACATTCTATATGAACACCTGTAAGTGAGAAGACGCAAGCTGTGTCATGTGTTACATAATATCTCTCTCTCTCTCTCTCTCTCTCTCTTTCTCTCTCTCTCTGGGTCCTTCGGGAGAAACCTCAAAACTTGATTCCCCGTGTCACGACAGGCGTGGCACGTTCAAGCCCCCCCCCCAGTACATTGCCATTACCCAGTGCGCTCTGTAAAGCTCAATTTTCCCGTCATTTCTCCTATAGCTGGTGATGTCTCGATTTAAGTGAAATATTCTTGACTGAGACGTGAAACCCCGATCAATCAATAAATCAATCAATCAATCAATCTTTATCCACCATTCACAAACGCTGCCTTACAGCCCATAGTGTCTTTTCTTAAAATCTACAGATAACTCGTGTTTATTTGTTATCATTGCGTTGCTAATCCCGACAAAGTTACCGTTTGAGTGAATTATCTATGTGTTTTGTGTATCTATTATATGTTTATCTACCATTTATGTAACTGTTTTCTGTGTGTTGCGTTTCTCGACATATTTACTTTAAGTATATTTTTTCCATTGTGTTGCCTTTCTCAACAACTCTACCCTTTCTGTAACTGTTTTCTATGCGTTGCGTTTCTCGACACACTTACCCTTTGTATAACTGTTTTTATGTGTTGCAATTCTCGACATATCCTCCCTTTCAATTATGTAACTGTTTTCTATCTGTTGCGGTTCTCGACACATATAACCTTTGTATAATTGTTTTCTATGTGTTGCGTTTCTCGACACATTTACACTTTGTATAACTGTTTTCTATGTGTTGCGTTTCTCGACACATTTACCCTTTGTATAACTTTTCTATGTGTTGCGTTTCTCGACACATTTACCCTTTGTATAACTGTTTTCTATGTGTTGCGTTTTTCGACACATTTACCCTTTGTATAACTGTTTTCTATGTGTTGCGTTTCTCGACACATTTACCCTTTGTATAACTGTTTTCTATATTTTGCGTTTCTCGACACATATACCCTTTGTATAACTGTTTTCTATATTTTGCGTTTCTCGACACATTTATCCTTTATGTAACTGTTTTCTACATGTTGCGTTTCTCCTCGACACATCTCTTTGTATAAATGTTTTTTATGTGTTGCGATTTTCGACACATCTATCCTTTGTGTAACTGTTTCAAGTTCTATGTGTTGCAGTTCTTGACATGTACATCTTAACTTTAACTTGTGAAATTGTTTTCTATATGTTGCGTTTCTTGACGCATCTCTTTGTATAATTGTTTTGTATGTGTTGCAATTTTTGACACATCTACCCTTTTTAATTTGTGTAACTGTTTTCTATGTGTTGCGTTTCTTGACGCATCTCTTTGTATAATTGTTTTTTATGTGTTGCAATTTTCGACACATCTACCCTTTTTAATTTGTGTAACTGTTTTCTATGTGTTGCGTTTCTCGACACATTTACCCTTTGTATAACTGTTTTCTGTGTGTTGCGTTTCTCGAAACATTTACCCTTTTATTTGTATAACTGTTTTTATGTGTTGCAGCGTTTGATACTTCTACTCTTTGTGTTGCGTTTCTTGACGCATCTCTTTGTATAATTGTTTTTTATGTGTTGCAATTTTTGACACATCTACCCTTTTTAATTTGTGTAAGTGTTTTCTATGTGTTGCGTTTCTTGACGCATCTCTTTGTATAACTGTTTTTTATGTGTTGCAATTTTTGACACATCTACCCTTTTTAATTTGTGTAACTGTTTTCTATATGTTGCGTTTCTTGACGCATCTCTTTGTATAATTGTTTTTTATGTGTTGCAATTTTTGACACATCTACCCTTTTTAATTTGTGTAACTGTTTTCTATGTGTTGCGTCTCTTGACTCATCTCTTTGTATAATTGTTTTTATGTGTTGCAATTTTTGACACATCTACCCTTTTTAATTAGTGTAATTGTTTTCTATGTGTTGCGTTTCTCGACGCATCTCTTTGTATAACTGCTTTTTATGTGTTGCAATTTTCGACACATCTACCCTTTTTAATTTGTGTAACTGTTTTCTATATGTTGCGTTTCTCGACGCATCTCTTTGTATAACTGTTTTTTATGTGTTGCAATTTTTGACACATCTACTCTTTTTAATTTGTGTAACTGTTTTCTATATGTTGCGTTTCTCGACGCATCTCTTTGTATAACTGTTTTTTATGTGTTGCAATTTTTGACACATCTACTCTTTTTAATTTGTGTAAGTGTTTTCTATGTGTTGCGTTTCTTGACGCATCTCTTTGTATAATTGTTTTTTATGTGTTGCAATTTTTGACACATCTACCCTTTTTAATTTGTGTAACTGTTTTCTATATGTTGCGTTTCTCGACGCATCTCTTTGTATAACTGTTTTTTATGTGTTGCAATTATTGACACATCTGCCCTTTTTAATTTGTGTAACTGTTTTCTATGTGTTGCGTTTCTCGACGCATCTCTTTGTATAACTGTTTTTTATGTGTTGCAATTTTTGACACATCTACCCTTTTTAATTTGTGAAATTGTTTTCTATATGTTGCGTTTCTCGACGCATCTCTTTGTATAATTGTTTTTTATGTGTTGCAATTTTTGACACATCTACCCTTTTTAATTTGTGTAACTGTTTTCTATGTGTTGCGTTTCTTGGCGCATCTCTTTGTATAATTATTTTTTATGTGTTGCAATTTTTGACACATCTACCCTTTTAAATTAGTGTAACTGTTTTCTATGTGTTGCGTTTCTTGACGCATCTCTTTGAATAACTGTTTTTTATGTGTTGCAATTTTTGACACATCTACCCTTTTTAATTAGTGTAACTGTTTTCTATGTGTTGCGTTTCTTGACGCATCTCTTTGTATAACTGTTTTTATGTGTTGCAATTTTCGACACATCTACCCTTTTTAATTTGTGTAACTGTTTTCTATGTGTTGCGTTTCTCGACACATTTACCCTTTGTATAACTGTTTTCTGTGTGTTGCGTTTCTCGAAACATTTACCCTTTTATTTGTATAACTGTTTTTATGTGTTGCAGCGTTTGATACTTCTACTGTTTGCCGTTTTTGACACATCTACTGTTTTTGTAACTTTTTTTTTTTTTTTGTATCGATAGTTCTTCATATATCAACTATCCACATTTGCAGATGTGATACTGAGTTTTTCGAAACATCTATCCTTTGAATAACCATACGCGTTTTCTATGTGTTGCGGATTTTGACAGGTAAACTTTTTTTTACAATACCTAGTTATATTTGGACATAGATGAGTTGAGTTGAGTAATGGTGTTTAACGTTCAAGTCAAGAATAATTCACTTACATATATCGAGACGTCGCCAGCTGTAGACGAAGGTGCAGAAATTTTGCCTGTGTGTTGCGCTGATGGCATTATACAAGAAGGGTTCTTTATCGTGCAAAGACTGCCGTGACACAGGACCTCGTTTATTTGAAATTCCCATTTAAAAAAACCGCGATTTTCATTTCGTAATTCCGAGTGTCTTGCCAAAGAACGGCCATAACCCACTTTCAAGTCTTGGGTTAGACCCGGTCGGGATTCGAACCCACGACATCCTACTTACGTACGAAGCTAGCATTCTTATGCGAACTGAGCTCCCGCATTGGTTGGACATTAAAGATAACAGTGGTAGATAGTAATTATCCACAAAGGAATACAACTGACACGGTGCAATATATCTCAATTAATTATTGAAATCACTGCTTTTAAGATAATGTGTCAGTTACTATAATGAAACTGATATGGCGATCATGACTTCTATTTGAACCTGAATTGACCTAAATCACGGAAACTAGGCATCTCCATGGTTACACATTGTTTACTAGCTTACATTTGAAACCCATCTTATAAAACGTCACACAAATTTTTAAACCAGTGTTACACATTGCTTTGTTTAGTTTGCACGATATCTTATTGATTAAAAGAAAACACACAATACATGTAAATACAATATATTATATACACAGTGTGTATGTACAACCCTTCGTATCAGGTCGGGTCATTTTTTCGAAGCCGTATCACTACGAGTCGCGCTTGCGCGACGAGTAGTGATACAGCTACGAAAAAAACACGAGGTCTGATACGAAGGGTTGTACATACATACTGTGTATATGATATTTTTATCTAACATTTCTAATTAGGTTATTTAAAATAATTAAAAAACAATACTTTATGTGAAAAAATTACACTTACCACAGAAAACCACCGAACTATGTTATGACATTTGACATGACGTGACGTCACAATGAGAAAGTGAACGTGCACTTTACTGCCAATGAGTGTGGTGATACAAGATTCTGTAACATGCGTGTTCGATAAAACTTGTATTTCGTCAAATCAGATAGAAAAAACTAGTCTCATGTTAGATAAATATTATATACACAGTGTGCATGTACAACCCTCCGTATCAGTTCGAGTCATTTTTAGTAGTCGTATCACTACGAGTCGTGCAAATCACGACGTAACAGTCGTCCGTGGTCCATAATAAGTTGACGTCACTGAGAGACAATCTATTCATCCAAACAGAAAAGATATAACCAATTTTTGTTACATGTATAACAACAAGGCGTTATTACATTACACGAAATAATATTTCTTGCACTACAAGGTGGGCATTACATTACTTGGCATTTATTACATAACACGGCGTAACAGTCGTCCATAATAAGCTGACGTCACTGAGAGCCAATCCATTCATCTAAGCATAACAGAAAATATATGACCAATCAAAATGCATGAAACAAGTAAGGATAAAAGTAACTGACAACGTATAATTTAATAAAAATGCGAGTTATTGTATTAACAACTTGGATCGAATTGGGTTTTACGACTCATTCAAGCTTAAGAATGTTTTCGCTTATAACAAGATGTCACCAGTTCAATATTCTGTCGTTATCATATTTAACATATGTTGGAAATTAAACAGAGGCCGCGGTGGCCTAATGGATAAGACGTCAATCTACAAATCCAGGGTCTCTCACCGCTGTGAGTCTCGCTCAGACCACATGTGGGAAAGTGAATTTTCCTTGCCGTTGGCTTTTATTGGTTCACCTGATATCAGTATGATGAACTGGGGGAGTGGTACGCTTGTCTGCGGCGTACTGACTCTGTGAGCTAGCGCCTTAAAGTCGCCCAGAGTGCGCGTTAGTACAAGACAGGCGATACAACACACTCGCACTTCACATGCATACACGAAATTGTTAATAGATTTATAAAATAGTTCTCGTCGCGAATAGCTAAAAAATTGCTGATGCGACGATAAGCAACATTCAACCAATCGAATTTTGAACGCTGACATAATGAAAATGCCGAGTGACCGCCATACCTCCATTACAACAGTATCCGTCGTTCCGCTATGCACTATATTCATGAATCCCGTTTAAAGGGAAGTAACTCTGGTAAAATTCATTCACCCAAGCCTGAACCTTACAGTGCCCAAATGTTTATATTTGTATGTTGTAGCTGCCGCAACGGAGATCGCTGTTGACATATGTCGGTATAAATTTGCGGTCTCAGTGGCGTAGCTGGACATGTTGGTAAATTACGCACTGTAAAAGGTGTATAAGGGTCACCTGCTTCTGAAGGTCAGTAGAAGTGTATCCCAATTGTTCTTTCTTCATATCATTTGAACCTGTATATAAAGGTCACCTGAAGGTCAGTAGAATTGTATCCCAATTGTTCTTTATTCGTATCATTTGAACATGTATATAAGGGTCACCTGCTTCTAAAGGTCAGTAGAATTGTATTCCAATTGTTCTTTATTCGTATCATTTGAACCTGTATATATAAGGGCCACTTGCCCATAAAACCGCTTTTCTGGTTTCTTTGGGTTGCCCCTATAGACATACGTTTTTGTACCCGATGCAGCATGAGAGTTATCAAAAATGAATATCATTTTTATTCCTAAAATTTATGTCATAATTATTAAGACGTCGATACTTACCAAAATTAATAATACTAATAACTTTATTAGCATAAAGCAAATTACATGCTTGTATATTAGCATAAAGCAAATTACATGCTTGTATATTAGCATAAAGCAAATTACATGCTTGTAGCCTATAGCTAACTATTTACAATAATGGATTGATGGCGGCAGAATACAATTATGAAAACTATGAAGGTGGGAAACTAAATACAAATATTTGTAATAAATGACATAAATAAGTATCACAGAGTAGAATTATACTTATAATGAATATAGATAATAAATATTTAATATAATAATAATAATAATAATAATAATAATAATAATAATAATAATAACAATAATAACAACAATAATAATAATAATAATAGTAATTATTTTTACCATCATTATCACTATCACCATTACCATTACTATCACTCTTATAACACTAAATTAGAGCAAATCTGACAATTATTCAGAAAGTTTAATAAAATGCCATGTGTTTCAGTAATAACAGTCGGTAAGACAAATATTTCATTATTTCCACGCCTCGAGTGTATGCCGTTTTTGGCCATTTTTTTCACCCCTTCTGCGCGTGCAAACTTGTTTAATGAATCAATGCGTAGGCTGGGTTGGCGTTTCCCCTGCCATAATAATAATAGTAATAATAACAATAACAACAATATTAAGTGGAGGATAGGACATTGGTTCTTATTGGTTATACAGGTGTTCTTGTCATTGGTCGAATTTACAAGCCAATCTTAAAAAAGCCTTCGGGCCAAAATTAATCATTTTTAAAACCACAAAATATCCTAAACATTATCTTAAAGACCAGGGGCCGGTTTTTCGAAGCTATCCTAAGACTAAAATTTGTCCTAACCTGGTCCTAAGACATTTTTTTCCTCCTAAGTCGGTTTGTCGAAGGTGTCGCAATTTGAGACAAGTCCTACTTAGGACAGGTATATAGGTGTCCTAAGACCATCTTAGGGCAATCCTAGTTTTAGGATATTCTAAATAAATTAAGATTGCAGCTGTTTATTTACATGAAATCAAAACATACGTCGAAATCGAGTTTTTAGAGACAGAGACAATCCATTATTATTATTTTTTTTTTACATCGGAGTCGGAATCATTTAGGGAATAGGGTACATAAATCACATTAGAAATACATTTACTCTCTCTCTCTCTCTCTCTCTCTCTCTCTCTCTCTCTCTCTCTCTCTCTCAATTTAAGGCCCCCTTAGGGATAACTGAAATAAAATACACAAACACATTTTTTATAAAACTCACTATATTTTGAAAAATGCATGTAATCAAAATTAAACGTGTATAATATGATTAAAAACTCATGCTAGATTTCCTGAAAATGTTATTGTGCGTTAATGTATCATACGATATATGAAATCACTCTCTAATGCACGGGGACCACGTGCACTGCGGTAGCTCAATTGGTAGAGTGCTCGCTCCGTAAGTGGGAGGTCGTGGGTTCGAACCCCGACCGGGTCTGACCCAAGACTTAAAGGGGTAGTGACTGTTCTTTCGCCAAGCACTCGGAATTACGAAATGAAAGTCACGGTTCTTTCGGATGGGAACTTAAAATAAACGCGGTCCCGTGTCTTGGTAGGCTTGGCACGATAAAGAACCCTGCGGTATAATGCAATCAGCGCAACGCTCAGGCAAAATTTCTGCACCTTCGCCTATAGCTGGCGACGTCTCGATATAAGTGAAATATTCTTGACTGGGACGTTAAACACTATTACTCAACTCAACTTTAATGCACAGGGTTTATTACATGGCACGTTTCAAAACTTAAACGCACCCGATAATTGAGTGAATTATCTTAAGATGTATAATAATTTTGTATATTTTAAGAACTAGCGTTATTCCATGAAATTTTCAAATAATCGAAATTAATTTAATTACTTGTAAATTCTTCGACTGTTCTTTGGTGTGACGATGTATTGGAGGAATTACCTTTTTAACATATATTCTCCCAAATTTTTCTTTTTGGATTGTTTGTTATAGTGTTTGAAACTTTGGAGAAAAACACACTGTTATGCTTTCCGATCTCCCTCAATAAAATCGCTGAAATTTGGGTTTCTCTTTCTGCTCATTATAACTTTTTTGTACTTTGACTTACTCAAATGTCCTTATGTATGTTATTGCATGATTTTACCCTATGACCCCCAAGAAATAATGAACTTCTACATGAAGCATGATTTTAATGTATATATCGGTTATTACCTGTGAGTATTAAATATATACACGTATATACACGCCCAAACGCATTTACGTTCAACAGAAAAGTCTTACGAGACACAATACAAATTTTAAAAAAAATCATTCACAATGATTTCACATATCATTAAAATTTCTGTTGAATATATTTCTTAATTAATATCACATATCTTAATATTTATTTGTCATATATTTATAATATTAATTTAGATTTTTTTACTACTTTAATTCTGCGTTAAAAAGTCATATTTGTACTGACAACATGAATAAATCTGAACTTAGGATAAAAAATAGGATATCCTAGATACGACCGAGCTGAGACGCCTTCGAAAAACCGCTTATGATTATCCTAACATTATCCTAGCCTAGTCCTAAAATTGATCCTAGGACATATCTTAAGACAAAATTTAGGATAGCTTCGTAAAACAGGCCCCAGGCCCCGGTTTCACAATCATTCCTTAGCTAAGATTTTCCTCATCTTAAATTTAGCAAAATTTGGTAATTTCTTTTTGCAGCTACTGATTAATATTTTTGTCAAAACTTTATGCGAATATTTTAATCTGGAAGTAATCTTAAAAATGACACCTAAATTCCTAAATATCTGGAAAATTAACAAAATTATAAAGATTTGAAAATTTGCTAGATTTAAGTTAAGGAAAATCTTAGCTAAGGAATGATTGTGAAACTGGGGCCAGGTACATTTAAACAATTTAGGCCTAAAACTTTATCTCACTAAAATTAAACGCGTTCTCTTCAGTCGCACTAGACGACTTACTATATTTCTACCTTTCTGAATTAAAATTCTGCTTCTTATAAGGACCAGTATCGATTGATTTTTTAAAACTGTTTTTAATGCCAGCTTTGCCTTTAAGGCAAAATTTCTTCCAAAGCTTCCGCACATAATTTAAACAAGTGGGGGAAAACAATGCTAGGGTTCTAAAGGGGTCAAAGTACCCGAAGTTCCCGTTAAATCAGCAACCCCCTCGAATTTACAGATGCAAGATTTAAATCAAAGACACTTGAATTCTGGAATAGAAATGGTTATGATACGGGACCAAAATGTTTTTTTTAATGTCCAAGGTTTACATTTTCATAAACTTCAAAGAAATTGTTTCCCTATTTTCCGAGTAAAAAAGGTGTTATTCAAATATAATACAATTTACTATTATTTACCAGTCAAGCGAAATCTAAAATTTAGGATTTAAACTGTGTGTGTGTGTGTGTGTGTGTGTGTGTGTGTGTGTGTGTGTGTGTGTGGTGAGAGAGAGAGAGAGAGAGAGAGAGAGAGAGAGAGAGAGAGAGAGAGTTAAAATCCTAAAATTTAGATTTCGCTTGACTGTTAAATAAACATTTCAAGATCTTTTAGTTATTTCCCTTTTAACCATTCAACCAGATCAGAATGTGAAATAAACTTTATGCTATTTTAAGCGTGTGCACTCTCTCAAACAGGATATATTAAACTATCTTATTGATAATCTTAGTCATGGTTATGTGGAAATACCGGGAAAATACTTAATATATTCACAACAACAACAACAACAACAACATCGGATTCCTGATACATGCAGGCCATTGTTACTGTGTACAGCTATATCGCTGCTGTATTGAACTGATTTTTAGACATATTGAATATGTAAACACGGGTGGCGGGTAGACCTAGAAAATGTACAAACTACGGGTTTTGTTTGTGATTATTACAGTAATCAGACAAGGTGAGTATTTAAACACACACACACACACACACACACACACACACATATATATATATATATATATATATACAGTACAGGCCTGTCGCCAAGTTTAATACTAATTATAAGCTAACAAATAGGAGTCGGAGATTGGCTGCCGAGTGGCTAAGATCTGAATATCTAGTGGCCGAAAAGCTAACGATAGATAGATTGCAGATTCTGCCGACATTCCCATGACGATGGGACCGAAACATGTTGCCGATTTGGCAGAAATTCGTTATCTTGGTGTTAAAATATTGTATTTTTACAGTATGGGCCTGCTGAGAGTTTAACACCGAGCTAATTAAAAGAAGCAAAAGCTTGGCTAGATATAAATAACTAGTGCCTAAAAAGCTACCAAATGACAGATGACAGATGCCGCAAACTTGTCTATATGTACATGCATATAGCTTACGAGAGACCGCGATAAGCTTTTTCGATTCGGCACTAATTTGTTAGCTTAGTGTTAAATTTTCTACCGGTCTGTACTGTAGCTTACAAGGTCGTTAGCTTAGTGTTAAATTTTCTACCGGTCTGTACTGTAGCTAACAAGGTCATTAGCTAAGTGTTAAATTTTCTATCGGTCTGTACTGTAGCTTACAAGGTCATTAGCAAAGTGTTAAATTTTCTACCGGTCTGTATTGTACCTTACAAGGTCATTAGCTAAGTGTTAAATTTTCTACCGGTCTGTAATGTAGCTTACAAGGTCGTTAGGTTAGTGTTAAATTTTCTACCGGTCTGTAATGTAGCTTACAATGTCGTTAGCTTAGTGTTAAATTTTCTACCGGTCTGTATTGTAGCTTACAATGTCGTTAGCTTAGTGTTAAATTTTCTACCGGTCTGTACTGTAGCTTACAATGTCGTTAGCTAAGTGTTAAATTTTCTACCGGTCTGTAATGTAGCTTACAATCTCGTTAGCTTAGTGTTAAATTTTCTACCGGTCTGTAATGTAGCTTACAAGGTCGTTAGCTTAGTGTTAATTTTTCTACCGGTCTGTAATGTAGCTTACAAGGTCGTTAGCTTAGTGTTAAATTTTCTACCGGTCTGTAATGTAGCTTACAATGTCGTTAGCTAAGTGTTAAATTTTCTACCGGTCTGTAATGTAGCTTACAATCTCGTTAGCTTAGTGTTAAATTTTCTACCGGTCTGTAATGTAGCTTACAAGGTCGTTAGCTTAGTGTTAATTTTTCTACCGGTCTGTACTGTAGCTTACAAGGTCGTTAGCTTAGTGTTAAAATTTCTACCGGTCTGTAATGTAGCTTACAAGGTCATTAGCTTAGTGTTAAATTTTCTACCGGTCTGTACTGTAGCTTACAAGGTCGTTAGCTAAGTGTTAAATTTTCTACCGGTCTGTTTTGTAGCTTACAAGGTCGTTAGCTTAGTGTTAAATTTTTTACCGGTCTGTAATGTAGCTTACAATGTCTTTAGCTTAGTGTTAAATTTTCTACCGGTCTGTAATGTAGCTTACAAGGTCATTAGCTAAGTGTTAAATTTTCTACCGGTCTGTACTGTAGCCTACAAGGTCGTTAGCTTAGTGTTAAATTTTCTACCGGTCTGTACTGTAGCTTACAATGTCGTTAGCTTAGTGTTAAATTTTCTACCGGTCTGTACTGTAGCTTACAATGTCGTTAGCTTAGTGTTAAATTTTCTACCGGTCTGTATTGTAGCTTACAATGTCGTTAGCTAAGTGTTAAATTTTCTACCGGTCTGTAATGTAGCTTACAATGTCGTTAGCTTAGTGTTAAATTTTCTACCGGTATGTAATGTAGCTTACAAGGTCGTTAGCTTAGTGTTAATTTTTCTACCGGTCTGTACTGTAGCTTACAAGGTCGTTAGCTTAGTGTTAAATTTTCTACCGGTCTGTAATGTAGCTTACAAGGTCGTTAGCTTAGTGTTAAATTTTCTACCGGTCTGTAATGTAGCTTACAAGGTCGTTGCTTAGTGTTAATTTTTCTACCGGTCTGTACTGTAGCTTACAAGGTCGTTAGCTTAGTGTTAAAATTTCTACCGGTCTGTTTTGTAGCCTACAAGGTCGTTAGCTTAGTGTTAAATTTTCTACCGGTCTGTACTGTAGCTTACAAGGTCGTTAGCTAAGTGTTAAATTTTCTACCGGTCTGTTTTGTAGCTTACAAGGTCGTTAGCTTAGTGTTAAATTTTCTACCGGTCTGTAATGTAGCTTACAATGTCTTTAGCTTAGTGTTTAATTTTCTACCGGTCTGTAATGTAGCTTACAAGGTCGTTAGCTTAGTGTTAAAATTTCTACCGGTCTGTAATGTAGCTTACAAGGTCATTAGCTTAGTGTTAAATTTTCTACCGGTCTGTACTGTAGCTTACAAGGTCGTTAGCTAAGTGTTAAATTTTCTACCGGTCTGTTTTGTAGCTTACAAGGTCGTTAGCTTAGTGTTAAATTTTCTACCGGTCTGTTTTGTAGCTTACAAGGTCGTTAGCTTAGTGTTAAATTTTCTACCGGTCTGTAATGTAGCTTACAATGTCTTTAGCTTAGTGTTAAATTTTCTACCGGTCTGTAATGTAGCTTACAAGGTCGTTAGCTAAGTGTTAAATTTTCTACCGGTCTGTAATGTAGCTTACAAGGTCGTTAGCTTAGTGTTAAATTTTCTACCGGTCTGTAATGTAGCTTACAATGTCTTTAGCTTAGTGTTAAATTTTCTACCGGTCTGTAATGTAGCTTACAATGTCTTTAGCTTAGTGTTAAATTTTCTACCGGTCTGTAATGTAGCTTACAAGGTCGTTAGCTTAGTGTTAAATTTTCTACCGGTCTGTAATGTAGCTTACAAGGTCATTAGCTAAGTGTTAAATTTTCTACCGGTCTGTACTGTAGCTTACAAGGTCGTTAGCTTAGTGTTAAATTTTCTACCGGTCTGTACTGTAGCTTACAAGGTCGTTAGCTTAATGTTAAATTTTCTACCGGTCTGTACTGTAGCTTACAAGGTCGTTAACTTAGTGTTAAATTTTCTACCTGTCTGTACTGTAGCTTACAAGGTCGTTAGCTTAGTGTTAAATTTTCTACCGGTCTCACCGTCTGTAAAGTAGCTAACAAGGGTTTCGATTCGGCACTAAATCGTTAGCTTAGTGTTAAATTTGTATAGTTTGATTGATGGATTAGTTTAGTTCGTCACTGAGAAAAACAACATCAGTATATAGCAGACCAGAGTTCGAATTCCTGCAAAGTCATTGGGGTTCGCCGCTGTACCACGTGATACCTTCTAACGTGTCTGCGAAACGCTTGTTTCCAATGGACATGGAGTCGCACAATATGACGTTTTTTTCGTAAAAACGACGTTATTCGGGAATTTGTGACGTTGACGTTTTCCAAAATGTTCCGCACAAACGTTAAGAGTACGTGGTACAGCGGCGAACCCCATTTTACGGTCTGCACATTGGTTTCCAGGCCAAATGTAGATGGTCTTCATCCATCCATACTGTCATGTGCTACTTTTGAATTATATTATTTCATAAAAATTCAAAAGTAGCACATGACATTACATACAGTGCAGGACTGTCGGAAGTTTAACACGGAGCTAACAAAAAGATAGTCGCGGCTGAAAAAATGACTATAGTGACAAAAATCTAATGAGAGCGATAGACGCATGTGCCGAAAAGTTTTTCATACATTGTTATGTTTTCCTTCGGGACCAGTGCTACTATAGTATTGTCTTGGGGAGTATAGTGCCTGAGCCTTCGTCTCAAGACAATACTATAGTAGCAATGGTCCCGAAGGAAAACATAATAATGTATTTAGCACATCACATGACACTATAAAGCTCTGTGCATTTTAACCAGGGGCGTAGCTGGGGTGTTTATGATGTGGACGCCTAAAGAGGGAATGGGGTTTGGGGGCCGCCCTGATGCGAATTTTCTGATAATTTTATGCTATGCTGTGGTAATTTTTGTCGTTCTTTTGAGGACTGGTTCATTCTTAAACCTGAAGACGAGGTACAAGGGGATCTGATGTTGTATGGCATAAGCACCACGAAAACAACACACTCAATAATTGAGAAAGAGTCTCTCTCTCTCTCTCTCTCTCTCTCTCTCTCTCTCTCTCTCTCTCTCTCGTTTTTTTTTTTTTTTTTTTTTTTTTTGCGAAAACGATGTGGACGTTTTTGCGTACAAACGTACGCCTGGCTACGCCCCTGTTAACCGTTGTGTGACCTTTAAATTTACAGAAAGACATTTTAAAAGACACAAGGCAATTCCAGTTGTGTAATGTACAATTAAAATTAATTGTGTTTAAAATGAATCTGTCTGGGTCCTTTTCGCCGAATCTTGACGCCATGTTTGTTTACAAAATTGCTTTCTCGTTCCAAAGGTGGCGTGTGCAAAAAGTATAGTACCCATCTGGAAAAACAATAGTACCTTGCTGTTAACGGTACTATACTCGTTGCTAAGTACAGACAGAAACTATATAAAATAGAGTACATGTACATATCCAATCAATTTCCTACAATTTATCATGTGATGTACTAAAGTTGAGTAATGACGTTAAACGTCCCAGTCAAGAATGTTTCACTTCGATTGAGACGTCGCCAGCTATAGGCACCTCGTTTATTTTAACTTGAGTTCCCATCCGAAAGAACTATGCCTTTCATTTCGTTATGCTGAGTACTTGGCGAAACTCGGAACAGTCACTACAGACTTTTAAGTCTTGGGTCAGACCCGGTCGAGGTATATAGTAGTGAACCGAGTTGATTGTCGATCCACTCTTCACCAAAAATTCGGCCTCAGGCCGAATGGTTAAAGCAACAGTTCAGAATGACTTTGATGCCTTTAACTGACCGCTAGTTACTCGCTATAGTGTACCATAAAACAAACATACTGATTCATGTCAAATATTACAATCACAGAGGCAAAGTTAAAAAACTTAGAAGTTAAACGCATTAACACCCATCAAGGGTGAAATTTACACCACTCCAGGCCCCGGTTTCACAATCACCTCTTTAATTGAGTTTCCTTAAGTTAAACCTACCAGTGCGGTAGCTCAGTTGGTAGAGTGCTCGCTCCGTAAGTGGGAGGTTGTGGGTTATAGCTCCGGCCGGGTCTGACCCAATACTTAAAAGTGGGTGAGACTGTTCTTTCGCCAAGCACTCGGCATTACGAAATGAAAGTCACGATTCTTAAAATAAACGAGATCCCGTGTCACGGTGGGCTTGGCATGCTTAAGAACCCTGTTGTGTAATGTCATCAGCGCAACGCACAGGCAAAATTTCTGCACCTTCTTCCATAGCTGGCGACGTCTCGATATAAGTGAAACATTCATAGGATAGAAACACTATTAAAGCAGGAAATAATCAACTTTAGAAGAGTGATGCCTTCCATATTTATTTTTGTGATATAATGAGTTGAGTAATGGCATTTAACGTCCCATTCAAGTATATTTCACTTATATCGAGACGTCCCCGTTATAGAAGAAAGGCGCACGAGGCGAATTTTGCCTGTGTGGTGCGCTGATGGCATTATACAGGTTCTTTATCAGGGCCACGCCTACCGTGATACCTCGTTGTTATGTAATATGACCAGTAATAAACATGTATAAAAGTATATACCACACCCAGTAATTTAAAATGTGCTATTTATAAACACTATCCCGTTGTTTCATAGCGTTTTTAAACCCTAATACCAGTATACCAAAGCTAGAAAACCGGTTATGTATGAAAAATTTTAGTTTATAAAATTAAATATTAGTCATTCTATATTGAGTAAATGTTTTAATTTTTAAAATAAATTAACTCTGAAAATTTTAACACCTTTTAAAGATTACAGGCAAGTTATAAGTATCATACAGACCTGTCGAAAGTTTAACATTGAGCTAACGAAAATAACTCGAAGTTCGGCTGCTGAGCTGCCAAAATACGGCTAGCTAGTGGCAAACGATCTACCAAAAGATAAAATCCAGCTGGCAAAATAGCCAACGAGGATTCGAGACGGCGCTAATTTGTTAGCTTAGTGCTAAACGTTTGACAGGCCTGTACTGTTACATAATATATAGAGACCTGTCCAAAGTTTTACACTATTCTAACGAATAATGGTCGGGCATGGCCGAGTTGTACTGTCACTGGCTTCCGAAGTCAAGGGACGTGGGTTCAAACTTCAATCAGGACTTGGAACTTTTCTGAGATGATTTTCATCTCATGTCCATACTAGAGCCGTAAAAAGCTCATTACCAGAATAGTCTTTCGGATGAGACTCAAAACCGAGGTCCTGTGTCTCAGTGCATGCTAAAGAACCTCTGTAGAGCTCGAAAAAGAGTTGGCCACCTATGGCCGCTACAGAGGAAGCTTACAACGACTGTTTTTTCATAAATTGAGTGCACATGGTTTTTATTCTTTATTTCTTTTAATTGAAAATGTTTCCATTCATCTATCAATAAAATGCATTTAAAATGTACTGACCTAACCAAATTATATTTTTAATTAAAAACATTATTGTTTAGTTCTCCTGTACATAGAGATATTTAGCAAAATTTTGGAATTTTAATCAAGTTTATACACCAATTGGGCCTCATTCAATTTTACATCGGGGCATTTAGAGTCAGGTAGGTCATTGTTGTTCGGATTTTTTCCAGGTGTGATCATCATGAATATTCCAATTATTGTTGTTCCAAGTAAAAAAGTACAGAAGGGATAATTTTGACATAGTCATATTTGTTGTTTCGTTAAAAAGTTATAAAAAAAGCTCTGTACTGAATTAAGTTCACTTTTTCTTGAATGAAAAATATTTTTTCCCTATAAGGTCAATATATTTTGTTTTAAGTTTTGACAATTCTTTTGTGAGTTTATTGGAAAATACGACTTTATTCTTGCATTTTCCATGTGCACTGAATTTGTGGAAATACAGTTGAAGCAAATGGAACAGACTGAACAAGAAGATAAGATATGAATTCTGTTCCTAATCAGCGGCTCATCTTGGCGCATCATTAGTAATATCTCGACAGCTTTTTGGCAGCTGCTATCTATCTCTCAACCACCGTAGCTATCCTTAATTCGACAAGTCATCTGATAAGACGTCAGTCTTCAAATCCAGGGTCTCTCACCGCTGTGAGTTCGAGTCCCGCTCGGGCCACATGTGGGAAAGTGAATTTTCCTTGCCGTTGGCCTTTACTGATTCACCTGGTATCAGTATAATGGACTGGGGGAGTGGTACGCTCGTCAGCGGTGTACTGACTCTGTGAGCTAGCATGGTAAAGTTGCCCTGAGTGTGTGCTAGTACAAGGCAGACCATACAACACACTCGCACTTCACAAGCATTCACAAAATTGTTCATAGATTAATCCATAGAGATTAATTAAATAATTCTCGTCCCGAATAGCTGACAAATTGCTGATGCGACGTTAAGCAACATTCAACCAACCAACCAACCATCGACCAGTCATCAACCGAGATTAAGATCCATTTCGTTGGCTCAGTGTTAAACTTTCGACAGGTCTGTACTGTAGGTGTAAATTTATGTATGTGTTATGTCGTGGAATAGATAAGTATTTAGCGATGTTAAGGATTACCCGATTACTCTTTTAATGTGTTTATATATATATACGCGAAAAATTAACTACGCGGCTATGCGTTATCATTTTTATTTATGAATTTCTGCATTAAAGTGGAGCAACATACAGTAAACGTATTTGATTTCGCGTGTATTTATTTTCGCTGTATAGGTAATTGACGTATCGCCGGCCACGCCCACAATGTTCCGTCAATGACCGGATGCTTGATTTACACGCAAAAAAGAATGACATCTCGGCCTGAATAGCGCCATTTAATGACGTTACTGACACTTTACGCCATTAGTTGCCGTGATGCTGCTTTGGTACCGTGATGACAGCCAGTGTCGGAACATTGTCAATTACCTATACAGCGAAAATAAATACAGCGAAATTAAATGTGTTTACAGTACGTTGCTCCACTTTAATGCAGAAATTCATGAATAAAAATGATAACGCATGGTAAAATCCATATCACATGCCATATGTCAGACCTCGACACATTACTTTTTAGCATCAGCTCTTCAGTGAATCATTTAGTTACAATTCAGTGCGCATTTTACTAAAAAAATGAAAAAATAGACAGATTTTGTTCAAGAATATTTTGATCGGAAGTGTTTTGCACTAAATGATCTTTTTTATTTTTTATCTTTAACTATACTACTAAAATATTCATAGTTGGATTTTTCACAGATTTTTGCGTTTTCAGTATATTTTGGTTTAAAATAGCCAGAATAATTTCTGGTTGCTAAGGAAAATTGTTACCATAGTTACCATACCAATGGCAGTGTAAATCAAGATATCTTGGTTAATGTGTGAAATTACATAAAAAAATTATTAGTAGGACAAGTTAATACACCCTTTAAATTTTTGAAGTGGCCAAGGTTTGGTCGGTCCTAACAGAGAATTGTTGTTAAATCTCTGTCTGATATTGAAGTCGGGTCGATGTTGCGTGAAATGCGGATTTTACAATGTTTTATTCTCTATGTGTTATTTCAAGGGGGGGCCACTGTGGCCTAATGGATAAGACGTCAGTCTTCAAATCCAGAGTATGTCACCGCTGTGAGTTCGAGTCCCACTCGGACCACATGTGGGGAAGTGAATTTCCTTGCCGCTGGCTTCTACTGATTCACCTGGTATCAGTATATATAATGGATGAGTGATGCGCTTGTCTGCGGCGGGCTGACTCTGTGAGCTAGCACGTTAAAGTCGCCTGAGTGCGCGCTAGTACAAGGCAGACCATACAACACACTCGCACTTCACATGCATACACAAAATTTTGATCAATAGAGATTAATAAAATAGTTCTCGTCGCGGTTTAAAATGTGATTTGCCCCAATGTCTCCTTTCACAGTTCGACCACAACGGTAGCCAAGTCGTTATAGTGTTCGCTCCCTTAAATGATTGTCGTGGGTTCAAACCCCGACCGGGTCTGGCCCAAGACCCGAAACTGCATGGGTAGTGACTGTTCTTTCTCATTACGAAATGAAAGTCAGGGTTCTTTCGAATGGGAACTTAAAATAAACGAAGTCCCGTGTCACGGTAGGCGTGGCACGATAAAGAACATGTTGTATAATTTCATCAGCGCAACGCACAGATAAATTTCTGCACTTTCGCATATAGCTGGCGACGTCTCAATATAAGTGAAATTTTCTTGACTGGGACGTTAATCACCATTACTCAAATCCGTTCACAATTCAAATTAAAAATCAAGCCATCGATCCTTAATTTAGAAATCTTGTATTTGTTTTCTGTTTCAGGTTCCACCCAATGTAACAGTCCACTTGGCTTTGAGGATGGTAATATTACAGATAGTCAGTTCTCAGCATCCGGAACATGGACAAGCTCTTATTTGCCTGAGAACGCTCGTTTGAATGTGGGAAGTAAGATATCTGACTAATTGACGCATCGCCGGCCACGCCCACAATGTTCCGACAAAGGTCCGGCATGCTTGAATTACGGAGCCCGTAAGGCGACATGTGATAATTCGTAATATCGAAAAAGTATTCCATATGCTAGTATAAGCACTGTCCGAGGAAATAAGGAGCACATTGCAAACTTTAAAGTAATAATTCGCTGGAAAAAGACTTTATTTGCTTACACCTCAACCTAAAAACTAGGCAATATTCCCCCATAGAATCCAGGGAAAAGGAAATATCTCATAGGTTTTAACTTACTTTCCTTAGCCCAGTGTGCTTTAATCTGTTTTCAGCTGTAAGCGTCCACATCTTTTTCGAAATCTACAGAGGTGTCTTGAGCGTGCACTGAGACACGAAACCTCGGTTTTGAGTCTTATCCGAAAAAATACACTTGTATTTAGCTAATAACAGCTCAAGTATCGACAGGAGACGAAAATCATTTCAGAAAATTTTCAAGTCCCGAGTGAGGTTCGAACCCACTGCCCTTGATTGCGAAAGCCAGTGACAGTACGACCCTGGATTGTCAATCTTACACAGGATTTAACGATTGTACATTTATTTTATGTAGATGGCTGGGCAGGCTCTCCTAGTAACGACAAACAGTATTTACAGATAGATTTACTGTCAATACACGAGGTAACATCAGTGTCGACTCAGGGTATAACGAATGGCTGGTTCACCAAGACCTACAGAATATTATACAGTAATGATGGAATCCAGTGGCACAGTTATAACTCTGCAAGATCCCGTGACCCAAGAGGGGAAATTTTAACAGCCAACATTAACTACAGGGGTATAACAACGAATGACCTTATACCCAGTATAAAGGTATCATTTGGTTTTATTTTGTAGGTTTTTTTTTCAAGACTGTTCGTAAACCGCATTTATAACTGATAAACTAACGTTTTAATGCACTGTATGCAGATTTATTTATTTATTTATTTATTTATTTATTTATTTATTTATTTATTTATCGATTTATTTATTGATTGATAGATTGATTGATTTATTGATTGATTGAATGAAGTTTTACGTCACATTAAATAAAATTCACTTATTTCGAGACGTGAGCAGCTTTAGGTAGATTGGCAGAAATTTTTACCTTTGCAATGACACGGGTCACCGATTTTTAAGGCCTCTGCCGAAGACGCCTATAAGTTATTTTTAGAAGAGACTGATAATCACCTGCTAAAAACAAAATGAGATGTTTGTGTAACATGTGTTTACAATCCTTAACAAGAGGCCCATGGGCCTGATACGCTCACCTGATAACTAATGGCTAGCTGATAGATTTAAAGAAAACATAAATACTAACCCCAATGACTTTTTTTTTACATCATGATAACCGTTGTATTAATACCTACAACATTCTAGTATACATGCCTATACAAAAAGTTAATAGTTTTCAAGATAATTAACCATTTCAGTATTGTTTCACATCTGTGACCTTGACCTTTGAACCCATGACCTTTTTCTATACATCAAAATGATCGTTGTATCGATACCTACAACATTCTAATATACATGCCTATACAAAATGTTTATAGTTTTCGAGATAATTAAACATTTCGGTATTGTTTCGCATATGTGACCTTGACCTTTAAACCCATAACCTTTTTCTATACATCAAAATGATCATTGTATCAATACCTACAACATTCTAATATACATGCCTATACAAAACGTTTATAGTAACGAGATAATTAACCATTTCGGTATTGTTTCGCGTCTGTGACCTTGACCTTTGAACCCATGACCTTTTTCTATACATCAAAATGATCGTTGTATCAATACCTACAACATTCTAATATACATGCCTATACAAAACGTTTATAGTTTTCGAGATAATTAACCATTTCGGTATTGTTTCACATATGTGACCTTGACCTTTGAACCCATGACCTTTTTCTATACATCAAAATGATCATTGTATCAATACCTACAACATTCTAATATACATGCCTATACAAAATGTTTATAATTTTCGAGATAATTAACCATTTCGGTATTGTTTCGCGTCTGTGACCTTGACCTTTGAACCCATGACCTTTTTCTATACATCAAAATGATCGTTGTATCAATACTTACAACATTCTAATATACATGCCTATACAAAAAGTTTATAGTTTTCGAGATAATTAACCATTTCAGTATTGTTTCACATCTGTGACCTTGACCTTTGAACCCATGACCTTTTTCTATACATCAAAATGATCGTTGTATCAATACCTACAACATTCTAATATACATGCCTATACAAAAAGTTTAAAGTTTTCGAGATAATTAACCATTTCAGTATTGTTTCACATCTGTGACCTTGACCTTTGAACCCATGACCTTTTTCTATACATCAAAATGATCGTTGTATCAATACCTACAACATTCTAATATATATGCCTATACAAAAAGTTTATAGTTTTCGAGATAATTAACCATTTCGGTATTGTTTCACATCTGTGACCTTGACCTTTAAACCCATGACCTTTTTCTATACATCAAAATGATCGTTGTATCAATACCTACAACATTCTAATATATATGCCTATACAAAAGTTTATAGTTTTCGAGATAATAATTATAATCAGAGGTAAAAAAAATTAGGTCACGACCTTCACAATTGACCTTGACCTCATTTTGAAGATACTAACAAGAAGATGTCAAAACTGAAAACCCCATGTCATTATCTGGTCAAATAGTCAAGTTATAACAATTTAAAGCTATTTTACGATTTTTTCAAAATTAAACGCAAAACGCGTAACCTATTTTTTATCCGATTTTTACAAAATGAACAAACTATAGGCTTAAGACCCTAGAGAAGCCAAATATCACATCAGATTTTTTCTCCAATCAGTACTTTCAGAGAAGAAGATTTTTTAAGATTTTTGCACCCCTAGGTCACCTTGACCTAGTTATGGTAGCCATGGCAACGCCACGAACAAATCTGAATTGCACCGGCCCATATATACTTCTGACAAAGTTTCATTAAAAACTGTCCAGTAGTTTCTGAGGAGAAGTCGAAAATAGGTGTTAACGACGCACACACGCACACACGCACACACGCACACACGCACATACACACGCTGCGCTATGCCATAAGCTCACATGACCTTCGGTCAGGTGAGCTAAAAAACGGTGTTTTAGTAATCATGAATATTGTTCAGGCATTTTAAATAATCTAAACACGACAAGGTATTGTCTTGAGGCATAAGCATGATTTTCCCTACAAATCAGCTGACATTTTATACCCCACACAAATTAGGGGGTATATTGTAAATAGTAATTACCATGTCTGTCCTTCCGTCTGTCTGTATGTCTGTCCGTGTAAAATCGTGTCCGGACCATATCTCATAATTGCTTTGGAAGACTATCATAAAATTTTACATGTCATATTATCTGTGTCATGACCTAATGCTACTTAGATGTTAAGCCCAGATATGGGTCTGACAAAGATTATGCCAAAGTGCAGAAAACGGAGTAATAATTATTAGCAGTAGTATTCTCTCATTTATCATGATCAAAATGATCAGCTCTTGGAAATCAACCACTGAGGTAGCTCATTTGGTAAAGTGCTTACTCCATATGTGACAGGTCCTGGGTTTGAACCACGACCGGGTCTGACCCTAAAGACCTTAATATTAATGTTTGATATTTGATTTCTCTTTCTCTGTTGCAGGCTAGATATATCGCAATAAATCCACTGACGTACCTTGGATATCCTTGTCTCAGGTTAGAGTTGAATGGTTGTCCAGTATCAGAATCTATTGTACAAAGGAAAACAGATGTTACCATGAATATTGAGGTATGTATAGAAGTCTTTTATTAAGAGGAAACTTTACAGTTTACTTTAGTTTAGTTAATTTTACAGCACTAGACGACCCTTTCAGAACACCTTTTTTCATAAGTAGTTCTTGGATTAATTTTTTTTCAAATGGTTAAAAAATATCCAAACTGACAAATTGAAGTTAAACAAGCAAACTGATAAGGGAAATGAGGCCGTGTGTTCCAGAAAGGTAAGCATCTTCCTGTTTAACTAGATACACCAGCCACCTGCATAATAAAAAAATGAGAATGAAAAACATGGAACTAAAGGACTTCAGATATGTTCAGGCCATTTTGGATACAGAGACATCATATATATCAACAATATTGACGTGTTGAGCCATATAATCTAATAGTGTCTCTTTTTTGTAGGAAGATCAGGTGTGGATTCCAAGTCAAAGTCCATATGTAATAGACAGAGAAATTAACATACGCCCAACTGCTACTCTAACCATACAAGCCGGCGTTAATGTCATATTTACAAATACCAATGGTTCTCTTTTAGTACATGGTAAGTATTTGTCAAGATCATTATCCCGTTAATAGAAGCTGCTTTTCAAGTCATAATTGAACATATCTATGCTAGTCTTGTTGGTGAGGCCGCAGGGGCTTAATGGATAAGACGTCAGTTATAAAATCCAGGGTCTCTCACCGCTGTGAGTTCGAGCCCCTCTCAGACCACATGTGGTAAAGTGAATTTTTCTTGCCGTTGTCCTTTACTGGTTTACCTGGTATCTGTATAATGTGACTGGGGAGTGGTACACTTGTCTGCGGCATACTGACTCTGTGAGCTAGCACCTTAAAATCGCCCTGAGTGCGCGCTAGTACAAGACAGACCATAAACCACACTCGCACTTCACATGCATACACGAGTTTGTTCATAAATTAATCCCTTAAAATTAATTAAAATAATTCTCGTCGCGAATAGCTGAAAATTGCTGATGCGACTAAAAGAAACATTCAACCAACCAACTATTCTTGTTGGTTAGTATCAGCAGCCCTTCAGTACATAGAGACCCGTGTTCAATCTTTTTCAGTAAAAAGAGTTAAGCTGAGTAATGGTGTTTAACGTCCCAGTCGAAGGCGAAGGTTCAGAAATTTTGCCTGTGCATTGCGCTGATGGCATTATACAGCTGGGTTCTTTATAGTGCCAAGCATACCAAGACACGTTTAATATAAGTTCCCATCCGAATGAACCGTTTCGTTATGCCGAGTGTTTGGCGAAAGAACAGCCACTACCAACTTTTAAGTCTGGGGTCAGACCCGGCCGAGGTTCGAACCCACGACCTCCCACTTACGGAGCGAGCACTCTACCAACTGAGCTATCGCAGTGGTTCAAGTTACAAGATAAGACTGATTATGCAATTTCTACATAATATTTTGACTGATATCTCAGCTCTGACGCCAATGAAAATCTTCAATTGAAGTTATATGGTAAACGTGTTGTCTTTTTCAGCCTTTCTTTTCAATACAGCAGTATACCTGCTTCTCTTGCTTATGGTATAATTGTTTCACAGTAAATAATCCTGGATATATTTGACGTCCCATAGTTCCATGTTTCTTTCACACAATTTTGATTACACACGTGGCGGATGTAGTAGCTAAACAGGAGGTGCTTACCCTTCCGGTGCATCCGGCCTCACTTTCGTGGTGGAAGTTCACGTGTCTAACCTGACAAGTTAGTTTCAAAATTTTTACTATGCTTCTGAATTGTGATTCGGGCATAGTTTAGTATGTTTGTTTTTGACTATAATAGAAGTTGTTCCCACTATGGAAACTTTATACAACAAAGCAAGCTTCTAACATATAAACTGTTGATGCAAGAATATTGCAAATCTAGGCGTATGAAGGCCCTTAAAACATTTTACGGTCGTCACCACAATAATATTGATTATAGTATAATGTCTCTGTGTTCGAGATTGCCCTGGGTATATTTGACGTCCCATAGTTCCATACTGCTTTCACACAATTTTGATTACACACGTGGCGGGTGTAGCTAGCTAATCAGGAGGTGCTTACCCCTTCGGAGCTACCGGCCTCACTTTCCTGTTGGAAGTTCACGTGTTTAACTTAATTTTCCAGTTTGAAAGTTTTTACTTCTTTTTCGGATTGTGATTTTGACATCGCATAGTATGTTTGTATTTGATAAAATTAATAATGATAACAATACTATTGTCGTTTGTAAGAGATTTTACCTTGAATGGCTTATAAAGGAGCATTTGTTTTGATAGTTTACCATTAGCCCAGTCGCATCTATTATATATACTTTGCTTCTAGATTGTGATTCGGACATGAATTAGTATTTTTGTTTTTGTTTATCAGTGAATCCTACAAATACAAAAAACATATTACATATTATACCAGTTTTATTATTTTTTGCACTATACGATTGCTTATTAGTAGTGCTGGAACCAAAATTGTGAAACCAAAATTATTTTGAAGGTGTTGAAAAAATATTCTAAGAGCCAAAATATTTTGAACCAAATTTAGATAATGAACTTTTTTGCATGAGAAAACATACCTCAGTTTTTGAAGACTTTTAAATTTTAACCAGCTGAAATTTAGACAATATCATATTTTATCTGATTTATCTGAAGAAAAGACTATCACCAAATAATTCAACTCCGCATACAGATATATAGATGTCGTTCTATCTCTAAATAATCTGAAGTGTAGACAATGTGGGAATGCCATTTATCCTTGTGAGCTTTAAATAAAAGATACGATCGATTTCTTAGCTTCTGCTTCATATAGGTACATATACCTAAATAATGACACTTAAGAAAGACTACAATTGTAGCTATATGACAAACGTATTGACTTCAATTTTTCTAATGTCAATTTCCTTTTCCTATGCAACAATATACCGACTTCTACTGCTTATGATATATATATATATATATATATATATATATATATATATATATATGTGTGTGTGTGTGTGTGTGTGTGTGTGTGTGTGTGTGTGTTAACATTTAAGATGCTAAGACAAACTTTTTCTCACTACGGAAACTTATACAAAAATCCAAAAAAGTAAACAGTTGTTGACTCGAGGATATTGCAAGGCTAGACCTTTTGAGACTCAAAAAATTATAATGGTCTTCATCACTTGTTGATAAGTGTGATGCTTTTGTATCCCAGAATGTTTTCGATTTACTTGGCGTTTCAGAATTCTATTCTCAATTTTGATCTCTAAATGATTGCGAGGTCGTGGGCAAAATTTCTATACCTTCGCCTATAGCTGGCGACGTCTCGATATAAGTGAAATATTCTTGACTGGGACGTTAAACACCATTACTCAACTCTCAACTCTAAATGATTGCTGTGTTGCGTTTAAGTCAATTTAAAGTTAATTATGCAAATGATTGCAATAATTGCTAGAGATAATGTAAAATTTTAATGTAATAATTTTTTGCAGGTAATCTTAAAGTTCTTGGTTTAAGTGGCTTACAGACGTTGTTCAGTTCAAGTAAGCCGACCGCTGTTATGTTGTGGAAAGGTATTACTGTACTGAGTGGAGGTAAGCTTGTACTAAATCACAAAGCTAGATTGGATGTGTTAACCCTTCCTGTGTACCCGACCTCACTTCCTCCAAGGAAGTTCAAATGTTTAACCTAGTATGCATTTTTTCAAAGATTTTACTTTGTTTTTGGATTGTGATATGTAGAGGAATTAGTATGTCAGTCTTTGGCTTTGATGCATTTTGAACAACCTCTAGATAACCATTTTTACAGGTCAAACTAACTCAATTTAAATAAATAATAATGCAACGAAAAAAAACAGCTTAAATTGTACCTTAGATAATACTTGGATGTTTCTTTTTATATTCAAGCCATGAAATACAATTCAATACTGTAAATGTATTTATTTTTGCGGTGTACTAATTTTCGCTTTTTTCGCGCAGTTGTTTGTATTGAGCGAAAATTAATACCGGGCGAAAATTATATGCTTATTGTGTCATAGTGCACTTTTTAAAAATGCGAAAATTTAACTACGCGGATATGTCTATTTATAAATTCCCTATACCGCAAAAATAAATACACGCGAAATTAAATACGTTTACAGTATAACATTGAAAATTTTTGTAATAATTTTTTCATTGTATTTTAGGATTTTTATCAATAACTTTTTCACACATGCGAAATGCAGAAAGTGCAATTACTGTTTATCAGTTAGACGACTTAGAACTTAATTCATCTGTTATTTACTCTTGTACGAAAGGTAAGATGTTATGTATAGGTTAACAACATTGACCTGTCCGCTTGACCCTTGATTTAAATATTCATTATGGACGAGTCAATTTATGTATAGGGAACACGTGCGTATATTTCGTCTATGTAATGAGAACACTAATTATTGGCAATGCGTATAGGTATTAACTTTGAATCCTATAACTACCCATTTATTGAGTGGACCTTCCTACATGAATATTCCAAATAAAAGGTCAAGCGGACAGGTCAATGTTGTTTAGTATATTTGTAAATGTGTCGATATTTTCAGTTTCCTGACCTTTGATCTCAAAGGTCTTTGTTTTTTATCTTTGTTTTGTTTGACAAACAAAAATGACCTGATTGTTGAAACATTTTTCATAAAAATTGAAATTTTAACACTAAATTGAAACGTATAGCTTGTTGAACAAACTTATTGTTTTTGTAAAAAAAAAAACGTATGCAATTAACAAAACCTTGGTGTACTAAGTAACGTATATTATATATTTTTTTGGCTGTGCTGGAGACAATACACTGGAGAAAAAATTAAAAGAGAAAAAAAAATCAAAACAAAACGAGTAATAATGAACATAATAGTTTACCATTTCCAAGATTAGAACCCATCGTATTATTGAACACCGGTGTTTTTAATGATTCAATTAACTTAAGAATTAAAAGTTATCAACAATTTAATATGGACAATTATGTTAGTTTTTTATCATTGATAGTCATTATTCCTATTCAAAACCACAAATTAGACATAAACGTCATGCCAACATACCGCGATTACATATTATTCCAATGTAATTTTTACAACACTAGGATGACCTCTTATATTAAAATAGCTTAGCATGTAAATTTATAAAAACATATATATTAATAATAATATCTTTCATTACTTGTACAAGATCTCAACTCGCAATATGATATATTTGGTTCGAGGTTTACGGAGTTTTTCTTATCAAATATATTGGAGTGAGAGTTTGAGAATTGATTGGTATGTGTTTTTGTTAAAGATCAAAATCCTTTCAAATGATTATGCAACTACCCTTTACCTCCGCGTATTTGTATTTTTAAATTGATTTGAATACAGGGTGAAACTACTATTTTCTTCTTTGCAAAAATTCTGAAAAATTGTAAATAGAATGTCAACTATATCATTATTTTAGAGGTTCTTCCTTTTCATATTTAAAATGTTAGTTGTATTCTTTTAAAATTAACCACATATAGAAAACGATAAATAATAATCATAAATATATTTTATCATATTTGAATGATTGAAAGTTGTTTACGCTATGGTAGAGCTTGTTCCCACTACGTGTTTACCTAATTTGTCAGTTTCAAAGTTTTTACTATACCTTTGACATATTTGATTAGTATATTTGCTTTTGATTCATGATAATAATGTGAACTTAAAATTTATTCAAGGTGTACAAATTAAATCTGGGAGTGTAAACCGGACAAGATCTGCCATCAGTGATGTGGAATTTACTTGGAATGAAATTGGAATACTCTGCCATGGATCAACTAGCGCTCCCTACATCAACATAAGAAGGTGTCTGTTTACAAATTTGAAAAACACAGGGGTTTCCGTCAGTAGCTGGGACCATACACGAAATACAAGGTAAAACAATATGAAAACAAAAAAGGTAAACATGAGGTGCTAATCCTTCCGGAGCAACCGGCCTTGTACCCCTTTTTGAAGTTCACGTGTCAATTTTAAAGTTTTTACTTTGCTTCTGGATTGTATGCCTGTTTTGACATATTAAAACCACAAAAAGGACAAAAAATTGATTCTATAAACAATTGGTTTTAATATAAAGTTGTGTTTTGGTTGAATTTTGAAGCAAAATGAACTTACAAAACTGGTCTATATTGACAGGTGATCTTGATATAGAGGTTATTGGTTTAGTAGGTTTACATACAACGTAATCATATTGACACTAAAGTATTAAGAACAGTGAAATTTCAATTTTAAAACCATGTGCTTAGAAAAAAAATGCTTAGAATGTAAATTTATGAAAAATATTTGTCATTAATAGAATCTTTCTTGATTTTGATTTAGACATAGATTAGTATGTTTGTTTTTTATTTGAATATGTTTTTATTGCAGAACTGAGCTGGTTATCAGACATTCTATATTTAATCAGTCAGAATATGGAATAAACATCTATGTTATACCTGGTTCTGTAGAAATAGAGAACTGTACATTTACTAGGCAGACAACACAAGCCTTCAAGTTTTCTGATGACTACTATGGACAGGACTTTATCTTTAATATGTCAAAGTCTTTGACTGAAAAAAGTTTAAGAAGTATCCCTGCTATTTCCATACTTATGGCATGTCGGAACAAACAGATCGCAATGATTAACAACATATTTCGAGAAAATCGAGCTCAAGATGTCTATTTAAGATGTACTAGAGAAGAAGATGGTATGTGGTACTTTGATTTCAGTAATAACACTTTGGAAAACAATCGGTATCAATATGGGAGTATACATATTGACCAGAGAGTTCCAGTTAGGGCAAGACTTCTTCACAACACTTTCTCTGATATGTTTATGGCTGCAAGTGTATCTGCCTCTAAAATAAAACAAACATCTAGTTTTATCGTCATAAACAACAAGTTTGTAGGAATAACTGGTCGATCTGTGTTTGAAGTAAAAAAGATTAAAGTTGAATTCAATAATAATACATTGGAAAACTGTTCCTCAGAGAATGGACTTGTTGTGTCTAAATTCTTGGACCATGAAATTCATTACAATAAATTTCTGAATGTATCTGGAAGCTACAGTGTAGTTTTGGGATTCAGTAGTGACAACGATAATTCGTCTATATATCGTATAAATATCAGTCGTAACTACTGGGGTTATAATGATCCCAATCTTATCAGACTACATATTATGGACATATTTAGCAGTGTGAACAGAGGTTATGGTATTATAGTCCCTTACTATACCAGTAATCAGCTAGAAGAAGTATCTAACGTAGATGTTACACAATGGTTTTCCAATGAAAACGGATCTATAGGGGGAGAGTTAGCGTCATCTGTTACACTCCAAGGAAATAGGAACTATATTGCTGATAAAACTATAATAATACCAACGAACATGACATTGAACATAGAAAGTAATGCCATGATCGACTTTAGTAAAGATATTGGAATATTAGTACAAGGTATTATCACAATATTATTTCATTATTACACTATACATTTAATTTTACAGTACTAGGTGGCCGTTTATGAATGCAACTTCTCATCAGTAGTGCTTGGACCAAATTGTGAAACCAAAATTTATTTAATAAGTAGGACGAAGTAAAAGTCTAACTGCTTCGTCGAGATGCACATTTTACGCGCTCCTGTATAAAGAGTATTAGCAAACTGTTAGTTGCAGATAATTTAATGGAGATTTACAGAAAATACCTTCCAGAGATTAATTTTTGCACTTGTAATATTTCTTTATTTTTAAGCCAGTGTAACACTTAATCATCCCCTTAGGTGTGTGCGGAACGTTTTGAAAAAAGGTTAAGCTGAACATTCCCGGATTAACGTCATATTTACGGAAAAACTGAAGCTCAAGTTCACAATGCAAATTGATATAAAGCTTAAATATAATATTACGTCACGTTTTTGTAGTCATACAACATCATTGGTTAACGGTAGTTTTAATCTCATTTGTCAACATTTGCATATTTTATTTACTTCACAAAAAATTTGTCCGTTGGGCAGAAAGAGGTTAAACATTGAATTTCTTTAGCGAAAATATTCCGAAATATAGTTGTTTGCTAGTGAATAAATTCTGAAACTCATTTATTCATATAAAAATATTTCTTTTTTATTTTGTTTAAAAAATTATTAGAAGGTAATGTTATTAAGAATGTTATTAAGAAATTCCGGCACACATTTTGTACAAAATTTACAAAATACAAGACTATTCATGTTGACTTTTTGGATAGTAGTGGTAAAAGAATATATCATGTCCTATATTGTTTCTCTCAATTGGTCTTTGTACAACGAAGCAGGATGCTTGCAAATAAATTGTTGACCCAGGGAAATTGCAAGCCTAGGCGTATCAAGGTCCTTAAAAGTTTTAATGCCGTCAGCACAGTATTGTTGATAATTTTGGTGTCTCTGTCCAGGATTGCCCTAAATATATTTGACATCTCATAATTTCATGTTGTATACCCTTCCGGACCACCCAGCCTAACTTCCCTGATGGAAATTCACGTGTCTTACCTAACTTGTCAGTTTTTACTTTGTTTCTAGGTTGTGATTCTGATATTGTTTATTATGTATGTTCGTTTTTATTGGATCAATGTGTGTCCATCATGTTTTAATTAGAGAAGTAGTAGTTAGTATAAGTTTTTTTAAAAAAAAACAATTCTCAACAATTTATTTCTTGGTCAAATTTCATGAACTTTTCACTGTTAAATGTAAAATTTGTTGTAGTTTCTTCCAAAAAAATTCAAAATACTGTTCATCTTATAACAGTCAAGAAAACATAATGTGGACAGCATGGTAAATTTTTAACAGCCACGTGAAGCATGATTATATAGTAGATTTCAATTTGAGAAAATTTCCGTTGAATTTGAAATGTAAAAACAACGGAATCACCTTTTCTTTTTATTTTTAAGAAAACCTTTGAGAAATTTTTCATAACAATGAAAAATTCATGGAAATTGATGCAGACATAAATTTTTGAGAGTTTTTTTAAAAAAATATATGGTTTTATATGAAACAAAGAATGATTTACAAGGTGTCCGAATACTTCTTGTACGTCTTTGTATTGATAATTTTTTTTTTACTTGTAGGGAGATTGATTGTAAACGGAACGTCTGTAAGCTCTGTGATTCTCCGACAGTCAATAATTGTCAATAATAATGCAAGATGGGCAGGCTTACTTTTGGAAAATGGGGGTATGTATGAATGAGAGATTATAATAATAAAAATAATGAACACCTTCCTACTGTAAAATCGGGAAAGCTTTGCGTCAGTTAATTTTCGAAGTTATAGAATCATCATTTCAAGGTATTCGCGTACTTTTATTTTCGCGTTGTCAAATTTTGGTCAGTGAAAACGAAAGCGAAATTTTTATTTTTGTTTTTTTAATTTGGCGAATATACGCTAACATACTAGTAAAGCGGATGGTTAAATGTTCCTTTTTACAGTACTGTAGTATGATATAAAAATTATTAACTAAAATGCATTAGGGTGCCAACAGTGCTTAGCACCTGAAGGATCTACAAACTTTAGTGACGCAAATACGTTGTCTGATTATATAGACATTGGATGTTATAGTCATTTTGTAATGAAACCTTGTAGATAAATAATTAGCGATGCCTTGATTGTTACTTCTTAAGTTCTTACCTTTTTCATTTCATGCTTATGGGGTATTTGTTTCACAGTTAATACGCTATGATAGACCTTGTTCCCGCTATCTGAACTTTATACAACGAAGCAAGCTTCATACAAATCAATTATTGACTCAAGAATATTGCAAGCCTAGACTTATCAAGTCTCATTGACGTCATCACAATAATGTTCGCAAGTGTGATGTTCCAAATTATATTCAGTATACTTTATATTCTCAATTTTAATTACCCATGACGAATGTAGCTAGAGAGACAGGGAATTCTTACCCCTTCGGTGTATCTTGTCTCGATTACCCTGAGACGTTCACATGTTAACCTAATTTGCGAGTTGCAGATTTTTTTACTTTGATTGATGAATGGTGATTTGGACATAGGCTGGTTTGTTTGTTTCTGATTATTGACGTTCGAATGGGAAGACATAAGGATTTATCAACCTAAAAATATAAATATAATTTTCAGTTTAATAAATCGTTATGTCTACTTTTTCAAATTTTTTTATGTGGCCAATAGTTTTGACAGTTTATCATTATTTCAAATTCTTACATGACCTTCGTTTTTTCTTTCTATGAAACACGAAGAGAGCCAGCCGTGATATAAAAAACGTTAAAATGCGTGGAATATATCACTTGGTTGTTAAGCCACCCTATAAGTATTATATTCTTGACAAATTAATGAGCTTTCACTCGAATTAAAAAAATAGTCTCATATTTTTCAACCTCACGTCACATATCATTGCGTGCGATTTTGCGCTGTAGACATACTTGCCAAACGCCTTCTTAGCCAATCAGAAAAGGCCAAAATCATTGGCCATAAAATAGATGTATTAACTTTGATGTTATTAGTAAACATAATCAAATTATGATTTTTTGATTTTTTTTCAGAAATATACAGCAAATATTTGTCCATATCAAATGCGTCATCATGTGTGAGTTTAAGTGGAGAAAAAACAAAAATCTTATTACAGTTTGCAAAAATTCACTACTGCCAGACTGCAATAAAAGGGACATTGTCAAACAACATGACTTTGTCAATGAATAACAGTTTCGTTCATAATAACAACCAAGGACTGGATTTGAGCACTCGACGTGGGAGCTTTGCTAGTGTTGTCCTTTTCAACAGTTCATTTATCGACAATGAAAACAATGCGATACAGATTGGACATGAAATATATGGTCAACAGGCAGAAAACATCAGTGTAATAGCTGAATACTGTTTATTTACATCAAGCATATCCATCTCTAATTGTAACCCTGGTGTTTTTATATCAATAAAGAAAAGCCGTTTTGAGATGACAAAAAGATATTACCCGAATGCAGTATCGTCATATGCAGGCTATATGAATGTACACATACAAGACACGGAGTTTGGTGAGGAAACTGGAAGGCTCTTTTTACGTTTCTGTAAATCTGATAGTCATACTGGGTCGGTTTTGGATAGACAAATAAACATAACAAGGAATACCTTTAATAGAACCAGAGACATAAGAGCTATTGATATTGATTATGGTTACACTTATCGACCATTAGAACACAAAATAAATATTTCTGACAATACTTTTACAAGTCTTACACGGCCATCTTTAAGATATCATATCATAAGGATGAATTTTCAGTACACCGATCATTTATTGGTTATCAAAAACAATATATTTCGCATGGATAAATTAACAAATACGTATGCTATCTACATATATCGGAGAATTTCTTCTCTTTATTTTGAAAACAATCAGTTCTTTAACGGATCACAGGCTATGTTTCTTCATGTTGCCAGCAACCCAAAAGCAGTGGGTCTTATTTCGAACAATACATTTGATAGTTTTACTGGAGTGGATGCAAGAAGTAATGATGAAGTTATACATCTAAACTATGTATCTGACACGCCTCTTTTGGTCAAGAACAATCAATTCAGATACAACAACGGTACAGTTATCCGTCTTCTAACACCAGATGTCAAAATATACGGCAACGCCTTCGAAAATCCCACTGCAGATTATAATGTAAAATTTGTTCGACACAGTTTCGATCTCAAGTTGTAAATGCGTCATTTAATTACTGGGGAAGTGCAGACATAAAACAAATATCACAGAAGATATATGACAAAGCTTACAACTCTGATTTAGCTGAGATCCAGTACTTACCTTTCCTCGGATCCTGGAATATATCTGATGTACAAGAAACCACAAGTTCGTTTGTAGGTGATGAAAGTCAAATAGGTGGCGCTGTTAATGGCAATATTACTCTGTCAAGAGATGGTAGTCCTTACACTGTGGTGTCAAATATTGAAATAAAATATACTGATGTGCTAATCATTGAGGCTGGGGTCAAAATCTATTTTCCAGAGAATATTGGCATTACTGTTGTTGGTAAGTAGAAACACTCGTGTGTGTGTGTGTGTGTGTGTGTCTCAATTTGAATATTTCGCATAAATTACTTTGTAATAGTATTGCACATTTATGATTTTCAGTTTGAAATCATCGGTGTTTGTTCACGTTCTTTCTGTGCATCTGTCTTACTTTCATATTTTCGTTTCTGAATAAAACCTCTCTCCATCTTCAACCGAAATTCATTGCAACAATACAATAATGTTTCAAATATCACGATTAAAAATGTCGTGTTCAAATTTGACATTTTAAGTAAGATAAATAAAACGATAATTAACTTACTTAATAAAACAAAATAAAATTAAATCAGGAATCTATAAACGTCGACTCCTACGATGATTATCGTTTGCCTCAGTGACTTCAGTTAAACCATTGCTGTAGCTCAGTTGGTAGAGTACTCGCTCCGTAAGTGGAAGGTCGTGGGTTTGAACCCCGGCCGGGTCTGACCCAAGACTTGAAAGTGGGTAGTGACTGTTTTTTCGCCAAGCACTCGACATTACGAAATGTAAGTCATGGTTCTTTCTGATGGGAACTTAAAATAAACGCGGTCCCATGTCACAGTGGGCTTGGCATGCTAGAGAACCCTGCTGTATAATGCCATAAGCACAACGCAAAGGCAAAATTTCTGCACTTGTGCCTATAGATGGCAACGTCTCGATATAAGTGAAATATTCTTGACTGGGACGTTAAACGTTAACACCATTAATCAACTCAACTCAGTTACCTCAGTGGTCATATGGTCTAAAGCGCGCCCTTACGGATCACAAGGCATCTTGCCGCCTACGTTCGAATCCCGCTCGGGCAGTTCCTAGTGTGAGAAAGTTTTTGAAGTTTGCTTGCTGAATGTAGATCGGTGGGTTTCTGCGGATACTCATCTCCATCGTTCTTGAACTGACCGCCTCGATATAAGTGGAAAATTTTTGACGGGGCGTAAAAATATCCATCATTTATATATAAGTTATATTTTGATTTTTAAGGTTCACTACTTATCCTCGGTAATTCCACACATAAAGTTGAAATGTTATCTGAGAAACCCGGAAGTAAATGGAGGGGAATTGAGTTTAAACCGGAATATGGTGAGTTATATAATACCTGGAGCACCCGGCCTCACTTTCCTGGTGGAAGTTCACGTGTCTAACCTGACGTGTCAGTTCCAAAGTGTTTACTTTGCTTTTGGATTGTGATTCGGACATGGATTAGTAACGTCTCTGTGTCCAGGGTTGCCCTGGGAGGTTCTTACCCTTCCGGAGCACCCGACTTCACTTCCCTGGTGGAAGTTCACGTGTCTAACCTAACTTACTTTGCTTCTGGATTGTGAATCGGACATGGATTAGTATGTTTGTTTTTGATCAACACACTGTTCTGAATGGCGGTTTGGATCTAACCCTTCATCAAATTCTTATACAACCAATTGAGGCGTATGTCGACACATGTATATAATAAGAGTCATTCTCTATAAGGACCAAACAACCCTTGAAAATGCTTGCCACACATTTTGTAATTCTCTGTAAGGACCACACTACCCTGGGGACTGCTTGCCACACATTTTGTAATTCTCTGTAAGGACCACACTACCCTGGGGACTGCTTGCCACACATTTTGTAATTCTCTGTAAGGACCACACTACCCTGGGGACTGCTTGCCACACATTTTGTGATTCTCTATAAGGACCACACTACCCTGGGGACTGCTTGTCACACGTTTTGTGATTCTCTATAAGGACCACACTACCCTGGGGACTGTTTGCTACACATTTTGTAATTCTCTATAAGGACCACGCTACCCTTGAAATTGCTTGCCACACATTTTGTCATTCTCTGTAAGGACCACACCACCCTGGGGACTGCTTGCCACACGTTTTGTGATTCTCTATAAGGACCACACTACCCTGGGGACTGTTTGCTACACATTTTGTAATTCTCTATAAGGACCACACTACCCTGGGGGCTGCTTGCAACACATTTTATGATTCTTTATAAGGACCACACTACCTTGGGTATCGCATGTCACAGATTTTGAAAATACTTTACGTAATCGATGTATACATTTAACAAACCAAGAAAATACATAATACTTCTTTCTTGCTAGAATATGTCATTTTTTGTATGATTATGATCTTTCATATTTTGTTTTTGTTCAGAATTTCGATCCATTCTTATTTTGTTATGTCGAAAATGTATTTTTTAAGTTTTCAATTATTTTGAGTCACTTTTATCTTAAAAAGCTTTTAAAATTGGCCTAAACGGTCTAGACTTTCAGGTTGATTATTTTGAAAACGCAACAAGCGGATATTATCACAATATTTATGTTATTGAGACAAATTGGCTTGCAAATTAGGTAAAAACACGCGAAAATCCAGTTTAGCTAGCTACACCCTGTTCAAATAAAATTCTTAATGAAAGAAACAGATTTGTGGAACATCAAATACAACCAGGGAAAGTTTGGATATATATAATTCCAAATATGTCGATAAAGTTTATCCTTTGTGTGAGATAAATTTATATATCAAAAACTTAAAAATCAGTTAAAATGTTTTCTAAAACATAACTAAATTTATTATTTGTAAAACATGTTTCACCGTTGTGTACTGTTCTTCTTGTTACATAAAAATGAATGGTATAAAAATACCATTTATATACCAATCATTTATATGTAACAAGAAGAAACATTTCAACTTATTTTTAAGTTTTTGATATTATATATAATCCAAAATAATGATAAAATTTCACTAAGCTTAAAAAACTAAAAACTTTGTATTACTTCATTTTACTCAACTAGTGTCATTAACATTCATGGACATTTTAACAACTTGTCCCTCAATATTTATTCGTTTAGATAACTCCGGCATGGTTGATGTTCGACTTGTTAATGGAAAGACACCAAATGAAGGCCGTGTTGAACTTTACTATAATGGACAATGGGGTACAGTGTGTGATGATGGATTTGGTTACGCCGATGCGAGAGTCGTATGCAGAATGCTAGGATACGAGTAAGTTGTATCTGTTAAGATTGATTCATTGATTGATTGAATGTAATTTTATGTCCCAGTCGAGAATATTTTTCATTATATTGAAATGTCACCAGCTAACTGAGAACGAACACATTTTTATTTACTTTTGGAGTGCGCAGTGTGCACGGACGTTTTTTTAGTACTGCACCTGTCATGACACGGAGATTGTGATTTTGGGTTTTTTCCGAAGTACATCGTCCGTGACTAATTGCCGAGTGCTTGGCGAAAGAACATTAGCTATATATGTTCACTTATTGGTCAAATTCGCGCTGCGTTCGACTCTGTTCAATTAAATTAATGTAAGTTTAAATTTGGAAGTTATTATTTCAAATATACGAGAAAAATTGGCAGTTTAAAGATATGCACTTCGCAACAATACACGGAATAATAAAAGATCACCGTAAAACAGCAACACAAGGCAAAAAAAAAAAGAAAAGAAAAAAGAAAAGAAAAGCACATACACTCATAGTTCCATGTTCCTTTCACACAATTTTGATTACACACGTGACGGGTGCAGCTAGCTAAACAGGAGGCGCTTACCCTTCCGGAGCACCCGGCCTCACTTCCCTGGTGTAAATTTACGTGTCTAACCTAACTTGTCAGTTCCAAAGTTTTTACTTTGCTTCTGGATTGTGATTCGGAAATGGATTAGTGTGTTTCTTTTTGACATGTATAAGGAACATTGATTTTAAGTCTTGAATTTGGACGGGCGCTGGGGTAAAACTTTTATATTACTACTAGTAATCCTGATTGTTATGTATAATTCAAGATACTTGCTAAAGGGCGGAGTGTACTCTTTTGGAAAAAGGTAAATAGTTATAAAAATAGTTATCACTCCCAAATATTTCTGTTGATGCACAGATAGGAAACACATGCTGTAAATTGGGAAATTTTCGCGATCGTTTTATTTTGGCGTATATTCGTGAGTGAAACGAGTAGCTAAAATAACAGTTTCGCGAAAAAATAAGCAGTCATTAAAAGTATAACTACAGAGTCGCAATCACGCGAAAATTATAATACGCGAATAAATATTAAAGTGCGTTCACACGAAAATTAGATGACGCGAAAAATTTCCCAATCTACAGTATACATTTTGCAGTAGAAAACAAGTCTTAAAGTAAGTATCAAGTAGCAAAAATAACGTACTGTGTATTGCAAAACATATCACAAAATTTGAAGTTAGTGGAAGTAGGTTACGAAATAAATCCAAATTCAAACAAGTAGTTGACAGTTTTTATCACCTTGCTGACTTTACTGAAACCACTTTTTATTTGAATACACTCAGTGATGATAAAATCAATTAAAACCATTGAATGATTTATATTTTAGTCCTGATGTCGGTGTGAGCTATTATAATTATGGACATTTCGGTGAAGGAACTGGGGTGATATGGCTGAGATATGTTGCTTGTAACGGAGACGAAGACCACATAAGCCATTGCACATCTAATGGATGGGGAAATGTGGCATCATGTTCACATAAAGAGGACGCCGGTGTCAAGTGTGATGGTGATCATCGAATCAGTAAAAGACAAGGTGTTTCAAATAATACATACGCTATTTGGTTTATCGAATAAACAAAAGATTGGTTGGTTGGTTTAATGTTGCTTAACGTCGCATCAGCAATTTTTCAGTTATTTGCAACAAGAACTATTTTTATTAATCTCTATGGATTAATCTATGAATAAGTTCGTGTACATGCATGTGAAGTGGCAGTGTGTTGTATAATCTGCCTTGTATTTTAGCGCACTAAGGACGACTTTAACGTGCTAGCCCATAGAGTCAGTACGCTACAGACAACTAGCAAGTGTACCACCCCCACCCCCCGTCACATTATATTGATAGCAGGTGAACCAGTACTGGCCAACCGCAGGAAAAATCACTTTCCCACATGTGATCTGAGCGGGGTTGGTACTCACAGCGATGAAAGACCCTGAATTTAAAGACTGATGTCTTTTATCCATTGGATAAACAAAGGAATCACCTCTCCAGACTAACACACATATTTTATTACTAAACTCTGATTAAAAAGTTGACATATGGCTGCTGTACTGAGATTTAACTGCACTTTTACAATTTTTGTTGGCATTTATCTTATGTTTAATACAGAGATGGCCTTTAAGACAAGTTCGCTTGTTTCATGTTGTCGGAGAGCTCTTTTGGTAATGTTGTATATCAGTCTATGTTAATATCTCTTGAATCAATTTATTTCCCATAAAGTGTGGTATTCTATGGTCATGTATCTTAATCGGAACAACAGTGAAATCTGTCTATAGAGAGAACAAAGAGAACCAGTAAAAGTCGCCTTTATGGGCAAATGACCCTTATATAAAGGTTCAAATAACATGAAAAAGAGGTTAATATTTTACTCGCCCTTATAAAGAGATGGATATTAAGGCAGGCTCGGCTGTTTTTTGCAGTGCTGTTTTCATTCGAATATTATAATAGGACCATGGGTGAAATTATTTAATTTTGTTGGTGGTTATCCTAAGTTATAAACATACTAATCCATGTCTGAATTGCAATAGGCACAAAAAAGCTTTGAAACTGACAGGTTAGGTTAAACACGTGAACTGCCACCAAGGAAAGTGAAGCCAACTGCTCCAGAAGCGTAAACACCACCTGTTTAGCTAGCTACACCCGCCACGTGTGTAATAAAATTTTAATGAAAGAAACAAGGAAATATGGGACGCCAAATATACCCATGACAATTAACACCCTAATCAATGGGGTGAGTGTTAGAATTACATATTATACCAGTGTTTAATTTTTATTTTACAGCACTAGACAGTCGTTTCAGAATACGACTCCTCATTAGTAGTGCTTGGACAAACATTTTGAAACCAAATTGTTTTAAGGGCTTGAAAAAATATCAAAAGTACCAAATTATATTTAAGCTAATTTGCTTATCCCCCGGAGCACCCGGCCTCACTTCCCTGATGGAAGTTCACGTGTCTAACCTAACTTGTCAATTCCAAAGTTTTAACTTTGCTTCTGGATTGTGATTCGGACATGGTTTAGCTAGCTACACCCGCCACGTGTGTAATCAAAATGGTGTAAAAGGAACAAGGAACTTTGGGAAATCAAATATATCTAGGGCAATCCTGGACATATCGCCTTCAATAGCTCATATATCTGTAAACGATTTTGATATACGTAAACTGTCTACATTTTTAAAAACAAAATTGTTTCTGTTGTAGCTGATGGAAACATTATGACAGATCAACCCCGGAACCTCACAGCACGTCATGCAATGGAGGACATTACTAGTATCATCCTGGAATGGACGTCTCCATTAAACTTGACAAATAATCTTACAGGTTTGTTTGAATTGTATAAGATTTTTATTAAAGGTTTTAGTCTACAAAAACGAATATTTCATTAAGTGTCCAATATGACTGACATAGCCTACCTTGTCCAATTCGTCAGTTGACACTCATACATTACCAAAAACGTCATGAGCTGTCGAAAATACGTCTTGTCTACCCCTTTGTTTGAGTTCTCCATCCAATCGACAGAATCACTAAAAAAGTACTTACTAACCATCGCAAACACATAACCCAGTCAAAAAGAAAGCGATAAAACAGTTAAAGAAGAAAATGATGACAGACTGATAATAAAAGCACAGCTCATTCCTCAAAGAAACATCACCCCTAAAGCAATAATAATCAGGACAAAAGTTTCTTATAGAGTGATTTACTTAGAAGATGGCATTGCTTGGTATCAAAACAAACTTAACTGTAAAAGCACCCCTTGCTTGAATACCGGCTCTAACAATTCAAAGAAGAGTGAGATGCATATATATCATATACACAGTGTGTATGTACAACCCTCAGTATCAGGTCCAGTCCTTTTTCCGTAGCCGTATCACTATGTGTCGCGCTTGCGCGACGAGTAGTGATACAGCTACGAAAAAAGGACGAGACCTGATACGAAGGGTTGTACATACACACTGTGTTTATGATATTTTTATCTAACATTCCCAATTAGGTTATTTAAAATGATAAAAAACAATACTTTATGTGAATAAAATAATTTTACCACAGAAAACCACTGAACTATGTTATGACATGTTTTGTAGTAATGACCTCATTGTTTACATTTGACAAATCGGAGATTCCCTTTAATGACGTCACAATGAGTAGTGCACGTGTACTTCACCGCCAATGTTGTAATTTCTACATTCTGTATCACGTGTGTTCGATAAAACTTGTATTTCATCAAATACAGACAGAAAAACTAGTCTAATGTTAGATAAAAATTTTGTCATTCTGATTTCTTGATCGGAAACCAGTTCAAAAAAAGACGGCAAAACAAACCTCTGTTGACGATTTTGGACTATGTTGTAAAAATACTACCCGCTTCATAAATTGTTTAGAATTGAAATGTCTAAACGAAACGTATAAAAAGGGAAAAATAATGCACGCTCTAGATTTTAATACTGAAACTTTGGTTAAGAAAAAAACAATACGGTCACATTCGGTTTGCACAAGCATTTAATGACATCAATCAATTACTCCAAAAATAAATATTAAATTACGATATGGAATTCTGTTGATAAATAGCTTATACATTGCAATTGTAATATTTTGATAGATTTTTTTTTGATAAATATCATTTTAGGTTACAGAATTAAAATCCAAAAACAGGATTCAAAAGTTGTTTCACAGATCGACATTCTGCCTAACATAACTATTTACACCCTTCAAACCCTGGAATCAAATACTCTGTACTATATAACAATACAGGCAAAATATACAGAATATATTAGTGGCAATTCTGATGCTTTGATGTTTCGAACAGCAAAGGGTAAGAGAAACTTTATTTTACTTTTTCCTGTGTTAACTGTATTTATGACTTATTTTTAAACCTTTCCAAATGTGTTTGCTAGCGGGTCTGATAAGATAAAAGGAAACACAGACTCTTCTGCAGCACCCGGCCTCATTTCTCTTGTGAAAACTTCTGATTGTGAATTTTATGAGCAAGATTTTAAAGTTTTTACTTGGCATTGGGATTAGGATTAGAACAAAAATTGGTATATTTGGTTGTGTTATTTAGCGATATAGCTGATCCCAATATTAATTTTGTTCACTAAGTATTTATATCACGTTGACTCTTTTGTAGTAGCGAGTAGTATATTTCATCTTGTGCCTTTCAAACAGTATTAACGTACTACTGTGCTTTGAGATGTTTTTATCTGGTGGCTACTCTTTACAATACAACGAGTTTTAATAAAAACTTACTTGGTTTTATTACATGTATATGTTTTAGATCAGTTTGAACATTTCGGGTATCTGGATTCTGGAATGTACTAAGCACTGAGCTTTGTAAATTCTTTATGAACTGATATTAATATAAATAACAGGTGCGAGGATATGAGCTTTGTACGGATTTAATTCACAACGCATATATAATAGTCAATTTATCAATTAGCAACATACAAATAAAAACCAAACATACCAATCCATATCCAAATCACATCCTAAAAGCAAAAAAAAAAAATTATAAACCTGGCAACTAAGGTTAAACATGTGAACTTTCACCAGGGAAGCGAACCCGGGTGCTTGGGAAGGGTAAGCAACTCCCAAGTAGAACCCTAAACCGGTAACTCTGACACCCGTCACATCCATTAATCTGTAATTTTACGAATTTACAGTTAATGTTAATGAAGAATGCATTGAATGAACTAAATGTCCAGTTCAGTTTCAGATTGATTATAAAAATTATCTGCCTCTTAAATTCAGATCTAAAATGCCTTTTTGTCTCAGGTACATTTGGTAAAATCCATTTTGGTCCTCGTATATTCTCTTAATAAATATCCTTAAATATTTGATTTCCTCAATTTCGATCCGAGCACTTCTAATGAGGAATGTTATTTTGACACGGCCCTTCAGGGCTGCAAAATTAAAATTGAACTGAAACACCAACATTTGGCTATGCAAAAACGATTATAGAAATGAAATAAAACCAATACCTGGGGTTAAATTGCAAAAAAATCACGAAGCCATGTTTCGGTACTATATTAACTGTATTCACAATTTATTTTACAGATTAGATTTCATTATTAAGTTAAGTTGAGTAATGGTGTTTAACGTCCCAGTCAAGAATATTTCACTTATATCGAGACTTTGCTAGCTAGGCGAAGTTGCAGAAATTTTGCATGTGCGTGGCACTGGTGTTCTTTAACGTGCCAAGCCCACCGGGACACAGGATCTCGTTTATTTTTATTTCCTTTCCGAAAGAACCGTGATCTTCATTTCGTAATGCCGAGTGGTTGACGAAAGAACAGTCACTGTCCACTGTCAAGTCTTGGGTCAAACCCGACAGGGCATCGAACTCACGACCTCCCACTTACGAAGCTAGTAATCTAACACTGAGCTACCTCAGTGGTTTAGATTTGATTGTTCTTGTTGTTTACTGAACGTTATTTATCTTATTTTTTTAAAGGACCAACACCTTACTCTACACTGCGACACCTGACTGTAAATGACACATTAAATGGCGTTCTATTGCGTGGCAACATACAGGAAGTAAGAAGTCTACATTCATTCTATTCAAAGAACTCTGGATTAACCATAGATTTTACTGATTTGACTCCAGTTAAATATATTGATGCATACGATGTCATTTCAAGAAGTAATGGAATACATGGATTAGTGGTAGAGGCTAATAAACTCAGACAGGAAACTGAACTTTTTCTTACTAACAGTTCCTTCTATTCCAATAATGGTAATGGGATCGAGGTTAACGGAAATGTGAATCTTTCTATACATCAATGTGTGTTATTTCAAAATACAAGAGCAATAGATATAGGAGTAACCATTACTGGATCAGTGAAAGTATATAACTCAAATTTTTTCCAGAATAGTCAGCAGGTTCTTTTTGTAAGATCTAATAGAATATATTCGATGGAGCATTATGACGTTGTAATTAAAGGATGTAATGTTAGAGATCATAACACTAGGTATTACTCAAGCTGGAGATGGCGGATCAAACCCCTTTTTGATATTCAGCCATATAGACTTCCGAAGTTCTCAGCTAAAATTACGGACAATAGGATATTTGACAATGTAGCCGATGGGTTTTATTTTCATTATACTGGAAATCAAGCACATAATACAGATATTTCAAATAATATTTTTACAAATAACAGTTATTTTGTTAGGCTACAGACTACTGCAACTTATAATTTTAGAATAAGTAATGTTACTATAAATAAAAACACGGTTATGAACTGCCGTGATAAAGCTCATGCGCTTATGTGGTTTAGGATTGGCCAGGCAAAATTGGAAATTAAAAATGGTACATTTTTCAACAATACACATTCTAGCATTATTGAAACTGGAGAATTCGGATCAAGTGAAATTATAGTATCTGGTAATGATATACGAAACAATACTGTTCAAAACACTGTTGAATCAACCATGGTTCATAATGTTACTGTTCATCACAACATCTTGCACAATAACGCTTCATGTGAGCTGCATGTGACTGAATATGCTGATTGGCTTGTTGTAAACGCGTTATATAATTACTATGGTTACAAGGACCTTAAAGATGTCATCGATCGTGTGTGTGGATTCGACAAAGACATGGGGAAAATACGAATCGATTACATACCATTTCTAGAAGAACTTGAGTTCTTTCCTTCCTTTAATGCATACATTTCACCAGGCAGTCACAGTACCTTTTTCAATGGCGATGTAATTGGAGGTGATATTGTAACGTCGGTTACATTAAGTACCCGGATGAAACCCTATGACATAGATAGGTCAATCTATATCAGGTAAAACGCATTATTAAAACAAAAAACTTGTCGTATGTGTAAAACTGCTATGGACCTAGGTCTTTTATAAGTTGGTTTTATTTCAAATTTAGGACTGTTGATAAATAATCTCACTCCGTTTTTCTTTAAAATTACTTATAAAGAAGTCGAACTGATTGCAATATGTTACCTCTGTGTATGTGCTTCTAGTTTTGCAAAGTTTTATTCTGAAAGGTCTTATAAGCCTTTTTGAGTTGTTTTTACAAAGCAAAGTTTGAAAATAAAATTTATATACAGTATCGATAAATCAAAGCTCATGTGTTTTACGTGTTTAATGACTTATTGTTATCTTTAGAAGACTTGGTTGTAAAATAAAAACTAAACCGGTCTCCTTCATATTATTTGTTTTGTAAAATCGAAAGCACGACACATTGTGTTTTTAATAATCCTTTATTTATTTTATTTATATTTCATAGGCCAGGAGCTAAACTTGTTATTGAGAAGGGTGTCACTGTAAGGTTCAAGGCAAATAGAGGAATATATGTACGAGGTATGTTTTACTAGATGGGTAGTAATAAAAAAACAAACATACTAATCCATTTCCGAATCAAAATCCAGAAGCAAAGTAAACACTTTGAAACTTACAAATTAGGTTAAACACGTGAACTCCAACAATGGAAGTGAAGCCGAGTTCCGGAAGGGCAAAAATAACCTTATTAGCTAGCTACACCCGCCATGTGTATAATCAAAATAGAGTGAAAATGGAACTATGTGACGTCAGTACAAAAGCAAAAGGTCCTAGGCCTTCCATTACAAAACAAAATTTTGAACCCCTGGAGATTTCACACTATACTTTGATAAATATCTTACCTTGGCGGATCTTTGCCAGTAAATGGGTTAAAAGCAATAGGTCTTGGGCCTTCCATTACAAAACGTAATTTTGAACCCCTTGAGATTTCACACTGTACTTTGATAAATATTAATACCTGAACACAAAGACATTAAACTTATAAACAATACCGTGGTGATGGCCATACAACTTTTTGATGCCCCGAGAAGCGGGTTTATTGCTGCATAGAAAAGAAAAAAGTAAGGTATTTGTATATTGCTCGACAGATGAGTAATAGTTTCTCACAAATGTGACAGAAAATCTAGCCTTTTTACGGTGCTAGATTTCCCTGTCTCGTCCTTATCGAGTCAGATCACACAAACAATCGCTACAAATCGTCCTGAATATATTTGTTTGGGATATCACATTGTTACCGCTTAAGCGCTTTGTTTGACTGTCGTTTCTAATTGATGATACCTTTGATTGCAATAATTACTTCATTTAAAAATTTGAAATTGATGAATAAATGGTGGATGAATACACAATTATGTCAACTATTGTTTTTAAAAAAAATTAATAAACTTATGGTGTATCAAGAATAGTTAAAAAGGCAAACATAGATTGTTAAAAAAACAATGCAAGTGTTCTCAGAGCAACAATCACAACAAAAGACAACCGAGTTCCTGTCAGATAAACTCATATCAATTACATATACAGGTCATTCTGAAATATATACTTTTAAGATTATATATAATGTATAATATGTTATAATGTCTGAAACCTATTGCTCAATGTGCACTTCCTGTCAATCTCTTAGATAAGCCTTGTTTATTTGTTGATTACGTCCTTTATTTCAGGTGCTTTAGTGACAAATGGTGACCATGAAAACAATGTTAATCTTTTACCATTCAACAATTCACCTTGGTATGGTGTGATCTTAGATTCATACAATTCATGTAAGTATTTTTATAATCTTTTACAGAAATTGTACAAAGAAACTTACACACTCGATGTATGGCAAGTACCATATTCAAAGGCTCTGGAATACAGTCTAACCTGCTTTAAAAGCCACCTCTGTATAAGTACAACCTGCTTATTAAAGCCAGTAGAATTATATCCCAATTTTCTTTATTCATATTACTTGAACCTGTATATAAAGGCTACCTGTCCATAAAAAGCTACATTTACTGGTTCCCTTTGGTGACCTTTACAGACAGGTTTGACTGTAGAACTTGAACCTCATCAGTATATATTTACTCTTGTGCTTACCCTGATAAAAATTATAATCGGTGCTTGTTTTTCTTTTCACTTTATAAATCCGTATTCTTGATTGTATCTGTTGTTTCTTAGTACATTAAAAAAAACATACTAATCCAGGTCCGAATCACAATAGAGAAGCAAAGTAAATTCTTTTGAACTGACAAGTAAGGTTACACACGTGAACTTTCACCAGGGAAGTGAGGCCGGGTGCTCTGGAAAGGTAAGCACCTGGTACTTATTAGTTGCAAATTTCCCTCTTATTCAATTCATTTTTAACTAAAATATGTATTTGTAGATCATCTTCAGTGAGAACTTAAAGTTTACGACACTTATAAGAATAAGTTTTATTTTAATGTTTAATTTTTTAGATGTTTAGGGGATCGACTTTGCTTTTCTGACTGGCTTTTTAAAGTAAATAGAATTAAAGTTTGAAAGTTTATTATTGTCAACTATTTTTTTAATATATGTTAGTTTGTGGCCAAACTTTATGATGTTTTATGTTTTTTGTAGTTAATTTCTATGGAATGTATGATTCAGCACCCTTAGCCACATTGATACGGTTCAGCAGTACCAAATCAGTGCACATGGTTTTTGAAGATCAGGACACTGTTACAATTAATTGTTACGCTTATAGTTCACAACAACTTCAGTTCAAATGGGAAAAACGGACTGACAATATTGTTTATGAATTGACTGGTATGTACACTTAGCTTCACAACAGCAGTTAAATTAAATATCTTCATGGAATAACCAGTTTATTATTTTCACTTTAAGGGAAGAGGAGCTTACTCTTACACGACCTTATCCTTCCAATAGGAAATTTACGTTGTTAAACTTAATTTTCAAGTTTCCAAGTTTTTACTTTGAATTCGGGATTGTGTCTTGAACATGGGGCTGTTTCATGGTGGTTCGTTTCGCCATTGGTGTCACCTGCTTGATTTGGCGCATTATCATTTGTGGTTCTATAATAAGAAATAAAACATATTATTACTTAGTAAACATTAAAGTAATTCAATATTTATAAACAAAAACGCCCAAAGCAAGCAACGAACTAGCATTCCTTGTCAAATCAGTGCACATGGTTTTTGAAGATCAGGACTCTGTTACAGTTTCCTTGTACATATTTAACAGTAATATTGTGCGTTATATAGGTTTTTCCTCCATTGTTGATCAATTAAAAACGAAATAGTTGTAAAAACAAATGTCTACATCTTCTCTAAAAAGTATCGGTGCAACTGCTTGATAAGAAAAATATACATTTTTCATGTTTTTAGATACTGAACGATACGAAATCATTCCAAGAGTTGGATTAAAAATACGTAATCCAAGAAGAGATTTAGATGTAGGATCATATAGATGTTCTCCGTATAGTGAAGATGTATATGTAGTGGGGAAGTGGATTTCTTTAGAGTTTGCGTGTAAGTATCAAGCTATTGACAATAACTGACTGGTTTTATAATCATTCGTTAAAGTTGTGGGTTTGATTTTCAATTAAAATGCACTGCATCAATTATTTATTGTTATCTGAAGATCTGAAGAGCTTCTCTTTTTTTAACATCCTTTAGTTAGTTCTTTTGCTTTGTACAATAATTTTAACTACTTTATACTTGTGCTTTTTATTTATAGACTGACCGAAAAATTGCTGATAACGTCGTAAAATAATAATCGACCACATTTGTATGCAATGAGAAAATTGGTTAAGGTCAATAAAAATCCTTTTTCTTTGTCATAGTTTCGAAAATATTTAATAACTGACTGTGTTAAATTTTTGATTTCCTAAAATCTCATGAATTCAAGTAATATAGAGACATGCAAGAAGTATTCGGACACTTTCTTTCATATAAATGCATATGTTTTTTTTTTTAAAATTCTAAAAAAATTATTTCCTGATCTTTTTCCATGAATTTTTTATGGTTAAATTTGTTGCAATTCTTCTTAGAAATAATTACGAAAGGCAACTTGTTTGTTTTTTATGAAGACATTTTAAATTCAACGGAAACTTTCTAAAATTGAAATCTACTATATAATCGTGCTTTTAATGGCTGTTAAAAGTTACCATGCTGTACACCTTATGTTTTTTTGACTGTTATAAAAATGGACAGTTTTGAAAATTATTAGAAAAAAATACAACAAATTATAAATGTAACAGTGAAAAATTCATGGAAATTGAACAAGAAATTAGTGGAAATCCGGTTAATAGTATGGTGAATGTCCGGCGGGCGGGCGGGCGGGCTTTCGGGCGGGGAAAATAGGGTACCAACTTTGTGAACTCAACTCTTCCTACAGTTTTCAACCAAAAGCCTTGAAACATGATTCTATATATATTGAAGATGTGCACCTGACTTTATGGAAATATTTCAAGATTTTTTCCCCATTTTTCCAGACTTTTAAACTTAGTCACTTTTTAGCAAGTTTTTGAACTGGGGTACCTACTTCGTGAACTCAACTCCTCCTACAGTTTTCAATGAAAAACCTTTAAACTTTACAGAATGTTTCTATATATAATATTGAAGTTGTGCACCTGACTTTATGGAAATATTTCAAGATTTTTTCCCGTTTTTCCAGACTTTGAAACTTAGTCAATTTATACTGTATATATCACACGATTTTTAAAGATGTGCACCTGACTTAATGGCAACCCGGCTCATTGAGTCTTTGACCCATTTTTTTTTAAATATATGGGTTTTTGTGAAACAAAACAGGATTTCATAAAGTGTGCGAATACTTCCTGCACGTCTCTGTAGTTAGTTCTTTCAAGCTGGTTTGGAATACTGTAGATTACTTTTTTATCGCGAGAGATTTATTATTGCGTTATTTCGCGAGAATACTCAGTCGCGAATTCAAATATCACGCGAATAATCCCAGAATCGCGAAACATATTTAGTCAAATTTAAAATATGACGATATTCGACTATGCCCGTCGTCAAAGTATGTCATATTAGATGCAGTAAAGTAAATTGTAAACTTCGCCGTAACTTGCAAGGTTCCACTTGACGAGACTTCGCCGTAACTTACAAGGTTCTATAGAATTTTTCCTTTAAACACTGACTGACGAGGCTGAATTAAAAATTCCTTTCCACCGTTTACAATGACCAAGGAACATCAAGAAACGATCAACAAAACAAGAAGCCTAAAGAAAGGTAGATAATTTATAGCCGCGACGAAGTGGACGTGAAATTAAATATGAACATGGATTGTGGACGCGAATTCATGTTTTCGCGAAATAAAGCTCAAGTGTAAGTACGCGAAATTTGATACTCGCGATATTAAAGTAATCTACAATAGTAATATTCTAAATTAAAAACTAATCTACTTTTGAGAACATTTATGCAATGTTCATCCTATACTTTTGTAAATAAAATGTTCTTTGAAATATCTGATTTATGGTAAATTCATATCAGTAATTTGAAATTGCAACTTTTTCAATGTATTTAAGTATGCCTTCTAATTTAAGTTTCAGGAGAATTCACAAATGCACAACCAGCCCCAGTCACGGCAATGAAATATGATGGTGTGATGATTAGATGTCCACAGATTAGTTTGTCGCATCCAGAAGGTTTGAAACTAAAATATAAACAAACATTTCACATTTTAATGCGACGTTTAATTAATTTACTTACCTGTAATCAGATAACTCCTTTTTATGGGTTTTTTTCTGAAGTTTGTTTTTTGGCTTAAAGACAACGTCGTAATATCATGTTCAGTTGTAACTATTAAGATAACATATTTATACTGAAATAATCATTAATTAAATTAATATTTATATTCTATGTTCTTTCTTTAGACACTTTTAATTGTTTACTGTAGATCACAATAATGGAATGATACTTTTAGTAAATTTCCATATCTCCTCCATCGTTTCGGCCTCGATTCTATTCCAAATACGACAGGAATAGCTAGCTAGACAAGAAGTGCTTACTCCTCCGGAGCACCCGACCTCTTACTACCCTTGAAGAAAACTCACGTTTTTAAATACACCTGTCAGTTTTCAGAGTTTTTAATTCGTTTTTGGAATTGTGTTTTTAACAAATCTGTTTTTTTTGATTGGATAAAAACAGGAGACTTGATATTTATAACCGTATTATGATTATATTGTATTATATTTTTATTTTCAAAACCTTCACACTTTAGTTTGTACACGAGAGATAACGTGATAAACTTAAATGGTCATGATAAACATCAATGAACAAAAATCTAGTTATTTTTCTATATCTTCACTATTACAGCCTACGCTTATTTTGCTAACCTTTACCTTTTAATTTGGACATCACGTTTACGTGTATCTTTAATGAACAAGTATGAACTTAAAGTAATTAAATTACTTATACATCTATATTTTAGCGTACACATTTGTCTGGAAGAAAGATTCTGTTTTCATCCAACATGGGCTAAACAATGTATTCATGTCTAGAGATGGAAACTTGTACATATCAGAAGTCAGTCAAGCTGATGCCGGACAATATGTTTGTGTTCTTACTAGAAACGATGGTAATTTTTCCTCATTAACAATGTTTATTACAAACGTAGCTGATGTAACTAGCTAAAAAATAGGTACTTACCTCTTAAGATCCCCTGCCCTAACTTCCCAGATGAAAGTTCATATGTGGAGGTTGTAATGCTGTAAAGGGGGATATTTTTGCGTGGGTTACATGTTTGCTTTATGCGCTAAAGAAATTACCGCAAAAGTTTTACCCACGCGAAAATGACCATTCAGGATTATATATCATAATATACAGAATATACAACCACTTATAACAGTAACGCAGAAATTACACCCACACGAAATGTCAGATTTCAGAAATGCGGAAATTTTCACCCCGCAAAAATAATCCCCTTTACAGTATCTTCCTCACTTCTCCAATGGACGTTAACGTGTTTAGCTTGGTAGAAATACATGTGTTCAACTTAATTTACTAGTATTAAAAGTTTTACTTTGGTTTGTGGTTGTGATTCAAACATGGATTGCCATGGGTTTTTTATTTAGTTCGACACCCCTCTATTTTGTTTTACTTTATAAAGCAGAGCAGTCTTTCAAATGCTTATACCGAATTACCCAAACATTGTTGAAATTAAAAACATTAATACATTTTGTCTAAATCAATTTGATAAATCAGAAACTTATTTTAGTCACATTCCAAATAAGCAACGTCACCTATCTTTGTGAAATCTGAAATAAAGCGAGAGCGTTTTTAAATTGAACTATATATAAGGACGTTCTATTAAATATTTTTATTTGGAGTGAAGGCATTGGTATGCTGCAGTTTTGAGCCCCGGGCTTTCATATGTATCAAGACAGTTGGACTATATATGGTGGAGACAATAAGAGTATAAGATAAGAGTAGCCGGAAAAATTACAAACATTAGACAAGCCAGCTGCTTTACATATATAACTGTCATGAATAGGATTTGAACCTAGATGGTGATTTGCACGTTGGTCCGTTGGCGCACGCTTTAAAGCACTCTGTCACCGAGAATCCAATATTTTTATTAAGTTATTTTATATATAGTTGTTTGAAGTTACATTTGCTTACTGAGTATAGCACATAGTTATAATTTTAGAATTTATTATACATGTAGTTGGAGTACTGTGAATCGGGAAATAATTTTCGCTAAATTCGACAAAAATAAAATTTCGCGAACATTTATTTATGACATAAATGTAAATACGCAAATAAATAAAAATTCTAATAATGTTGCTACTCTTTAAGTTATTTTTTAAGAGGATTACAAAAATATGTTTTTTCTGCTTGAAAGACTTTAAGTTAATAATAAGTTTAAATTATTGCTTTATTAACACTATTTATTTCGATTGATAAAACATTCGATCTTAAAAGGGTAAAAAAATAATATATATACTGACTAAATTTTGTTCTAGTTAAAATCTAATTTAAAGTATACTACCTCATGCAAATTATTTCCTTGGCTGATTTTTTAAAATATATTTTGGTCTTTTTGATTTATTATCTTGCTCCTTGAAAAAATTATGTTTTTGCAATTTCGATCTAAGCGCTACTAATTCTAGTAATTGTTTCCGAAACGACCGCCTAATGCACTAAAATAATAAATTAATCGTGATAAAATTAACACTTGTATAAGTAAATCAAACTTATGTAATTATTTTACAGATACTAGAACTGAAAGTTTTGATGTGCCCAATTCCGGAAGTGCTAATGGTACTACTCTACCAAAATCAAGTTTACCCATTACTTTATCAGTTACTGATGCTGGTAAGTGTAGTCGTTTATCTCATCTAACAAACGTGCATTGCTACCCAATCTAATGGTATGTTTTTCCTATCAACTTCAATTGTTTGAAAAAAATCGCTTATACAGTATACGTGACACAGCTCAATGTCATGATCACTTAACAAGGGTGTTCATTTCAATAAACACTTCCATATTTTTTAAAAAAAAACGTTGACATTGTCATTCACTGACAGTGACTTTTACATTGAGGTTACCGAACATTGTCTCGGTCAACAAATCCTTTCAAATTAGTATTGCATTGACATTGACATTCAAATACACAGATTGTAACATTAAGGGAAAATATTTGCATCAAAAACATGTTTCAAGCACCATTGTATCAGAAAATATTTTACGGTTTTCAAAACAACCAAAAAATAAGATAACGGGGACAATATAAGCTTGTACATTACAACTAGTACGTATTTAAATCCAGATGAACTTAGGTTTTTTTCAAGGTCATAGTGCAGTTTTATCCAAATACTGGAAAAAGGTGACAAACTCAAATTGAACCAAATGATTATACAAATTCCTAACATGTATTGCCACTTGACGTAATATGAGTGAAGAAAAGTTGGGATACAATTCTTTTAGCCATTATAAACAGGTTGCCATTACATATAGAGATGGCCTTTATGCAGGTTCGACTGTATATGGTTTTAGTACGATAAGAGACTTTTCAAGAATCCAACTTATTTTACAACGAACTTAAGTTTACTTTAATACGTTCATATACAAATATAACTATATGATATTCAATAAATATAAAATTAAATCTTAGAGAGTGAACACAATGTCACCAGTAAGCTTCAGGGAAAAAAACTTAAATTGACTGTTTAACCAGAATTTATCCAATGATTCAATGTATCTGTCGCCTTTTATTTATAATTATTTTTAAGCAAAACACAAGTAGTAGCTTCTAGTAAAAATTATAGAAAGACAGTATCTTTTTCTTTTTTCCTTGTAAAAATGAGTGATATCTTGTCTTAAATTAAAAATGTTGATTTAAGAGTATTTCAGATAGTTTTGTCAATTATTTTTAACCCCCAAAACAGGCAGTAGCTTTTTAAGTATTAATTTTATGCTTGGTGCATTTTCAGTATCTACCACAAAACCACCTACGGTTCAGTTCAATAAGATGACACCAAATGTTCCATTGTATGAACAAGATACTGTTATATTAGAATGCCTTGCATTTGGAAGGTAAGTAGCTAGCTATAGAGTTCCATGATTAACGCGGATGTGCAATTGACGTATAGCCGGTCACACACACAATCCGACATGCTTGAAAAAGGCACAGAAAGAATGAAAAATCTGTCTGAATTGTGCCGTTTAATGACGTCACTGACACTAGTACGTCATAAGTTGCCTTGACGCTGCTTTGGTACCATGATTGCGGCCAGTGTCAGAATATTGTTGGTGTGGCTGGTATAGTTCAATTGTGATGGTTGAAACGTTAGTGTTAATACTGTTAATCAGCTTTGAAACAACTAACTTTGTTGACTGGATGGGGTTTTACGTCCTAATCAAGAATATTTCACTTATATTGAGACGTCGCCAACCATAGTTAAAGAAGTGCGTTCAGGACATCGTTCTGGAGGGTTATTTAACGTGCCACGCCTTCCCTGACATGATAAATCGGTTTTAAGATTTCTTCTTAAGGACACTATGACTTTCAATATTTCTAAATTTCGAGTGCTTGAGGAAAGAACAGTCACTACCTTTTTCAAGTCTTGGTCAGACCCCAACGGGTTCATCATCGTAGTGACACAAACAAGCTATACGAGGAAGTGTTAATAACATTGTATTCATTACGACATTGTAATATCTCGTATACAGTTTTCGTTGTTATGATTCATTTCTGAAATTTGCTTGTATCTTGTATATTTCTATGTTAACAATATCGTTGCATGAAATAATAATTTTGCTGTTTTAACAAAAATAATATGTAAAACGTTAACAGCAATTCTTGTATTTAGGCCTCTTATTTGTAGCCATTTGAATTTCTGGAGTTCACGTGTTTAACCTAAATTGTCAGTTTCCACATTTTTACTTTGCTTTCGGATTGTTGTTTGGATATTGAAATGTTTGTTTGTTTTTACTGATGGTTTCTATGACATCTAAATCAATGTTAATAAATTATATACTAGAATTGTCTTAATTTCCTGCAAGTTAAAATTTGAAATTTCTCAAAAACTAAGGTATACTCCCTCATGCAAAGTATTTCCTTAGTTTAATTTGGTAAAATGTATTTTGGTCCTTTGGGTAGCTTTTCAACATCTTCAAAATAATTTTAGTTTCATAACTTTGGTCCAAGCACTACTGACGAGGAATTGTATTCCATTCCGAAACGGCCTTCTAGTGCTGTAAAATTGAAACTGGTATAATACGTAATTATAATATTTATAATTATATTAATATTAATTATTAGTGGACCTTTGGAGTATATCTGGACCGTTCCATCTGGGGCAACTTCCAGACGTATTATTGATGAGATGCCAAGTTCTTATATACCCTGGGATTACGAACATCACTGGTTATCAAATAATAATCGGGTGTTGAGGATATCATATGCGAGATTAGTCGATTCTGGAGTATATAATTGTACAGTTAGTAGTGGTGAGCTATAGATTCCATGACACATGAAGTGACAATACAAGGTTTGTAATATAATGATCAGAAATTGCTTTAGATTATCTTCATACTCCATGAATGTTAAAATTACTAACTGTAAACATACCTGCAATAACCAATGTCACAAAGCTATGGGACAATAAATGTTTAGGATATAGGAAGGGAATTTGTAACTGAAAACAGCGAGGCAGCGGTGGCCTAATGGATAAGACGGCAGTCTACAAATCAATGGACTCTCACCGCTGTGAGTTTGAGTCCCGCTCAGTTCACATATGTGAAAGTGAATTTTCCTTGCTGTTGGCCTTAACTGGTACTTCCCGTGTCAGTATAACGTGATTGGGGGAGTTTTACGCTTGTCTTCAGCGAACTGACTCTGTGAGCTAGCACCTTAAAGTCGACCTAAGTGGGCGCTAGTACAAGGCAAACCATACAACACAATCGCACTTCACATGCATACACGAACTTGTTAATAGATTAATCCATAGAGATTAATATAACGGTTCTCGTCGCGACAGCTGAAAAATTGCTGATGCAACGTACGGTAAACAACATTCAACCAACCTATGTAACTGAAAACATGCACTTGACAACAACAAGCAGAACCAATTACAAGTCAAAAACAAGTAATCAACAATCAAAACCAAACATACTAATCTATGCCCGAATCACAATCCAGAAACAAAGTAAAAGCTTTGGAACTGACAAGTCCGGTTAGACACGTAAACTTCCAACAGGGAAGTGATGTCGGGTGCTCTGGAAGGGTAAGCACCTCCTGTTTAGCTAGCTACACCCGCCACGTATGTAATCAAAATTGTGTGAGGAACATGGAACTATGAGACGCCAAATATATCCAGGGCAATCCTGGACACAGAGACATCATACTTATCAACAGTGTACAGTGATGACAGCCATAAAACTGTTTGAGGGCTTGCAATATCCCTGAGTCAACAATTTATTTGCAAGCAACCTACTTCGTTGTACAAAGATTTAAAAACAAGTAAATGATAACAAAAACAAATAATAAAATTGTCAAACAAAGAAGAATGTTTGGATCTAAATATGTATTAGAATCATAGTTATAAAAAACGTTACAAATACAAAATGTACTTAATATGGTCGAAAAATTAACTTACTTCTAAAGATATGTAATTTTAGCTCTTGTTTTTGAACCAATATATTTTAAAACAAGAAGGTTCATTTGTTGTCTTTTCGAATATTTACAATTGCAATATATTTGCTTCAAAAAAGTATCCGACATCGACTATACTTTGCAACTTCATAGAGACAATGCTCCTCGCGCTGATTTAGTGATGTTAGATGTCCAATGCTCTCATTGACTGACAGGAGCGGATCCATTTTATAAGGTGCACAACAGCGCATTTCAAAATTGTTTTCAAATTAACATGGAAAATGTGAGACAGCAATAAAATTAGTTTTATAAATATTGTAAATATAAGAAATAAGATAATTTTTCAATGTCTTTATGAAACTGCAAAGTATAATGGATTGTCTCAAATATTTGCACAAAAGGCTTCTTAAGTGTTGTGTATATTGATTTTTCTTCATGAGAAATCATGACAAATATATAATTTCATAGTTTTATTTTACCAAGTTAAACGTATCCACTGATGCAAGGAAAAAGATTAACAGTTTTGACATTGTAAAACATTTTGCTTATATAAAGTCATTCTGTGTAAGTGAAGAGACCATGCTAATTTCCTTTACTGTATAATGGACCATTCAAAATTTGTCTAGATTCATACTTCTTAGCAATTTTAAAGTAAAAACTTTGTTCAATCATTGCATATTGTATATGTTTTTCGATCTTTTGAAGATATATATACTTGTGTATTTATCATTACAATAGATTGATCACAAATCTAGCGTCGTTACTTTTGTCAACAATACTGATTGTAAAATTATAATTATTTCCTGATTTTTTCTTTCCACAGAAAAATTGAAAATTGTGACGTCATTCAATAGTAGGAAAGCACAACCGAACTCTAATACCACATGGGTTTGTAATGCTACAGGATTGGGAACTCTACAGTACAAATGGTAAGAAACTTATAAAAATTCCTAAAAAATAAAATAGATAGACAAATTTCTGAGCAAATTACCTTAATAAAACGTATTACAGAAATATTGATCAAAGTTTTTTTTTATTTTTATTTTTTGTTTCATATGAAATGTTTATTGATAAAATTTTCAGTACGTCAAATTGAACTTTACCACAAATGACCAGAAGGGCTTTAGTATAATGATAGATAAATAAGGTCAAGTTTAAAGGTATTTAAATTTTTTCAGAACACTGTCACATAAATAAAAAAACTACCAAAGCTGTTTAGAGGAATCGCGAAAGTTTTATACACATTTTATGAGTATTAATGTCATAAATATTTCATTTAACAAGCTAAACAGGAGGTGCTTACCATTAGGGAGACCTGGCGTCACTTTCCTTGTGGAAGTCCACGTAAGAAACTTGCCAATTTCAAAGATTATGTTTTGGGATTGTGATTTAGACATGGATAAAATGTTTGTTGTTCATGAAATAAATGAAAAAATTTAAAATGGAAATTATATTGCCAATCAATACAAGTCACGTAATTTGTGTCAAGTCTCAAGGCGTGAACTTTAGTAACAACATGGATATTACGATTACTATTCAAAGAACTTTAAGAGGCAGATTTATTTTTGAGTCTATAGTTTCCATTTAACATTCTCTGGTCAAAAATCTTGTTGAGAGATATACATTGATAATTATCAGAAACTATATGGTGACCAAAAACGAACATACTAATCCATGTCCGAATCACAATCCAGAAGCAAAGTAAAGTCTTTAAAACTGACAATTCCGGTAAGACAAGTGAATTTTCACCAGGCCGGTTGCTCCGAAAGGGTTATCACCTCCTGTTTAGCTAGCGACACGTGCACGTGTGTAATTGAAATTGTGTGAAAGAAACATGAAACTATGGGACGTTAAATATATCCAGGGCAATCCTGGACACAAAGGCATCAAACTTATCAACAATACTGTGATGATGGCCATAAAACTTTTTGAGTTCATTGAACATGACAGAACAGTCGAATAAAGGGACAAAAGGCAAAATCTTATCTGAACACGTCAAGAATGATACTACTTTTGAAAGACAAATAATTTAGTGACAGGATGTAAGCAAACTCCGTTGTGTTGATGCTTTATTTATATTCAGCAATATGGTATATTTGTTTCACAATTAATGCGCTATGATATAGCTTTGTCCCACTATGGAAACTTTAAACAACGAAGCAAGCTGCTTGCAAATAAAGATTTGATGCATGATTATTGCAAGAGCCTAGGATTATCAAGTCCTCTTAAAGTTTTAGGGACGTAATCACAACGCCGATATCATGTATGATGTCTTTATATCCAAACACACCCGTGTATTTTGACACCCAAAAGTTCCATGTTCCTTTCATTCTGTATTTATTAAATAAGCCCAGGCCTGCAATGCAATATATTTAATAACATATATTGCATTGCAGGCCTGGGCTTATCAAGGCCCTCAAAAAGTTTTATTGCCGTCATCACAATATTGTTGATAAGTTTAAAATCTCTGTGTCAAGGATCGCCCTAGATATATTTGACGTCCCATAGTTCAAGGTTCGTTTCACAAAATTTTGAATACACACGTGGCAGGTGTTGCTAGCTAAACAGGAGGTGCTTATCCTTCCAGAGCACCTGGCCTCACGTCCCTGGTAGACGTTCACGTGTCTAATCTAATTTGTCAGTTCCAAAATTTTTACTTTGCTTCTGGGTTGTGATTCGGAAGTCGATTAGTATGTTTGTTTTTGATGTGACGGATGTGGCTAGTTTAACAGGAACTTCTTATTATTCCGGAACACCCTGCGTCACTTCCCTGATGAAGTTCATGTGTTTACCGTATTTCAGTTATGAATTTAGAATTTATTTTGTTTTATTTGTAATTATTTCTGCCATTATGCACACATTTGACTTCCAAAACTAAAATTTCTTATTTTATACACAGGTACCATAATGGAAAGTTACTGAATACTTCGACAGAAAATGGAATAGCAATAAATAGCAATATATTAACCATCACTAAGCTGAATCATTTAAGACATAATGGAATATACCAGTGTTTGGTCAGTAATGGCATGGAGGAGGTGTCTACTCACGGTCTTCTTACAGTGCTTGGTAAGTGACAAATCCTGAATACGTTCGTTTTAAAACTTGTTACTTTGTTTTAGTGTTTATTATTTGAACACGAAAATAGACCGGTATGTTTACATTTGATTTAATCAGACTACAAAATTTAACTACAAAATGGCTGGTGCCCCGAGGATATCACAAACTCAGTAAGCAATATTTGTGTACTATTGTCAGAAATAAACTACTGTCTAAATGTGCTGCAAATTAAAATTTAAAATTCCTCAAAAACTAAGGTATACGCCCTCAAGGAAAGTATTTTCTTAGCTAAAATATATTATGGCTCTTTGGTTATCTTTTCAACATCTTGAAATTAGTTTCATAAACTTCATAATTTTGGTCTAAGCACTACTGATGAGGAATTGTATTGTGAAACGGCCGTTTAGTGCTGAAAATTAATACTGGTATAATATGTAATTACAAATAGCAAATATTTCATCCATTAAAATGATTAGTTAATGATCAATATTACTCGATGTTGATTGTTGGATTGTAAAGTTTCCAAGTTTGAGTATGGACATACCAGTGTTAAACTTCTGAATTTATGCATCTGAAGTGAAACAAAATGCATAATCGTACAATGTAATGACTTAGGTTGATTTGGTAAAATAAGTTTGTCCTTCAATTTTTTTTTATTTCAACATCTTAAAATATTTCGATCTCAATAATTTTGGTGATGAGGTATATTCCCAAAATGCGGTCTAATAAGTTTGTCCTTCAAATCTTTTTCATTTTAACCTCTTAAAATATTTCGATCGCAACAATTTTGGTGATGATGAGGTATATTTCCAAAATGCGGTCTAGTGCTGCAAAATTAAAACGGGTTTAGTAACAATTGTTTATTTATTTATGATTAGCGGTAAAGCTTTAAAAACAACAATAAGTCGATTTTCCTTTAAACATTAGCATATTCTTGGACAAGGCGTGACATTTAATTCAATTAAATAAAATAATGTGTCAAATACCAAACATTTAAACATGATTTCAATAAAGAAAAATTTATGTTTTGTGAGTGAAATAAATTTAGTCGGTGTATTAAATAATGTTTATATATGTATATATGTTTTTAAACAAATATTTTAATGCTTCTATTAATTTGGTTATGAATTGGTTACGGTTATTATATTTGTCTGATTTTTTATATTATACTGTATATGACGTTGTTTGTGTAATTATATTTTTTATCTGGAAAATTTAAATTTCCATTAATATAGCGTTTGTTAAAAATTGAAAAAAAACATTCATAATCAATATATGTTACAAGGCATACCTCCCCGAGTTGGTTAGCCATTTAGTTGACGTAATTATCCATTGTTTTTAGTTCCCCATACATTTTAAACCGTTTTTTATTACCTGCATTTATTGAATGCATATTTTCTTAAGTGTGCATGCAAGAAAATTAGCCTATTTGTTGAAAATGTAAAAAATCATGTTTAACTTTATATTTCTAATTTTAATTTTGTTTGTCAAACGTCTTTCTTATGGCGAGATATTTGTCCTTTTTTAAAATGGCTAAACAAGATGTAAAGTCATTGTGCTTGTAGCTTTATGATTTATCATGTATCGCTGTTAAAATGCATGTGTTGACATATGTTTAGAGGTTACTATTGTAATTAAACTTCCTGCTTTTGTTAAAGAAATCAATAAACCAAAACTTAGCTGTTTTAATTGCTATTGTTTTTAGTTTACGGCCCATTGATAACAGGGATTCGATTGGTTGATAAGAATTCATCTCGAAGCGGTAGAGTGGAAATACAACACGCTGGTGTTTATGGACGTGTTGTTTTCAGATCATTGACAACTGAAACAGCCAGAGTTGTATGCAGAATGTTAGGTTTTGAGTAAGTTTTTATGAACTAATCAAAAACAAACATACTCAGCCATGTCAAAATCAAAATCTAAAAGCAAAGTAAAAACTTTGAAACTCACAAATTAGATAAACACGTGAACTCCCTCCAGAGAAGTGTGGCCAATTGTTCCGGTAGGGTTAGCACCACCTGATAATGTAGCTTCATTCGCCACGTGTGTCATCAAAATTAAATGAAAGGTATAGCAAAACATATAAATTGCATAAACTTCTAATTTCCACTAAAATTGTATCTGTATGGTCTGACGTTAGAAGCAACTTTCCTGCCTGGTTGGAAAAATATTTAAAAGTCTTACACATCTTTACATATTTTTATATTTCTACTACAAAAAGAGTGACCTCTGTCTGTCCGTCCGTCCGAAAAAATGTGGTAACAGTTTTCTCACCAACTACTAAACACAACCACTCAAAAGCGGGGGTATAATAAGTGAGAATTAGCTGACAGAGTTTTTGTTAGATATAAAAAAATACCAAACAAATCTTTATCTTATAAAATTGTATATAAATTTCTCTTTCTAAAATATATTATTTTCGTTAAAAACCGAAAACTTTACCACTGACTTTTATGCATTATTTTATAGCTTTATTAGACAATTATCTTTTCTTACATGAAATAATGAAAATTAATATTAATTTTATATGGCAAGACTCTTATCATCTCTTATCGCATTCTACTAACAAATAAGCTGGAATAAGCGTTAATCTGTTGCTTGAATCTATTTTCTCGTGAAAACGATATATATGGTGCATTTGTTCAAAGTCTAAAACACGCCTATCCAAAATTAGACAAACTTTTTTCATGTGGTTAATTCAGAACAAAACGATTTGACCTTTATTTTTCTTTTTACATCCGGAGTACAAAGTTTCAATGTTATCAAATAGGTATAGAGAAATATACGTGCATATTATTCAATATCAATGAAATATACGTCTATTGTGTCAAGCTTCATAGCAAGACGGAATTTATTTGAAAAAATATTACTCAATAAAATATAATGAAGATAGATGTTTAATATTTTGTTGGACTTTTTTAATTAGTATAAATGAGATGCGTTATACTTTCAGTGTGGCCAAGCCTGGACTTGATGTTCAAACATTTTCTGCTTCAATACCATATGATCTCAAAAAGGTTCGACCAATTTGGATCGAAAACCCAATTTGTCCTAGGTATACTATAAGCTTGGAACAGTGTTCCGCGGATAGAAAGTGGGGGAAAATCGGTGACTATGGCTACAGAGATTTTGGTGTTACTTGTCTCGGTGAATATATTGGTGGACATATTGAATCTGGTAAGTGATAATTCATAACATCAATTTTTTATGACTGGAGAGAATCTTTTCTTGGTGTCAAATTTTCATGGTTCTAAGAAAATATCATTTCGTAGAGTGTTAAATTTGTAGTTTTCTTTAAGTTTATAATATAGACTATTTTGTTGACATAAAAGTCATTGGCCTGTGTATCCACGAAGCAACGAAAATTGACACACCACAAAACTTTTTGGTTTAACAGTTTTTGTTTAATTTACTCTATATTGTGCATAGTAATTAAACTTTGTTTCAAGACTCATTAACGAAATGTTAAATGTGAATTGGAAAATATTTATATTAATGAAATATATAATATTTCATTATGTATCTCTCTTTTTACGACCATATCACTACTGAACCTTAGCTGATAAAGCGTTCACTCCATATGTGGGAAGCCGGGGTTTGAACCCATACCAGGTACGGCCAAGATTTAAAAACGACGACTAGTCTTTGTTAAGCATTCGGTATTTAGATATTAAAAGTTTGGGATTCTTTGAAAGATACCTAAAAACTGAAACCCTTTTTCGGTAGGCGCAACAAAACTTGAGAACCCTTCCAGCATACTGTTCTGAGTTCACTGCAAAAGTTATAATTTATGTAGCTTTAACTATATCTTGAGACGTCTTCATTAAATGAGATATTTATGACTTGAATGGCTTAATTAACTCCTAACCATAATTTTTCATATATGCGTAGTGTTGATTTGGGAACACCCTCGTTTGTTTCAAGCAGTATATTGTATATGCATACCTAACCACAGGTACTTGGGGTCAGGAATTTATTTATTATTTATTATATTTAAGGTATATTTTATCTTTCGGGATATGAATTATGTGCGAGAATTCAATAAAACTCGTTTTTAAAAAAATCCCCTTACGACTGGTATGAAAAAAAGAGAAGGTGAGTACCTCTCGATGAAATCTGAAGGTACCGTCCGGGGAAATCCCTGTGAATTTTATTTCAAAAATGACTTGCCTTTAATACTAACGTCATATATCAGCTCCAAACATATTTTTCTTCCAAATAAATCATATCAATATCCACATAAACGATCATAAATCACACAAATTCACAACAATGTCATTATTTGCCACCATGTCTAACTTCGATCAACGGAAGTAACGCCGCCTATCGGAAACCGTTTACTCGTAGAGATGTTCCGAATGTGTATCACAATACGAACAAGTACGAAAGATCCGATTTAACTTGTTGGCGGTTTTGGAAAATACAAATATCAAATGTTCATCTATAAAGTTATGATGAAGCAAAAGACAAATGTTCCTCCGTATGATGAAACTGTTCTAATAAAAAAAGCATAGTAATGCATATGTCAACGTTTGAACATCTTTCTGCTATTGAAATATTCTTGACTGGGACGTTAAACACCATTATTCAACTCACCTCAATTCAAAATTTGTATTTAAAAATTTAAAAATGGAACCTGACGTTGCTTAATGTAAAGAGGCATTGTTTCAAAATCTGTTAAAACATACTACACTTTATTAATTTCAGTGTTAATTCTATAAAGAACCATGGGGTCATTAGTTCTGCTTTTGCCAAATTAATCATTGATAAGGCCTTACTAGGTAATTTTAACAATATATAAATAGAAACGTGTTGATAATATTGTGTTTGATAGGAAAGTTTTTTTTAAAAAAATGACCCCGAAATCATTGAACATAATTGCTTTTATGTATTCCAGATACAATCTTTAGCAGTGTGATTCTGAATAATACAAGGGAAGGCATTGATGTCAGAAGTAACATTGTAAAATTTTCAGATACTATTGTCAATAATACCATAGAAACAGGAATGACGGTGTCGTTTGGTGTCGGTCTTCTTGATATGAACGGCACAAAGATAATAAATAGTGGTAATATCGGTATGAAGTTCTCCACTGTTCATTATGTTGGTGTAAAAAATGTTACAATCATTAACAGCGTGGAAGCAGTGAAAATATCAGGTGCCCAAGGAGATATAGATGTTACTAATGTTGTCATTAGAAATTGTTCTGAAGGTATAAGTGTTACACCACAGGCAACAGCTGAAAAAAATTATACATTCTCAAACAATATTATTACTAATTCTACATCAAAAGCATTACAGATTAATGTAGGGGGTAGTTATCAGGGTAGGATATATTTACTACACAATCTGTTTGAAGATAATCCTAGCATTGCAGTAAAAATCGTGGCCAGTGTTTATAGATATACACCAATCAAGCCAGGAGAAGGTGATTATGTTGTTTTAAAATCCAACAGATTTATCAACAGCGCCAAAATTTACATTGATTTGTATAATAGATATGATTTGTTGTTTACTGAGAACGAAATATTAAATGGACACGGTGATCAAAACTGTTTGCTTGAAGTCAGACCAAGAGGAAACAATAATGTAATTGGAAGAAATATAACAATATCGGCAAACAGTTTTTTAAATGTCATTGGCACATGTGTCGTAAATCTTGCATCAAGTGCTTATAAATTTAGAGGGTTGTTTCAATACAACCGCCTTTTTGATAACAATGTTCCAGGTAGTGTTATTGTGTTGGATTCGGAATTCTTCAATTTAACATACAACCGGTTTTATAATCCTCAAGCCACGTATGATCTAGGAGTTTTTCGCAAAGGTAACAGTGTTGTCAACGGAACTTATAATTGGTGGGGTAGTGCAGATTTGAATCACGCTCTATTGCGAGTTTTTGACAAGAGGCGGCAAACTGATCTTCTGAAGGTTAACATACAGCCAATCTTGACGGAGGAGGAATTTGATTGCAGTGACGTTAACAATTGTAGCGGTAGAGGAGAGTGCGTTAAGCCAAACGGTTGTAGGTAAGTATATTTAATAGAGCATGTTTTTCATTTTACACCTTTTAATAAAGACTGATGATACCACTGAAAAATCTGGGTTTAGTTAGTGAAAAATTCATTGACATCGCTAGTTTAACTCGCGAAAGTAACATGTTACGATCACATGTAGTTTATCAAAACTTATTCCAGAACCATATTAACCACTGAAAACGGGTAATGAGTGCTCTTTTTCAAAGCCCTCAATATTTTGAAATGAGTCACGAGGTCCTTCGGTAGAGACCCTAAAAACCGATGACCCGTGTCACGCAGGTGTTCCGCATGAAAGAACCCCCCTGCCCTGACCGTGAGCGGACTACAAAATGTCAACCTTTCTGCCACTTCACCTAAATCTAGTGACGCCCCTCTTTAAGTAAATCAATGGATCAATCAATCAGTCACAACCATATTGCTTAACTACTACACTAAAATATGTGTATCAATTGATAACAAAGCAAGATGACGTGTTACAATGAAATTCTTGAAAAACTAAGGTATGCTTCCGCAAACCTTACCTTATTTGGGAAAAACATATAGGTTTTACAATTTTGGTTCAATCACTACTCATGAGTAATTGTATTCTGAAACGACCGTCTTGTGCGGTGAAATTAAAACTGGTATAATATAATTGATACAATTCCCTATGCAAGACATGTACTTGGTAAAATTATAACTTACGTAACCGTTGCCTCTGATAATAATTTTGGTGTGCCTTACCTATAGGAAGTAATAAAACAAGTCTTATTGAAAATAAAATCGCAAATTGTCATTGATAGCGGTGGCTCTTGCAAATAAAAATCAAATTTACCGATCCATGTCCAATTTACAATCCCAAAGCATATTGAGAATTTGAAAACCGGCAAATTATGAGTGACACATGAATGTTTTCCATGGAAGCGAGGCTGTTGCTCTTGAAGGGTACATTCTATTTAGCTAGCTACATCCGCCACATTCGATATCAAAAATGAGAATGAAAGTAACATAGAACTTTAGTGTGTCAAATATATTTTATTAATTTTGAATACAGAGACATCCAAAACATTGTGATGGCGACCATATAACTTTTTTGGCATTAATAAGCATATCCATGTCATATCCCCATGTCAGATATCTATAAGTAGCTTGTTTTAATGGATACGTTAGATTAGGTTTCTTTTCTGTAGTATCCTTATCTACTAAGCCTTACTTTACAAGTGGAAACTTAATTGTTTAACTTAATTGGACCTGTGATTGTGGATTTAACATGGATTAGAACGTTTGCTTTTCCTTCACGCACAGCGGTGTGCTTTGAAACGCGTTCATCAATATTTTAGTTTTGTTGTCACAGAAATGTTATTTTCTTTATAGATGCGACTCCGGTTGGGCTGGAAAAGAGTGTACAGATTTCAACTGTGCAGGAGTTAACAATTGCTATGGTAACGGTGTGTGTATAGGACCAAACACATGTAGCTGTAACACTGGCTGGGCAGGAAGTTATTGTACCTTGGCAACATGCCTCAATGTTAATAATTGCACTAATCATGGTATATGCGTATTTCCCGACCACTGTTTATGTATACAGAAGTATGCCGGTGATGATTGTTCTAAGTGTTCCGCTGATAGATGGGGAAAGTCTTGTGAACCATGTCCTAAATGTGTAAATGGATTATGTGACAAGGACAATGGTATGTACATAGTGTAGAAATTCATTTTGAAAATCACCCAATGGATTAAAAGATCGGTACCTGAGAAACGTCTTAAAGAATGCAAAGTATTTCCTTAGCTCAATTTGGTTAAATATATTTTGGTCTTTTTGATATATTTCCCAATCCTTAAAATCATTTTAGTTTCACATTTTAGTGTAAGCACTGCTATTGAAGAATTCTATTCCGAGACTACCCTCTAGTGCTGGGAAAATAACACTGGTATAAAATGTCAATTAAATACACTTGTAATACATTATAACGATAAAAATGTTAATATTTACAATCATTCTCAGTATGAATCTTTTTTTCGATTGACATTATTTTTCGATGAACTGCTTAAAGTGTTAATACTGTAAACGTGATAATGCGCAAACTCAATCAATAGTTCCATTAAGTATTTCTAATTCGACGTCTTCTGATTAATCTGATAAACTCGGGGATATTGCTTATCAAGGCCCTCAAAAAGTTTTATGGCCGTCATCACAGTATAGTTGATAAGTTTGATGTCTCTGTGTCCAGGATTACCCTAGGTATATTTGACGTCCCATATTTCCATGTTTCTTTTACACAATTTTGATTACACACATGGCTGCTGTAGCTAGCTGAACAGGAGTTACTTACCCTTCCGGAGCACCCGGTCTCACTTCCCTGGAGGAAGTCCACGTGTCTAACCTGACTTGTCAGTTCCATAGTTTTTACTGTCACTATGTGATTCGAACATGGATAAGTATGTTTGTTTTGATAAATTATCATTGGCAAAAAAAATAAATAAATAAATTAAAAAAATAAAACCTTGTATATTTGTATTTACATGAATAAGAATTAACATTTGCTTTAAATCGTTATTGAAAGTATGAACTGGCTGGGGCAAATCTTCCTTAAAACCTTAAATGAAACTGGTATAATATGAAAAAAGGGTCATATTTTTGGTTTCATTCATGTCCATTTTGTCATCTGTAGCTTCTATGTTAAGCCATGGAAGTATATAAGAGTGTTTAGTTTTAAAAATATTTTTAACATTGCGCTTATAGGTACGTTTTGAGAAATTTTTTCACTGTTTCTATAAAGTATAATGAAAATTATATAATCTTCAAATGTGCAAATAGCTGCATTGTATACAATGCAATAGGTTTCAATTTTTACAACACTTCACATAAAACTTGAGTAAAACATTGAAGGCATTGAACATAACGGGGCTTTTTGCACATTTGAACATTGAATTATTAATATTGTACTTTAAATTTACTTCAACTTTTTTGTGATAAGTTGATGTTGCAAGGAAAGTAAAAACTTTCAAACTGGCAAATTAAGTAAAGCACACGAACTTCCATTATCGATCGAGACTGATGGTCATAATAAAAATAATGTTATTACGTTAATGAAACTTGAAACTTTTTGCCCAACAGTCAAGTTTTTAATTTTTTGTAATGCCTTTTCACAGATGTTAACTGATTGACCTTTTATTTGGTTTTAAGGAAGGTGTGTATGTGACAACATCAGATGGGATGGAGATTTGTGTGACCGATGTAATCAGACGTTTTACGGCCCAGAATGCTTACCGTACGTGAATATATTGAGTATTGAACCAACCACTGGCGTTGATAATGGGAATACACCGATCCATGTCCGTGGACATAATTTCCCACAAACTGCTAACAATACATACTTTTGCCGATTTGGATCTGTAACAGTTCCCGGAACCTGGATATCTCGTGATCACGTGGTGTGTAGATCACCAAAACAATCGGAGGGAACTGTTTTTCTGGAAATATCTTCAGATGGTATTTCGTTTACAAACAACAAGGTAAATCAAATACTGTAGATCACTTATTTCGCGAGAGATGTATTTTTCTGTAAATTCGCCAAAATGGTCTTTACGCGATATTTTCTACTCGCGAAAAATAAGTAATCTACAGTATTTTGCTTTTTGTTGTTTTTGTTTGTGTTTTTGTCGTTTTATATACAGTGTAACCTATCTATAAAGACCAACCACGACTGAGCGAACGTAAACCTAATAGACAATTGACGTATCGCTGACCACGCCCACAATGTTCCGACACTGGCCGCCATCACGGTACCAAAGCAGCGTCACGGCAACTAATGACGTACTTGTGCCAGTGACGTCATTAAATGGCGCAGTTCAGACCGGGTTTTCATTTTTTTGCATGTAGATCAAGCATCCTTCCATATGTCGAAACATTGTGGGCGAGGTCGGCGATACCTCAATTTGACTTCATAAAGAAGGTTGTCTCTACATACAATCAACTTTCATTATTGATATCCAAAATTGTGGTAAATGTTAAAGACACATATAATAGCTTAAAGATAAAAGTATTTTTTTAAATATCCAAAATAGATTATAGAAAATGTATTTCAATATTGAGGGATTGTGCATCTGATTACACACTAGTAGTTGCAGTTTATCTATCAGTTACAGTTTATTAATAGTCTTTATTTTCTTAAGTAGTAGGATGTCAATAATTTTAATCTGGTGTAGACATACTAAATAGTAAGAGTATTTCTAACTGCTCACACGATGTCTTCAGTCATCGGCATGACATTATTTTCTCCCATACTTTACCGAGTTATTCTGCTAGTTACTAGGTATAAGATATCTCTGTCTTACCCCCAACCCCAACCCCCCTGTGTAAGACAAGCTACACGCGCTGTTTGGCTCGTCGTGACGTCATTTCCTAAGGAACTTTACTTGTCTCAACCAACAATTTTCATAACGTCACAATCACTAACACATGCTTAATTGATGACGTCATAATCATTTTACGTGAGAATGTCAAAAAAATTGATGACGTCATTTTCAGAAGACACCAATGATGGCCTGAAAACTAAACGTTTGATGCAATTTTTTTACAAATCATGTTTTTATGCTGTAAATGCGTGAGCAAACGAATCCTACACCAGTAATAGTGTAAGACAGAGATATCTCAAACTCGGATGAATATTTTCAATGTCCAGAACTCGCTAAAGCTCGTTTTGGACAGGAAAATATTCATCCTTATTTGAGATAAATCTGTCTTACACTGTTGCCGGTGTAAGATTCTATTATTCTTCCAAATATGCCCATGTCGAGATAGGGTTTTTCGCCATATGACATACGCGTATCTCACGTAATCAAGTGACCTTTAGTGATGTCATAAACAAAAGACAATCACATAACGTCATCGTGTGTGATACATGCGTGGTCTTGCGGGAAAATGAACTCGGGTCTTCAAAATTCAGACATTTAAAAAGCGTTTAACTTTTTAAATCTGGGATTTAAGAATAATATATATTGTTTTCTAGTTTATGCGTTCCGTATAAACCAAAATTAGGTACATTTTATCCGATAGTCATATTTATTTTGATGTGCAACGTTTAATAATAAAGTTAGATGGCCGTCATCACAGTATTGTTGATAAGTTTGATGTCTCTGTGTCCAGGATTGCCTTGGATATATTTGACGTCTCATAGTTCCATGTTCCTTTCACACAATTTTGATTACACACGTGACGGGTGTAGCTAGCTAAACAGGAGGTGCTTACCCTTCCGGAGCACCCGGCCTCACTTCCCTGGTGGAAGTTCACGTGTCTAACCTAACTTGTCAGTTCCAAAGTTTTTACTTTGCTTCTGGATTGTGATTCGGAAATGGATAAGTATGTTTGTTTTTGATTTAATCAATATGGCGTCGATGTCTTATGTAAATCACATTTAAATTAAAAAAGTGACATGAAAATGATAGAAAAATAATCAATTATGAGTTTTCCATGTAGGATAGGGAAATCTCACCCTCGGGGTTGAACATTTCTGGTAAGAGACTCGACAAGCCTCGTCTCTGACTGATATGTTCAACCCTCTGGTGAGATTTCCCTATCCTACATGGATAAACTCATAATGTATTCTTATATTTCAAGTTTTTATTTATTACAATTCAAACCTATACTTCAACAATATTTAATTGTAAAACTCTTTACACTAATCAAATATTAAATAATTATTCATTGATAATCTTTGTGCACTATAAGATTATGAGAATAACTTAATATTTGGAAATTATAAAAGTGATATTAAAAAGATTAAAATAATGAACTTTATAAAAATTTAAGAGCCATTTATTTATTATGTTATTTTTTTCAGACTGTATTTACATATTATGCAACCTGTCCACCTAGTGCATGCGGACGTGACCGTAATCCTCCACATGGACAATGTTTATACGGAAACTGTGTGTGTATTAAACCCTATTTTGGACTAGACTGTGGTAGAGAACTGCTTAAACCTGTGATAGGACAGCACATCAAACAAAGTCTGAATATAAAGGAGGGGTATTACTGGAGAATGGATTTACAGCTCACACAGGTCAGATACTATCAGAACAAGAGCACCGCTGAGCGAAGTGATATTCCCCCGTTAATGTGTAAAATTGAAATCATGATGCAAGTTTAGTTTATTTTATCTTTATTTTCACTTTCGTATAATGAAAAGAGAATAAACATCCCAACAATTTCTAGAATTCCACAATTTTGATCAAAGTACTACTGACGAAAAATGTTATTCTAAAATGGTTGTCTAGTGCTGCAAAATAAAGAGGTCGGGAAATAATATGGGGTCCAGTCATGCCAGGATTAAGTTCATTAAGAACTTGCTAAATGATGAATGTTTCAATGTTTTGATAAATAAGATGTTGACAATGACGAATAGTATGAATTTTTTTATTAATTTTATTTTTTTAATTAATTTTTTATAATATATTTATATTAATATTTTAGGGAAGTAAACCTTTACAATGGAAATTTTCTAATGGACCACCTGGTTTCCAGATAGATCAAGAGACTGGTCGATTAGAATGGGGGCCCACTATAGCATCACCTGAACCATATAATGTTTTTATTACCGTCAGTAACGCCATCGGTCAAGATTCAACTACTATGCAGCTACAGGCGGATTATTCTTACAATGTAACAGTTACTGATATACAACCTTCTGCAACTTTAGCGTTTCCGGTTGCGGTCAGAATATACGGCCATATTAACATTCTTAACCAGTCCACATGGAATGAGAGATTAGTCTCTGTCGATGTAAAGTAAGTAATTATCACCACAAAAAAATCCAAATAATCATGTAATGAAAACCAGTAAACACTTGTGTTTTCTTTGTAAGTGTTGCCATAGAATGTTATAGCATATTGTAACGTCATATTCTAATACGGCATCACTTTTACTTTTTCAACCATATTAATTGTTGTATTATAACAGAGAAAACACTTTTAAAATGTAAAAAAATAAGTTTTCCTATATTTCACCATAAATGCAATCTAAAATTCGTGCTTATGTAATATTGAATTGGTTAACCTTGTTAAATAAAATGTGTATGCAACCTACACGTTCGTTGTATAAAATTTTATTCGACTCGTTCAATAATTTCAATATCACATTAAAATGAATATAAGATCCCATATAGTGTTTTGATGTTGTCTTTCTAGAGTTTTTGTTTTGTAGGTGATAAGAAATCATGACGTCCATTAAGAACTTGCTAATAAGGTCAAACCTGTCTATAAAGGCCACCCAAGAGAACTAGTAAAAGTGGCTTTTATGGGCAGGTGGTCTTTATATACAGGTTTAATAAATATGAATAACATAACATACAAAAACATGTGACAAAACAATATAAGTATATATATTCTGTTTTATGTCCAAGTTAGGGATTTCATTATCTATTGTCTAAATTAATATCAGTTTGTCCTCTAAGACAGTTTTATCGTGCACTTGTGTTGTTTTGTGTTCTGGTCAGCTTTCGTTCGTTCATGCCAATACTTGTTTCGAAGTTGATTTTTTTTCTATCTTACCAATTTTTTTATCAGATAATAAATTTCAAGATAATTTTTTCATCTCTTTTTCAATGATTTTAAATGCTTAAATGTAAAATGATATATTTTTTTTCCAGAATACGAAACAAAAACAAGACAAAAACACAGTTTGTTTATACAAATCCAATAAACAAAGGATTCTTTGAAACAACGTATTATCCTCGGCCTGATGACAGTGGTAGATTTAGTGTGGTAATGTATTGCCTAATTTTTTTAGCTAATTTTTTTTAAATACATGTATATTTTGGTCCTTTGAATATTTTTCTTATCCTTAGAACAATTTTGGTTTAACAATTTTTTTATCCAAGCACTACTACTGATGAGGAATTTTATTCCCAAACGACTGTCCAGTGCTGTAAAATTAACACTGGTATAGTATGTAATTATCAAGTTATAAGTTCAAGTCCCCATGTCAAATCGGGAACATATTTTTAATTATATCTGCAATGGAAAAGATTTTAGTCAACTATGATTTAACAATTTTCCTTCGACAAGTCGCTCCATACATATATACCACAGGAAGTTCAGCATCACTCAATATTTCAAGGTATATCTTGCTATGCTCAAGCGTTGAAAGTATTGCCTTAATTGTAGGATTTGGCATTACTTTCGCACATTTTAATCTTCAATTTTTCTCTTTTCAACATCATAAGATTATTTTGATTTCACAATTTTGGTTCGAGCACTGATGAGGAATTTTATTCTGAAATGGTCGTCTAGTGCTGCAGATTTTGACATGTTTAGTTATAATTATGCAATAAATATATTGATATTGTATAAAATGATTCACTAATTTACGCAACAGTTAATAGTTCAGTACCATTAGCCATCCACGAAAATTCAACCAGAAAACCATGGAATTACGTTAAATTATGAAACGCAAGTGATTATTCTTAACCCTCTTGCTGCCAAATTATGTTTCATAAAAAACACCATTGAGATTGCCGAATTGGTGATCACAATGTGAATTATTTTGTAGTCGTATGATATCATATTTTTATGATAGATTTTAGTCTCAAGACTCAACATTTTTTCCATTTTTGTTTAATTTTTAAACGATAATGAAAATCTCTTAGTCTTTTAATCAAAGAGCTGTCAATTAATTAATAAAAGGACATATGTTTCAGTTTAGCTGCAAGTCGGTAGAAGAGGCATATGACCGTTTTGCAGCAAGAGTGTTCATCAAGCCTCTTAATTTACCGTTTTCTTTAGGATGCTAGACACCCTGCAGATACTGGTTTTCAAGAACAAGATTACTGGACTGTGATTGGAATGAAAACTAGCCCATCATATGTTTATAAAACAGCCTACTTGGATACAAATACCGTTGTTTTCAAAAATATTGGAAAGTTGGTTAATACAGGGGTAGACATGATAACGGATATCAATGTAAAGGTATTTACAATTTTTTGGCAAACACCATTTTAAAGCTTGCCCGTACGCTTGTCGTGTTTATTTAAAAAAGGGCAAAAAAGGTAAATTAATTAAAGACGCGAACTTTTACCAGGGAAGTGAGGATGGATGCTCTGAAAGGGTAAACACCTCTTGTTTAGCTAGCTACACTCGCTACTTTGAAATCTAACAAGTTAAGTAAAATACGTGAATTTCCAGGGAAGTGAGATAGGGTGCTACTGAAGGATAGGCACCTGCTGTTTACGTATCTGCACATGCCATGTGTGAAAATTTTCCAAATTGAGAATGAAAAGAACATGGAACTGTGGCACGTCAAATATATCTAGAGTAATTTTGGATACAGAGACATCCTAATTGTCAAGAATGTGGTGATGAGGAACATTAAACTTGAAGGGGCGTGAAAAGCCATGGTATGCTATATCCCTAGGTCAACTATTTATTTGTATCATTCATCAGCATGAACGTGAACATTGACTATCAGTATTCTTATAAATGTTCAGAAGTTAATGTTTTTGAACATGTGTTATAACGAAACGAATGATTGGTCGACCCTGAAATGAAAGCACATGCTAAATCATAATTCTTTGCAATTCACCATTCTTGTTAGAATTTCCAATGTAACCGCAATGATTACATTTTGTTGAGGAGGCTTGTTACAGTTTAAAAAGATGTTAAGGTTTAAAATGTTCTTGGTAAGGTTAGAACTGATAATTTACTACTTTTTGTGTAAGACTTTATATTTTGTTTATTATAGGTAGAGGGCATTGGTGGACCGTTGTCAAATGCTACTGTAAATTTCACTGGACAGCCAAATCAAAATAAACTTGCCTCCCTTGGACCCAATCAGGAAAGCATTTTTGATCTCTCGTTAAATGCCACTGGACCACTTCATGGCACAATAGCAATAGTATTTACATCTACTGGTGGAACTTCAACTATAATGCGAGTAAGATTATCTCTGAACATCCGTAAACCTGTGTTACAACTAGATCCACCATCTTGGTCCGGTAGCGTTGTTAGAGGGACTCAAAAGAATTTTGAAATGAAAATAACAAATCTTGGAGAGGTAACTCTTATTCATTTTTGAAATGCGGTTTTTATGGTTATTTTCATCTCATGCTTTATGATATTTTTATTTGTAATAGGGAAATTGTATACAACATGGTTTATGATACTATCTCGAAGTGTCAATTGTTTTATCTAATTGTCGTTTTTTTGTTACATGATTTATCATATTTATATTTTGCGTTGTGTTGATTATGATATTGTCAATGTTCGTCTTTCGCAAATTTCAGTACTTTCAGTACTTTGATTTATCTATTATGACAATTGATTTTGTCGTTAGACTATTTAGTTTGTTATAATATCTGTCACATTTGAAATTTCTCAAAAACTAAGGTATACTTCCTCATGCAAAGTATTTCCTTAGCTTAATTTGGTAAAATATATTTTGGTCCTTTGGGTAGCTTTTGAACATCTTCAAAATAATTTTGGTTTGATAATTTTGGTCTAAGCACTACTGATGAGGAATTGTATTCCGAAACGGCGTCTAGTGCTGTAAAATTAAAACTGGTATAATATGTAATTAAATTGTTCATGATATACATTTTAAATATAATAATTTATTGTCAAGATATGTATTTGCAAGATTTATATTTAAAATACTCCTATATGTTTCAGGTAGCTGCAACTGATGTCAAACTTGCCTTGTCAAACGATAAAAGATTATCAGTCGTGTCATTTTCTGTTCTGGGAATAGCTACGACGTCTGATAATATGACTATCGATCCGAATAAAACCGCTGTACTGTCAGTAACAGTGACACCAACAAAAGATGAACCACTCGGTGAAATGAGAGGAAGGATCGGACTTAACACAAAAACAACTGCAAAATATATTAACTATCATTTCTTCATCACCTCAATTCAGGTTAGTTTTTGATAATGTATGAATTTGTTAAAACAGTGCTTAAATGTTATTGTTGTCATTTTTGGAAAGTGATTTACTAAAGTATGACAACTGAGTGAAATCTGATGATTCAAGTCTAATCTACTTCAGACCATTTTAACAGCTTTGTAATTGATAGAGAACCTGTAGCCTCAGGAACGCTGTTATGGTTTTTTCTTGACGAAATCCAATGTTAATGTATGGTTTATTCAAGTCCTTATTGTATATGCATGCAGCCAGTTTAGCATGACGGACCAAATTTGATATTTTGTGGTTGCTTCCAGTTTTCATGTGACTCATGTTTCTTCTACCATTCTAAAAATGACACCATTGACATGAGTTTCAGAAATGTTTACTAGGGCTTGAAATCACACGTACTCCACCATTTTAGTCTTGTGAAACAATGTAATACCGGTATATATATATTGTGTTATAATATTTACAGGTTATGAACTTATCTGTTAGAGTAGAAGATGAATACACGTATTTTGCACCTGGAAAACCTTTACTTGCTGGCGCTACTGTTAAGCTAAGTAATCCCAGGCGACATTACTCCAGGGAACTAATTACAAATAATGACACAGGTATCTATCTTGGATAAAAGTTTTGGTTTCATAATGTTGGTCCAAGCACTACTGATAAGGAATTGTATTCCGAAACGGCGGTTTAGTGCTGTAAAATTAAGACTGGTATAATATTTGATGTAAACAGTAAATTGATATTGGTTAATATTTCGTTTATAATTTATTCCGCAAATTGTAACAACAAATTGTTAACTTATTGCCAATCCTTAGTGATAAAAACACTTTCCTGTTGATGTTTAATGTATTATTTCAGAATTTGCGCCCGACCGCTACTGATGAGAAAGGGTTATTCTGTTATTTCTACAATTTTGGTTCGAGCACTACTGACAATGAATTTCATTCATTTCCACAATTTTCGCCAGAGCGTGATTGATGAGCAATTTTAGTCCGAAACGGTTGTCTAGTGTTGCAAAATTTAAACAGGTTTAGTAAAAATTATAATTAAAAATTTTTCCCCGATGCTAATGTACAATTATGCAAGTCTATGGTGACCAAGGCCCTCAAAAAGTTTTATGACCGTCATCCCAATATCGTCGATAAGTATGATGTATCTATATTTAAATTACCATGAGTATATTTGACTTCTTATAGATGCATGCTCTTTTCATTTTCAATTATAATTACAAACGCGGCAGGTACTTACTTACTTAGTCCTCTTCGTGCTGGGAGGACTTCCATCTTTGCCTGTCTGCTGACATTTTCTGTATTGTGTCCCACGTCCATCCTTGTTCTTTCATTTCCTTTTTCCACTGATGTGGCACGTGTAGCTAGCTAAATAGGAAGTGCTTACCCTGTCGGAGCTTCCGGTCTCACTTTCGTGGTGGAAGTTCGCGTGTTTAACTTATTTGTTAGTTTCAAGGTTTTTACTTTGTTTTAGATTGAAATGTTAATATGGGTCATTTTGATTTACATTCGGATTGACTGATGGTACATGACGTTAATAAAGCCATATTTCTGTTGGTTCAATTATTCCCCCGGAAGCTAGTTTGAGGGGGTATAAAGAAAACACCATGTCTGTCTGTGTAAAATCGTGTCTGGGTCATATCTCATAATTGCTTTGGACAACTGTCATAGCACTGCACATAAATAATCTTAATGGTCAAAAGTCATATCGGAAAGGTCAAGGTCGCGGGAAAACATTAAATCCTGGTTGTGGGCCGGGTATTAGGTTCTTCGCCCAACAGTTACTGAGGAAAAAGTTTCTTCCGTTATTTCTACAATATTGGTTCGAGAACAACTGATGATTCTTTTCATTTCTTTATTTCCACAATTTTTGTCCGAGTGTTACTGATGAGAAATTATATTCCGAAACGGTGGTCTAGTGTTGCAAAATTAAAACAGGTTTAGTAATAATTTTAATGAAATTTATCATCACATTTCCTCAATTTGTATGTACAATCATGCGAGTCTAGGCTTATCAAGGCCCTCAAAAAGTTTTATGATCGTCATCACAATATCGTCGATAAGTATGATGTCTCTATGTCTAAAATTACCATAAGTATATTTGACTTCCCATAGTTACACGTTCTTTTCATTCTCAATTTTAATTACAAACGTGGTGGATGTAGCTAGCTTAGTAAGAGGCACTTACCCTGTCGGAGCTTCCGGCCTGACTTTTATGATGGAAGTTTACGTGTTTAACTCATTTGTTAGTTTCATGTTTTTACTTTGTTTAGATTCAGATGTGAACATGGGCCATTATCTATGTATGTTTTTTATTTACATTCGGATTGACTGATGGTACATGACGTTAATGAAGGCATATTTCCTCCTGTTAATTATACCCCCGCAAACTCACTTGAAGGGTATAAATTAATCACCGTGTCTGTTTGTGTAAAATCTTGTCCGGGCCATATTTCATAATTGCTTTGGACGACTGTTATAGCACTGCACATAAATATTCTTCATAGCCCAATGTCATATCGGTCAAGGTTGCGGGAAAACATTAAATCTTATAGATGTTGTTTGCGGGGATGGGTGGGTGGGTGGTAATTGGCTCTTAAGAGAAGTTTTTAGTTGAATTTCACAATAAATCACCTAACATTCCTGATCTGCCTGAGGATTCCATTTGGAATAGCAGTATACAGTCAAACCTGCCTTCAATGCCACCTTTATATAATGGTAACTTGCTTATAATGACCAATTAAAATCAATATTCATTTTATTGATTTTTATTCTTGATACATTTATCTGTACATAAGAGTTACCTGCCATAAATCTTAACTGGATCTTTTAGGTGGTATTTCTAGACGGATTTGGCTATATGATTTTAACTAAGGTTTCTGTCCTCTTGTATCTTATATTTGTTGTAGTATTAATTACATATTATACCAGTTTTAATTTTACAGCACTAGACGGCCATTTCGGAATACAATTCCTCATCAGTAGTGCTTGGGCCAAAATTATGAAACCAAAATTATTTTGAAGATGTTGAAAAGCTTCCCAAAGGACCAAAATATATTTTATCAAATTAAGCTAAGGAAATACTTTGCATGAGGAAGTGAGAAATTTCAAATTTTAACTTACAGGAAATTTAGACAATTATAGTATATTTCTGACAATATTACAAAATTAAATACTTATACGCCTTATATTCCAAGAATGATATTTGTAATGTGAAAATCAAATTATAGGTCCTATACAGTTTCACACAAACAATTTTTGATACGAATTACTTGATATATTACTTAACCTGTTTAATTTTTTACAGCAGTAGAGAGCTGTTTCGTCATCAATAGTGCACAGGTCAAAAATGTAAAATCCAAATAATTTTAAGATGTAGAACATAAAAAAATCAAAAACAAAACATGAATTTTTCCAAATGGTTCTAAGGAAATACTTTGAATGAGCATAGCTTAGTATTTTTGAGAAATTTAAAAATTAAAAAAACAAACCTATTTGTCAATCTGACTGTTTTGCATTTGCAAATGGTTCAAGGACATCCTTCAGAAAAAAAACAACATGCCTTGTATATAAACTGATATTTAGCTCACAAGTGCTGATGTGATGCAAAAGGAATTTGGAATTTTTTAGACAAGGCCAAGACAAAGTCTGACAACCACTAGTATATTATTATATTGATTGTTAAATATATCCTTATTAAGATTTTTACAGTATTTTCATGCCCGTTTTCATTTTTAAGATATTAAACCCCCACTTCACTTTTCTTACCTATGTTTTAAACCCAACTTCGGAAAAAGAAGCTTTTAACCCTAGATGTAATTTAACTTACATTACTTGTTTGTTTTGGTGTAGACAAAAGCATATTAAGCAATTTTTTTCTGTAAAATGTTTAAGGATTTTGGATGAAATATTAATGCGTTCATTACTTTTTTATTTACAGAAGTGACATTTGATGACATTTATGAAGATAGGTACAATCTTCATGTGTCTGCACCATCCCATAGCTCTTACACGGCAGTTATTATAACAGAATTTGATAAGAATAACATCACTGTGTTCTTAGAACGTATCGCTGTTACTTACACATGGACCGTTACTCCAACAACTATACAAGATAAATATGTTATAACAATGAAATCTACATTCGAAACACAGGTAAATTATTTGACGTCACATAGTTCCATATTTCTTTCACACAATTTTGATTACACACGTGGCGGGTGTAGGTAGCTGAACAGGAGGTGCTTATCCTTCCGGAGCACCCGGCCTCACTTCCCTGGTGGAAGTGCGCGTGTCTAATCTAACTTGTCAGTCCCAAAGTTTCTTCTGGTTGTGATTCGGACATGGATTAGCATTTTTGTTTTTGATTGAACTTGGGATATTCATTGGAAAATATTGCTAACGGTTTTATTTCTATTTCAAATATGGTGTTTACCCTACCGTCAACCCGACCTAACTTCCCTAAAGTTCTATATGTTTAACTTAATTGGCCAGTTACAAAGTTTTTTGCTAAACTTTGCAATTGTAGTTTGGACATGGACTGGCATTTTTTTTTTCACTTTTCACTTAGGATTGTGATATAAACATAAAGCGGAATGGTAGAATAGAAATTCATGTCAACCATAACATCTGGGGTAGTAGATTTTTTTTATTCAACATCAATTTAATAATTTGATCTTTTATAGAATTGTCTAGTTTTGTTATTATGACCGAAAATATTTGTCTATCGGTGCTCTTAACCCACTTTGTTGATAAATTTACAAAAAAATCCATTCCAAAGTTACACGAAAAGGCCATTTAATTGAACCACATGCTAGATATAAATGCAAATAAGCAAGTTAGTCTTTAAGAGTTATATGAACCATAATGACGATTTTGACATGATTTTATTTTGACCACCCAATTATGGTATACACAGCTCTAACAAGACTATATTCAGAGAATTCATTGCTTTTTGTCCTAGAAAATAGTATTTTAAATATGAAAAATACCAAAACCAGAAATATTATTTGAAATGAATCCTCACAGCCTATTTTCAAATTTGAAATTTGATAAACCGAACCAGCTACATATTGTTCTGTTTTGTTTTAAATTATGATTATACCCCCCGCAGAACCAAGATGCGGAATATTTTTTCACCTGTTCATAATTTCCTATACTTTTATTGTAAACGCTTGTAGATATTAAGCTGAGCTGTATGCTAGTCGTCTTACACAGCGAGTTGCAGATCAAGTTTATGTTTCTTTCCATTCCCATAATATTTACGTAAATAACAGCCATTGGACTTTAAAAAATTCCCAGAAATCTGTCTCCAATATGTGCGTGCGGTGGATATTTGATCACGCCCATTAAGGTTCTTTCATACTTTTTTGTTGAAGGTTCCCATGCCTGTTGTAACCATTGAACCAGCAAAAGTGAATACAATACCTTACGAGGAAGGCCGATTGGATAGAATGGAATTCGTAGTAACAAATCATGGACTAATAAGGGCAGACAATCTAAGATTTTCTCTACCTAGTCACCCTTATCTGATATTTACACAGGTACGCATGTATATTCACTTTGTTATTTCAGAAATCACGAACTCACATGGACAGATTATTTTTCTAACTAACCACAGTTATCTGGCCGCTGTTTAGCAAGTATTTCCTCAATTTTATCTGACAAATTTTGACAATATTTATGACACTTTAAATAAAAGAGTTTACATGATTATATTATATAGATGTAATAAGTTTAGAGTGATCTCCAACACGGTACATTAAATCCATGAATATCTTGAAAAGTAAGAAAAATTTTTAGATTTCAAATTTGCCTTATTAAGGTTAAGGAAAATCGTAGTTAAGAAATGATTTTGAAACAGGTACCTTATTTTTGTCCATGTACGAATGTATATATACTTTATATTTAAGTAATGAATAATGGATACGTGTGGACAGGTAATCTAGTCAGATGTATATTTATTCGATTTTTGAGTAATAATGAAACTGTATGGGCAAATAATGTAACATTTTGTTTACGTTGCAATTATTGTACAGTACAGACCAGTCGAATGTTTAACACTGTGAAAACGAAAAGGGTTCGAAACTCGGCTGCCAAGTGGCCAATATATTGGATAACATGTGACCGAAAAGCTGCCAAAATAGATATCAGCTGCCGAGGGATTGGGTACAAGGGAGCAAATCGAGTTGCAGATTTGGTACTAATATGAAAACGTAGTGTTAAACTTTCAACAGGCATATACTGTATGTACATGCATTCTACTTAACTACTTAATACCTGTAAATGTGATGTAATTATATATATATATATATATATGCTTCACGCTTCACTTTTGATTGATAACAAATACAAACAGAAAAGAAAGTTATGACTTCGTTCCTGAAACTTTCCCTTTACTATCATATTATGGGGTTTCTTTTGCCTTTTGACAAACAAAGCTGTTTAATGGATAAGGGATAGAATTTTGCTTTAATTCTAATAATTTAATTACAAGTTTCAAGAGGGTTTGTATTATTTGGCTAAATAAGTTATAGTTGGTTGTGTGGACGGAACAGCATTAAAATACGATCCATTTTACACTTTATTAAAAGAAAAGACACGCGACAACGGGAATTTGATAAGGTATGTTAGCTAAGTAAAAATTTGATTTAACTTAGGGATATTGGTGTTAGATAAGTGATCTAAAGCAAGTGATTGCGGGTTATAGCATTTCTCGTCATCTAGGTTGAAATTATAATCTGGATCCTAGTTTTAGAAAGTTTGAAGTTCGGGTTTCTAAGGTCGATGGTTTTCTTCGAGCACCCCGACGTACTTTACCATTCCTGAACTCTGGCTGCCTCGACTGGATATAAATATAACATTTTTACTGTGACAAACATTTTCAGTCAAAATATCTCGAGATGTCTTTTTAGTAATTATTTTATTTTCAGACAATTCCAAATATAGGAAGTTTAGCAGCAAATAGCAGCATGGTCATTCCTTTATCTGTCGAGTTAAAATCTAGAAAGCGACGCAATGCTGCTGCAGCAGCCTTCTGTGGTTTGATGTTACTGTACGACTTCGACTGCGGAGGTCCTAGAACTAAAGGGTTAGACGTAACCATGACGCGTGAAACACCTGGAAGACCTCCCATGCCTTGTGGATTGACTAGTAGTGGCGTTAGTTCTAGGCGTGGACCTTATACTGGCGTTTCAGGTGAAATGTTTTTTTGTATCTATTTCCCGCCTTTGGAAGAAAGAGGGTGTATTAAATTCAAGTTTCCGTCCTTTTTCCGTCCGAAATTCTTGACTTCGCTTATTCTCCAAAACTATGAAGCATTATTTTACGAAACTTGGGGCAAAGTTTCAACATAGATAGGAGATTCGCATATTGTTACCTGAGTTGGGTTGCTATTTTTCTCAGAGTTGTTGCCCTTTGAACATGATTGCAAACCACAAAACAAAATGACCTTATGGGTTAAGGTTACTTGTAGACTTTCAGTGACATTTTGATTAACAGGTAGTGAAGTTTTACCTTTTATGTTATTTTGTAGCAAGAATCATAGATACCTTTATCTTTCTACTGAGACATTGTCATATGATCAGAAACCGGGTAAATTAACCACATATAGTTGTAATGTCCCAGTGGCCGCCATCATAATATTGTTGATTAGTTACATATTATACCAGTTTATATTAACAGCACTAAAACGACCGTTTCGGGATATAATAACTCATCAGTAATAATGAAACCAAATTATATTTTACCAAATTTATCTAAAGAAATACGTTGCATGCCTTAGTTTTTGGGGTATTTAAAATTTTAAATATACAATGTCTCTGTGTCCAAGATTACCCTGTATATATTTGACATCCCATAATTCAATGTTCCTTTCAATCTTAAAGTTAATTACGTTTATTACATGCTTAGTGGGTGTAGGCAGCTAAACATTGGTTGTTTACCCTTCCGGAGCACCCGGTCTCACTTCCCTGGTGGCAGTTCCCATGTTTTACTTAATTTGCAAATTTCAAAGTTTTTAATTTGCTTTGGGATTGTGATATGGACATGCATCAATATCTTTGTTTTTGATTTATATTGAGCTATTAATACTTAAATATTGCTTTTTTAGCGGGAAAAGGTCGAGTTACCATGTCTTATAAAGTAATTAGTAGTGTCAATTTTTTATTCGTTTGAGGGGCATTGGTGGACGAGTGTTCTAAACAGTAGTTGCTTACCCTTCCGAAGCAATCAGCCTCACTTCTTTGTGGAAATTTACGTGTTTTACCATTTTCAAAGTTTTTACTTTGCTTCGGGATTGTGATTTTGACACAATGTTTTGAATATTACAGTGGTTCTTTGCTGGTTGTAGTTATTACTGTGTTTTTTTATTTTATTTTTTTATTCATTTTAGGTACTGGCGGAACTAGTGCTACAGGCACTGGTTCATCTGTCTCGTATAACCCAGTTACACCAATGTCATGTGATTGTGCTAAAACACTAATCCAAACATGTGCATTATCTTTTCATCCGATAGTGGGGTGCGCCTATGCAACAGTTGATTTAGCAGTAAGTAATGTAAAGAAAATAAAGAATCTGAAATGGATGTCATTTCAATAGTGTCCTATATAAATAAACTCCATTTTGAAAATCCCCAACCATGCGCATGATCAAGATATAAATAACCAATACCACATTTACTTCACCCAAATATTGATGCTCTGATATTTCAAAAAGATTTGTTAGACACTTTTCGATTAAGGCGTCAGACAATTTGTTTGCGGAAAAAATAAAACAACCTACCAACTTGTCTTTATAAGTACCTGATATTTCAAAAAGATTTTTAGACACTTTTCGATTAAGGCGCCAGACAAGATTTTTGCGGAAAAAAATAAAACAACCTACCAACTTATCTCTATTAGTACCTTGTTGGTGTAGAAATAACATCACAAGGCAGCTGGTTCTAATCAAATATTTCTTTTCTCTGGCAAGGATGAAAACTACAACAAATGAAACTTATAACAACCCAGGTGAGCCAAAATGACCCAATTCATACAATGAAAACCTCATTTAGGTAAAATGAAACAATAAAATATTTCTCGATATAATGCCAAGTCAAATCGATCATCTTAATGTCATAATGTATGAAATATAACGGTCTTAACGGACATCTGCTTATAAAGGCCAGTAGAATTGTATTCGAAATTATCTTTATTTGAACCTGTATATAAAGGTCATTTCCCCATAAAGGCCACTTTTACTGGTTCCCTTGAGTGGCCTTTATAGACAGGTTTGACTGCATTTCTCAAATATAGTCAAATTAATCATCATAATGTATGAACTATAACGGTCTTAACGGACATCTGCTTACAAAGGCCAGTAGAATTGTATCCCAAATTATCTTTATTCATATTATTTTAACTTGTATATAAAGGTCATCTGCCCATCAAGGCCACTTTTACTGGTTCCTTTTGGTAGTCTTTAAAGACAGGTTTATCTGTACATTCTTTTATTTTTTGTAGTTAAGCGACAGCTTTTTTGGCTTCCTTAGTAATGCTCTTAACTTTGCATTTTCCTGTGTAATTGGAGTGTTCTGTACTCTTTGTGGATATGCATGGACCATTGCAAAGTAAGTATATAGTTTCTATAAATAGATTTAGGTATCCCAAAATGGATTGAATGGGCTTTGATGTCCACTTATTTTTAACATATATCTATCGATACTGTCAATTTTGTATTGGGCAAGGAAACCGAAAGCTTTCGGCAATTGACAAACTTTCTCACACTTGCATCAGTCTGAGTGGGTTTCGAACATAGACAATGAAAGATATTGTACATGATCCTGTAACGAGCCCTTCACAGTGTTCTTGTTTCAGAGGCTCCATTCAGTTTACTAGAAAAGATTTGAGCAGTGGTGTTTAACTTCCCAGTCAAGATTATTTTGCCAACTGTAGGCGAAGGTGCGGAAATTTTGCCTGTGCGTTGCGCTGATGGCATTATACAAAAAGGTCACTAAAAAGAAGCTTCTAAGATATAAATTGTATGTATTTTTAACCATTTGTCGGGTCTTTATCACGTATAATGGTAAAAATCACACTTCCTATTATAAATGTGTCGACTTTGATAAATTTTCTAACTATTGAAAACAAGACAATAGAAAAATGGAAGTTATCACGTAAATAAATGGTTATTACCTTGACGTGTTAACTAATGTTCATTACAATTTATTGGTAGAGTGCTCGCTCTGTAAGCGGCAGCTCGTGGGTTTGAGCCCCGATCGGGTTTGACTCAGGACTTGAGAGTAGGTAGTGTCTGTTCGTTCGCCAAACACTCAGCATCATGAAATGAAAGTCACGGTTCTTTCGGATTGGAACTTAAATAAACGAGGTTTCGTGTCACGATGGGCTTGGCACAAATAAAGAACCCTTCTGTAAAATGCCATCAGCGCAAGTACAGGCAAAGTTTCTGCACCTTCGCCTATAGCTGGCGACGTCTCGATAAAAGTGAAATATTCTTGATTGGGACTTAAACACCATTACTAAACTAAACTCGATCCATTGCAATTTATTGGATTACACCTATTGTAGCAATATGACCTCATATTTATTTATTGTCCATTTCAGTTGTATATATGAAGCCAGCGAAACATGTGCATCAGGTTCTAGAAGAAGGAGAGATGTAAGCTCTGCTCTGATTGATCAGATGTTTGAGGCAGCTCGACCAATGAATAATTACTTAAGTATTTTAACAGAAGTGTTTGGGGATGACCGCATGTACGTTAATTATAAGAAATATATATTGTGTAATAGGGTTTTTTGGCGTTACAGTACTACTGAAGCTAAATTGGAATAATGCTCGCCTCCTATGTGCAAAGTCGTTGATTCTAACCCCGATATCGCCTTAGTTATTCGAGGCCTTTACAATCCCAAAGCAGAGAAAAAACTTTTATAACTTGCAAACCAAGTTAAACGTGTGAACATCCACCATGCTAGGCCCGGTGCTTCAAAGGGGTAAATAGCTTCTGATTAGCTAATTACACCTGCAACATTTATAATAACAATTAATAATGTTAACGAAAATTCGGACTGGAAGGAAAATGGAGTTATGAGACGTCGAATATATCTAGGGAACTGGGTTATTTTAGATATAAAGGTATACAGATGGATATATTACTAAACGTTTTTTCAATGTTGTTTCACTAGACATCTGTTTTGGAATAAAATACCTCACCCCCATGCTCAGATCAAAATAGTAGAAATAGAGTCCAATAAGAGCTATTTTGAACAACTTACTCTCTCTAAAATGACAGTAGTGATACAGTCAAACCTGTCTATATTGTCCACCCAAGGGACCTAGTAAAAGTGACCTTTATGGTCAGATGGCCTTTATATACAGGTTCAAAAAGACTGAAGAACAATTAGGATACAATTCTACCGGCCTTTATAAGCAAGTGACCCTTATATAGAGGTTGCCTTTTAGGCAGGTTGGACTTTACTTTATATTTTGTATGACAGGCACAACATTGATGAATACGAATGGTATCAGAAATTCAAGTCCATGATATCTGACAACAGTGAAGAGGGTGTGATTTTAACAAACTCTGAGGTCATGCAGGTCATAGCGACTATCAATAAAACAACCAACAAGGAAATTATTCAGAAATTCCTCCACAGGTGGAATAATACTGCATCTGCATTAAATAACGGAACCCTAGGATCAGCCGATACATCAAAAAACCTAATGTCTAAAGCTGTATTAGATCCAAAGTTTGAAAAACTTGTTTCTGACACCGAAGCATCTAAGAAGGTAAATAACATTTATTTAGAAAATTGTGGTATGAAAATTAGGTGATCTCTGAACGTTTTTAACACTACTATTTATTTAGCCTATTTCGGAGAAAGCAAGATTGCAAAATATTCCAAAATTTTAATACGACGGTTACAAATCAATGATTCTTTCACTTACATGGGCCGAGCCTTTACTAAAAAATTCCTGTTTCGGCTCCATCCTTGCTAAATATATCATTTTATGCGACAAAATATAATCTGGGTGGGTGTTTACAATGGTAATCATTTTACAAAATGGCGGGGTTCTTTATGTTAGGTAGTCATGACGAAAGAGTCGACTATTAACGTAGGTTAGTGCAGCTCAAGAACAGATTGATTTTTGCGTAACTGGGCTGACCAAAAATAATTTAATAAAGTGAACTACCTTTCTGCATTTTTTAAAACTTTTAAAAAAATTGATGTAAATTCAAACTTTTAAACTCAATCCGACCTTCGAGCTACCCTTCATTGAACCCCTCGTGAACCTACGTTTATAATAAATTTTTCCGTCATCATTACGTCACACAAATGACTCCGCCATTTTGTCAAAATTTTTACCATTGTAAACACCCATCCAAAACACGTTTTGGTGCATTAAAGGAGTTATAATGCATGGATTAAATAAATTAAATTAAATAAATTTTATCTAATACTGGAGTTCCATGAAATTTTTTTTAATTTTGTTGCGTCCCCGATATGAGCTGTTAACGTTTTATCCATTAACACAATTTTTCAAGTTGTTTGTATAAATATTAAACGTGTATTAGTATTATTGTGTAATTAGCAACTATCATTATTTTTATATTGTCTTAGTGATTGATAATGTTATTGAAACTTGAGTTTCTGTATAAAACTGTCCGCTAATCTGTATTTAATCAACCTATTTCTTCAAAGGTTTTGGTGGCCGAGTGGTCTAAAGCGGTACTTATTGATCACAGTACCCCTCATCGCCTAAGTTCAAATCCCACTAGGGGCTGATCCTAGTGTGAGAAAGTTTGACAGTTTTCTTGCCGAATAAAGGTGAATAGGTGGTTTTCCAAAAGTACTGCGTTTTCCCACACTATACTTGAACTGTATGTCTCGATATAAGTGACAATTTTTGACTGGGTCGTAAAACACCATTACTCCACTTCTGCTTAAAAATAAAGAGTGGGGTTTATGTCCAAACAATATTTCTATTCAGTGTCAACAATGTCAACACATGTGAAAATGACTTCCTGCCGTAAAAGTACTCTAAACATATTTTATATTTTATATTCGCGGTATACTAATTTTCGCTTATTTCGCGGCCTTTTGTCGAGCAAAATTATATGATGCTTATTGTGTTATAGTGCATATTTCACAAACGCGAAAAACTACGCGGACTTGTCGAAAGATTCTATATAGCGAAAATAAATACACGCGAAATTAAATACGTTTATAATATCTGGTTTAAATTAGTAATCAGCAAATGTGGAACATCATGTCCAGATTAATACTTAATACAGAATATCGAGGATCTTTATAAAGATGTTAAAGAAAATTTATTTGATACATGTATTATGACCGACGTTTTTTTAAATTTCAGTCGAAGGTTTTATCATAAATCACTACATGAATATTTAACCGCCCCAGAGCGATAATAAAATTGATTCAGTATTGTTGTAACACTTTCTGCTGCTAAACTCAGTTTTAGAACATTTTCTTTCTTATGGTGTGATAGATAGCTAAACTGATAACACCACACTTTTGTTTATGTTACAGAGTTCATTCAGTCTTTAAAAGTCCCTAAATTTACGGCACTGTCATAAAAAGTCCCTAAATTTGGTAACGATCCCTTTGCCAATAGTTAGATGTTTAAACAATTTCTGCACAAGGTTTCCAAGAAAATCAGCACACCAGATATTGGTTGTTCTAAACATGTAGAAAACATATGCAGACAGTCGAAATATTTACTTCAGGTAATGACATAAAATTGTTCATAAACAATTACACTGCTTAAAACTCGATAAATATTACCATAATTTTTATTATTTAGGCCCTGAAAAGGCCCTTAAAAGACCTTAGTTTTAGTATCTATTGTCTATGGGAACTATGAGCTACGATTTTTCTATTATTTATTTATTTATTTATTTATTTATTTATATTTTCAGAAAGGCTATGATTCAATATTTGATTTCTTTGATCATTCTTTGAATGCTTATAAAGCGAACGAAAAACAACAGGTAAGCGACACTACAAAAAATTCATCCTCCATGTAAGGGAAGGTCGTAGGTTCTTACACCGCCCGGGGTCTGACCAAAACTTGAAAATAGGTAGCGACTTATCATTCTCCAATCCCTCAGCATTCAGAAATAATAGTTTTTAAGTTCTTCGGAAGAGACCTTAGAGATCGATGTATATAACAAGGTATTTTAAAGAACAAATATACACACGTGGCGGATGTAGCTAGCTGAACAGGAGGTGCTTACCCTTCCGGTGCACCCGGTTTCACTTCCCTGGTGGAAGTTCACGTGTCAATTTCAAAGTTCTTACTTTGTTTCTGGATTGTGATTCGGACAAGGATTAGTATGTTTGTTTTTTATATAATCTTGAAGCATTTGCTTGCAAATAAATCGTTGACAGCAGGAATATTACAAGCACGGGCTTATGAAAGCCCTTACAAAGTTTTACGGCCGTCATCACGGCATTGTTGATAAATATGATATCTCTGCATCCAAAATTACCCTGGATATATGATATGTTCCATAGTTCTATGTTCCTTTTATTCTTTCACAGTGGCGGGTGTAGCTATCTAGATAAGAGGTCCTTACCATTCCGGAGCATCTGGTCTCGCTTCCCTGGTAGAAGTTCACATGTTTCAATTACCGGTAATTTGCTTTTAAATTGTCGTTTGGACATGGATTGGTATATTTGTTTTTGATTTAATATATCTCTTACATGATCAAATTATATATTTTCTAGTCCAAAGAGGACGACGGAGTCTGTGCCAAAGTGCGTGTTCGTATTGTACAGGAATTGGTTCTGACTCGGGATGCCTTTAATGCTAAGCTGGAGATAGAAAATGGTGAAGAATCCGACTTGGAAGACATAAAAGTCACCATAGAAATCCGCCAGACATACGGCTCTGGTGAACCAGCTATCCAACACTTCTCTATCGGTAAGTTGATATTTTTATAGTCAAACCTGTCCACCTGAAGGAGCCAGTAACAGTGACCTTTATGGGAGGGTGGTCTTTATATACAGGTATAAATAATATGAATAAAGAACAATTGGGATATAATTCTTCTGGCCTTTATTAGCAGGTGACCCTTATATAGACGTGGGTTTTAAGGCAGGTTGGAATGTAGTTATATATGACACTACTGGGACGAAAAAATAATTACTTAACTAAACTTCACCAAAGTAATACAGAGATATGTAAAACAGGCAAATCACAATCCCAAACCATCCAAATAAAGAGAAATGTATTATAAGGTGATCTAAACCGGTTAATAACCGGTAATAACTATACTCAGTTACACCACAACACTTAAAATTATTTTTCTCGTGTTAACACATTTGGGATGTTGGATCAAAGACAAAAATGGTCAAATTAATTTGCATTCCAAGGTCGGTGGCTCAGTGGTAGAGCGTCCGCCTCCAGAGTGGGTTGCCGTGTTCGAACCCCGGTCGTGTCATACCTATGACTTTAAATTTGAGGTACCGCTTCTGGAGTATCTATAGACTGATTCACTTGGCATCAGGATAATATTACTGGGGATTGTTATTAAGTTGAGTTGAGTAATGGTGTTAACGTCCCAGTCAAGAATATTTCACTTATATCGAGACGTCGCCAGCTATAGGCGAATGTGCGGAAATTTTGCCTTTGCGTTACGCTGATGGCATTATACAGCAGGGTTCTTTAGCGTGCCAAGACCACCGTGACATGGGACCTCGTTTATTTTAAGTTCCCATCCGAAAGAACCGTTAATTTCATTTCGTAATGCCGAGTGCTTGGCGAAAGAACAGTCACTACCCACTTTCAAGTCTTAGGTCAGACCCGACCAGGAATCGAACCAACGACCTCTCACTTACAGAGCGAGCACTCTATCAACTGAGTTATCGCAGTGGTCGGGATTGTTATGCTTATCTGTGACGTACTGACACTGTAAGCTAGCAACAAGTCTCCCGGGGCGCTTGCTAGTACAAGGCACACCATAAAACACACTTGCATATATCATGCATACATAAACTTGCTCTCGTCGAGAAAAGCTGAACAATTGCTGGTGTGATGCTAAAAAATTACAAACAACCATCCAACCTATTTCGCAAACATGTTATATCATGATAAAATTACAGTGCAACCTGCCTTAAAGGTCACTTCCACATAAGGGCTACCTGCTTATAAAGGCCAGTAGAATTGTATTCCAATTGCTCTTTATTCATATAATTTGAACCTGTATATAAAGACCACCTTCCACTTTTACTGGTTCTCTCGGGTGGCCTTTATAGACAGGTTTGACTGTATCTTAAAAAAGACATTCAGCGTGTATTAACGTATATTATTACTTTATTCAGAAAGCAGTACCTTTGTCTTAGCTATTATGACTTATTGTTAATACCATACTGTTTTGAATCCTGAAGCAAGGGAAATATCAAAAGTTAAAATTGTTTTAGATGATAGTCTCTCACCTCCAAATGTTTAAACCCACTTTGGGGTAAATCCTTGTGTAAGAAATTATCAGTCTGCTGTCAAAGGATTAAGAATTCTACAGGCACTCCAGTTTCCTCCACTATCCAAAATCTTGCCGCTTTTATTTTTAAGTTAAATAATCTTGACTGGATTATAAAACACAATACAGTTAAACCTGTCTATAAAGGCCACCTAAGGGAACCAGTAAAAATGTATATATTATATACAGGTTAAAATAATAGGAATAAAGAACAATTGGGATACAATTCTTCTGCCGGTGAGCAGGTGTAAGCAGGTGACCCTTATATACAGGTGGACTTAAGACATGTTGTTCTGTACTTCATTCCACCTTTAATTATAATGATATTCCTTTTATTTTCCAGGTTACAACTAGCTTTGCCTATATTTGTTGAATAATTGGAGTCAAAAACAAGCATTTGTCCTTATTTGTAATTGAATTGACCAGATTAGTAACATGCCACTATGGTAGCGCAGCTGGTAGAGTGCTCGCTCCATTTGTGGGTGATTGTGGGTTCCAACCCAAACCGATGTCTGACGAGGACTAAAAATTGGAAGCGATTGTTCTTTTTTTAAAAACCTACTAGTATATCCGTATCAACGCAGGCATGGTGCGTTTTTAGAAAAAAAACCTCGTTGGCATTACCTTACGCACATTGCAGACGTCTTATTTCCTAACTTGTGACTTTTCGATATAAGCGAAATAATCAATCTCATTCAATTAATCAGATTCGTGGGTTTTCCTGTTTGCGCTGAAGTGTTACTTAGATGTATGTGATATCGTAAAACCATTCAACTGTTATATAATTCAAGAATGTTTTTATCGGTTTGCTTAACAAACGTTTCATTTTACTTTTTGTTCTCTTTTAAAGGTGATCCAGCATTAGTAGGAATAACAGGGGTAGATGGAACTGGCCGCTTACGTAGATCTGTGTCTGGTACTGCAGAGTGGTTGATAGTTCCATATTCTACAGCAGCGATGAAAGATGACACACTTTACGATGTTGGAGGCCGATTGACATATCGAGTGGGGGGTTCCAACTTCTCGCTATCTCTTCTACCAGATACTATCACTGTAAAACCAAACCCAAGCTTGATAGTTCATTACTTTCATGAAAAGTATGTCCAGGGTGACGATCCAATGACTCAGAATGTTGTAGAACCAATCGTGCCTTTCTCGTTGTCCGTGATGGTGGCTAACACAGGATATGGTGTAGCTAGAGCAATGAAAATTACTTCTGCTCAACCGGAAATAATCGAAAACGAAAAAGGTTTACTGGTATCATTCAAAATAATAGGGGCTCAACTAGGGAAAAATCCTATAACACCATCTCTAACTGTTACCTTTGGAGACATAGATCCTTTTGAAACAAAAAATGCTCGGTGGTTATTGACGTCAACATTAAAAGGAACTTTTTATAATTATTCAGCAACATTTGAAAATATAAATCCCCTTGGTGATCCTCAATTATCTCTCCTGGACGAGCTTGGTTATCATGAACTTTTACACTTAGTTAGAATTGAGGGTGATGCAGACGATGGATTAGATGATTATTTAGTGAATGATATCATCGATGAGACAGACATGCCAGATCGTTTGTATGACAGCTCAAATGGCACGATTAAATACAATGTGACGGTTACAAATGCCACAAGTTTAAGACACCACTCTTTTGAACAAAGGGGCAATAAAAATTACACGTTTATACGTCTGGAAACCAAAGTGAGAGAAGAAGGCTGGTTTTATCTACGCGTGATAAATAACATAACTAAATCCCCTATGATGTCTGGTCCAAAATTATTGTCAGTTGTCAACTTACGAGTCAATGGTGATCATACAAACATTTTGGTTGGAAAAAATGCTTGGATAACTACTCATATTAACGATGAATACTTCTTCCATTTGTTGGATAAAAACCAAAATAAATCGGTCAATATGTCTTATGAACTGATATTCGGGCCAGTAAATATGTATGCTCCAAGGTTTGAGAAAGATATATATAATGTATACACATATATATCGATTGAAATTGGTTCAGTTATTTTGACTGTTAATGCATCAGATATTGACCGTGATAACATTACATATCTTGTTCAGGACAATGCCGGTTATTTTCATCTGGACAGTGTCAAAGGAACATTGACTCTAGCTAAGGTGTTTTCTACTGTTACAAAAATGAAATTTAACATCACTGCTGTTGACAATGGAATACCTTCGAAATCGACAAACGTCAGTGTGATTGTAAATGTGGTTAGCAGTAATTATAGTATGACCCTTACAACAACTACTTTGGTTACTACAAAAACTACATCATTGTCAACACCTTCTGACAAAACAGAAACTAGTAGCACAAGCACTACTTCAACATCGCCAATACCTCATGCCACAAATGCAACAATAGCGTATACAGATACATCATCCTACTCTATGTCACCCAGCACAGTGACAAAGGGCCACTTATCAACGTCATCCAGTACAGCGACAAGAGGGCACTCATCAACGTCACCAAGCACAGCGACACAGGATCAGTCATCAACATCACCCAGTTTAGTGACACAAGGTGTGTCTTCAACGGTTTCAACTTCAGCAGGAAACATAACTTCAAACATGCAAACGGCTTCTTTTACACAGACTGATTCGTCAACATCATCCACAAAAACATCTACTGATTTCAATATTACAGAAGCGGTCAAAACGACACAGACGACAATTACAACGGGAAAGGTGAGAACTTCTGTTAGTTATAGTACAGGTAAACCAGGTGATACTGATCAGAGTCAACTCAACGTCTGGCGTATCTTGTTTATAATTGCTGTGGTCATTTTAATTGTTGTTTTAGCAGCTGTGTTATCTGTTTGGCTATATAGAAGAAGACATGGTTTTGGAGATAATCGATATCGTCTTGAACTGGTTGGAATGTGAAATAACTTTCAATAGATGATTATACTGTATAAGAAGAAATATTAGCGGTAGGAAACTTTCGCGGCTTTGGTCTTTTAAACTGTTTCATGGTAAGAAATTTTCACGGTTCCTACTAAGGGGAAAGTACACCAAGGGAAATTAATATTTTTGCCAAGAAGATAAAAGATAAAAGTGTCATCATGAAAATCGCGAATATTTCTTCTTCGTGAATATTTCTTCTTATACAGTAGATGAATACAGAATGACATTCAAAACTAGAACATAGGTAGCAGTACACAATCGTGATTTGCCATATGGAGAGGTTATAAATAGTGCATATAAAAACCTAAAAGTCTTTACTTATCAATGGCTCATTTAAATTTGCAATTTATAATTGTAAATGTATAGTAATTTTTCAATATTTGATGGTTTGCACAAACTTAACCGCCATCAACTGACCCTTGCACTATTATCCCAGTACATAGATGCATAAAGCACTTCTTCTGCCTTTACCATTTAAGGTATTTACAGTATTTTGGTTATGCCTTTTTCAAAGAACAAGGTTTTGGTGTAAAAATTCGATTAACAGTTGTCAAGCCTCCTTAACAGATTGTGACTCCAAAGATCTTGTTGGAAGTCTTCAACATGATTTTATGCCTGGAAATAAATGTGTTCCACTCAATTGACGTATCGCCGGCCACCCCTTTTATGTTCCGACATTGGCCGTCATCAAGGTACCAAAGCAGCGTCACGGCAACTAATAACGTTCTAGTGTCAGTGACGTCATTAAATATCACAATCAATTCAGGCCGAGTTTTCATTCTTTTTGCATGTAATTCAAGCATACTGGGTCTTCGTCGAAACATTGTGGGCGTGGCCGGAGAACTAGAGACTAGACGTTGCCCTTAGTTACGACAAATCAATTATTTAAAGATGTCATTTGGTGCAGTATCTAGTAACATAAGTTGTTTTTGTATTCAGAAATAACAACTTCGAACTGGTCTCTTGACAAAGCTTGACTTAAACAATATTCTATTGTATATATCCTCAAGACTATGCTGAAAATATTTTCGTTTTACAGTTGATTTTGGAAAAGGTGTTAATTAAAATTTATAAAAAATCGTACCAACCCGTGTTCAAACCACAGTCAAAGTAAAAACTGACATATTTAGTTAAACAAAAGACCTCTCGCCAACAAGGAGGTGAGGCCGGGTGCTCCGGAAGGTAAACATCTTTCTTCTGTTTAGCTAGCAACGCCCAAAGATAAGAGCAATGATGATTGGTACCATACAATTTAGATAATAAATATATTCAGTTCAACTGTATCTTCGTAACAGTTAATACCACCAATAATACGATACATTAAGTTCAAATGTGACTTTATGGTTTTTGACTTCATAACTGGTCAGTGTAGATATTTTATTTTTGTTTGTTCTGATTGTGAACGTTGTCTTGTCGCAGTAAATGAATAAGGCGAAATGTCTATTATAATAGTCAAATACAATACGTTTGAAGGCTCAACTCATTGTTAATACTGAATTTATCACCATCAGGAAGTTTTCTAAGTATTTTGCTTTGGGCACAAATAATTTATGGTTATTTGAGATTTGCAGAGATAGTGATTGAAAGTTAGGTTTTAGTATATAGCCAAAACATATAGGTTATTGTATTTTCTATGACAATTATGCTTAATTCACTGTCACCTTTAATAATATTTATGTTCTTTGATGTCAGACTCATTCTTGTATTTATTTTTACAGCAGACTACAGAGAAAGGAATCAGTTCTGCTCCCCCACCTTGCAGCTTTAACCTCTATACTGGAGTCTGTTGGATGTTTTGCCTGATATACAGTTTCCTTCTATAAGATCTTTTCAACCTCAGAAATCTACGCTGGAAATTTGATGATGTGCTTGATATATAGTTTTTTCATAAGATTCTTTCAACTTCAAAATCTACGCATGCATGATGATAGATGATATGCTTGATACACAGTTTGCTATTGCAAGATCCTTTTAATTTCACGTTTTAACACCTACGACTCGCTGGATGTTACAGCTGATAGATAATAAGCGTCATATACAGTATACTATCACAGAATCTTTCTAAGACTTGAATATATATGTCTCGTGGTATGCTGTGTTCCTTAGATAATTTCAACTTTAAGACATTGCATGTTTGACGGTATGCTGAATGCAAAGTTTACTATCAGTAATCACGATTTGATCCACTATCATGCGCTGGATATTAGATAATAAGCTCTATTCATGAAATATTTTTAACTTTAAGACATTGCATGTTTGAAGATATGCTGAATGTAAAGTTTACCATCATGAAATCTTTTCAACTTTACGTTGAATTTATATGCCTGGTGACATGCTCTATTTATGAAATATTTTCAACAATAATTATATTTAAGACTTAATTTTCTAAGTTGCATGTTTATGATGCACTGAATATTCATTTTACTATCATATTAACCTCACGACTTTAATATCTACCGCTTGCTGTAGGTCTTTGCATGTTTGATGAAAAATGGACCAAGAATGTGAAACCATGTTTTCAAGGGGTCGAAAAATTAAAAATATCATAAGGACCAAAATAGATTTTTTACAGTTTAGCTAGCAAAAAATTTAGACCATAGCATATTTCTGACAATAACAATTTTTTTTTATCTTTTTCTGACAATTTTGTTTTATTTTTCCACCATATTTAAAAACAATCAATAAAATTATTTGTTTTTAAAAACAATATTTCGATCATTTAATAAAGACATCTTAAATACTAACCTTCAATATTTCAATTTTGTGAATGAATTTCGACTTGCTGATCATAATCTCTAATATTTTTATTCTTATTTGTGGATAACAGTGTATTATTTTTCTGCATATGGCTTTAATATACTGGAAATCTAAAACTCGCCGCATTATATAACGCGCATATTTTTCATTTTTTAAATTATTGTTTGTGATAAATAACAAACTTTGTTTCTTGAATCTCATTGTTCCTTTTTGCTATTAAAACCCTCCGTAATATTATACCCACCTTTGTACAATGAATATTCACTAGACAATGTCTGTCTCCAAAGATCAACCTTGAATTTGATATATTCAGAAACAGACGGCTTTGTCAAACATAATTCCCAGGATATCGCAGGAATTATTAAAAGAAAGATAGAAATCAGAAACAGTGTAAACACATATATAAAACACAAGAGTTTCTGACAAATGAGTTTATTAGAATACGGCAACAATACTCGGATTTTTTACTATTTCATTATTTTATATATGTGTGTCTAACAAATTTTATATATTTTTGTATACAGCTATATTTTATAACAAAATATAATTTTACAATCGTGTATTGATCATATATTGTTCATTGTCTTACATTCAAGATGTACGCTTTAGTGTTTGTTTCATTAAGTGACTGTTTTGTTTTGTTTTTATTCGTTTTATTGCCTCAACTGGCTATAGCCAGCTCAGCTTATGGCATGGTGAATGTAACGTTTACTATCAGTAACCTCACCATTTGATCCACTACCACTCGCTGGATGTTAGATGATAAGCTCTTCTCATGAAATATTTTCAACTTTAAGACATTACATGTTTAAAGATATGCTGAATGTAAAGTTTACTATCATGAAATCTTCAACTTTACGACTTGAATTTGTATGCCTGGTGATATGTATTTTTAACCATTTATTTTGTTGCATGTTTGAAGATGTACTGAATATTCATTTTTCTATCATTTCAACCTCACTTACGTTTTTAAAATCTACCGCTTGCTGGATCTTAAATGATATACTTAATTCATGAAATATTTTCAATTTAACGCCGTTTAAATCTGTTTCATGTTTGAAGGGGTTGAAAAATATCCTTAGGACAAAAGTATATTTTCAGATTTTAGCTAGTAGAAATTAAGACAATAGCATATTTCTGACAATTACAATATTTTATCTTTTTCCGACATTTTTTTTGACCATACATGTATTTAACAACAATCAAGAAAATTGATTTAAAAACAAAATTTTCGATAATTTTGATAAGACACTTTCTAATACTAAAAACTACCTTCATTGTTTCAATTTTGTGAATGAAATTTGACTTGGTGATTTTAATACCTAAATCTATGGCAAATAAATATTTAAATCATTATTTGTGGATGAGAGTACTGGAAAGCTAAAACTCACCGCATTATATGAGGCGCGTATGTTTTCATTTTTAGCTCACCTCAGATGAGCTATTGCAATCTATCACCGTCCGTCGTCCGTCGTGCGTCGTGCGTCGTGCGTCGTGCGTCGTCCGTCGTCCGTCGTGCGTAAACTTTACATTTTAATCTTCTCCTCCAAAACTACTGGGCCATATTTGATGAAACTTGGGGATTATCATGCCTGGGTAACAGCCTTTCAAAATTGTGTTCGGGGTTTGACCACGCCCAACAAGATGGCCGCTGTTACTAAAAATAGCAAAAAGACAAAAAAATCTTCTTCTCTGAAACCAAAAGGTGCAGGCAAATTCTGATTGGATATTTGGATTCAGCATACCTGGGAACATAAAAATTGTGTTTTTCATGAAAATTAGACGAAAAATAGGTTACGCGTTTTTTGCGTAAAATTACATAATTTTTAAAATGAGACATTTATTGTTACAACTTCATAACAGCTGAAGATAATTGTATGGAGTTTTCACTGTTGATCTTGTCTTGCAATTTTCTTCCAATTAATGTCAAGGTCGAAGGTCAAGGTCATGTCCCAGTTTTTGACCTTTGATAAAAAATGCTATTTTTTTAAACATTTCTCGTGATAATGGCATAGGATTTTCAGTTATTTGTAGGTATTGACATGACGATCATTTTGATACATAGATCAGGATCATGGGTTCAAAGGTCAAGGTCACAGATGTCCAAGAATACCAAAATAGTTAATTATCTGCAAAACTATGAATTTTTTGTATAGGCATGTATATTAGAATATTGTAGGTAATGGCACAATGGTCATTTTGATATATGAATAAAGGTCATGGGTTCAAAGGTCAAGGTCATAGACTCGAACGAATACTTAAATGGTTAATTATCTCAAAAACTATAAACTTTTTGTATAGGCATGTATATTGGAATATTGTAGGTATTGGTCTAACGGTCATTTTTGTATATGAATGAAGGTCATGGGTTCAAAGGTCAAGGTCATAGAATTCAACAAATACTTAAATGGTTAAATATCTCAAAAACTATAAACTTTTTGTATAGGCATGTATATTGGAATATTGTAGGTATTGGCCTAATGATCATTTTGACATATGAATCAAGGTCATAGGTTCAAAAGTCAAGGTCATAGCTGCAAACGAATATTTAAATGGTTAATTATCTCAAAAACTATAAACTTTTTGTATAGGCATGTATATTAGAATATTGTAGGCATTTGCACAACAATCATTTTGATATATGAATGAAGTTCATAGGTTCAAAGGTCAAGGTCATAGATGCAAACTAATACTTAAATGGTTAATTATCTCAGAAACTATAAACTTTTTGTATAGGCATGTATATTAGAATATTGTAGGTATTGGCCTATCGATCATTTTGACATATGAATGAAGGTCATAGGTTCAAAGGTCAAGGTCATTGATGCCAATGAAAATTTAAATGGTTAATTATCTCAAAAACTATAAACTTTTTGTATAGGCATGTATATTGGAATAAGGTACGCATTGGCCTAACGATCATTTTGATATATGAATGAAGGTCATAGGTTCAAAGGTTAAGGTCATAGACGCGAACAAATACTTGAATTGGTTAATTATCTTAAAAACTATAAACTTTTTGTATAGGCATGTATATTGGAATATTGTAGGCATTTGCACAACAATCATTTTGATATATGAATAAAGGTCATAGGTTCAAAGGTTATGGTCATAGATGCAAATGAATACTTAAATGGTTGATTATCTCAAAAACTATAAACTCTTTGTATAGGCATGTATATTGGAATATTGTAGGTATTGGCCTAATGCACATTTTAATATACAGATGTTTTAGCTGTTTATAAATAATATATTGTAGCTAGACTTTAAATATGTTATATATAGCATACTTATATAATAATTATTATATTTAATTTGCAAAAATACTTGCATATTATTGGCCCTTACTGCTGAAAATTTTGATATTCTCTTTTATTAATGTCATTGACCATTGAACCTCTGCATAAGATAATGTACTCTTCCTCAGGTGAGCGTTAAGGCCCATGGGCCTCTTGTTTAATTATTGTTTGTGATAAATAAAAAACTTTATTTCTTGAATCTCATTTTAACTTTTTGCTATGAAAAACCACCTTATATTATACCCACATTTGTACAATGGATATTCACTAGACAATGTCTGTCTCCAAAGATCAACCTTTAAATTGATATTTTCAGCAGCAGACAGCTTAGTCAGACATAATTCCCATGATATTGCAGAAATTATTGAAAGAAAGATAGAAATCAGAAACAGTGTAAATATACATATAAAACACAAGAGTTTCTGACAAATGAGCTTATTAGAATGTGGCAGCAATACTCGGATTTTGTTTTTACTATTCCTTATTATACATGTATTTATATCTGGTACAGGCATGTCGAAAGTTTAACACCGAGCTAACGAGAAAGTGTCGAGGATCGACTGTCGATTTGCTGAGATATGGATAGCTAGTGACCGAAAAACAGCCGAGAGGTAGATAGCAGCTGCCGAAACGTTGTCGGTTGAGTTGGGTTAAAACAGCTTCTAATTGGTCATTAATTCCTAAACTGACTGTTAAACTTTCGACAGGTCTGTACTGTACGTATAACAAATTATATATTTTTTGTATACAACTATATTTTATAATAAAATATATTTTTACAATCGTGTATCGATCATATTTTGTACAAACCATTGTCTCATATTCAACATGTACGCTTTAGTGTCTGTTTCATTAAGTCACAGGTTTCTTTTATTGGTTTTATTAGCTCAACTGGCTATAGCTAGCTCAGTGAAGCGTACGTGCGTATATATATATATATATATATGTCCATCATTCCGTACGTGCGTAAACTTTAAATTTCTCCTCTAAAACCACTGGGTCAATTGAAACCGAGTTTTTACATGTCGACCCAGAATGATATCAAACATGGCCACCGTTACTAGAAATAGCAAAATCGCTAAAATGGCCATTTTGAATTCAATTATCTACCGATTTTTTTTCAAAATTTAGCAAATTATGCAAACCAGGTCGAAGCTTTAGACAGTTCTTTGAAAATCTTCTTCTCCGAAACCACCAGGCCGATTGAAAACAAATTTAGTGTTGAAAGTTTCCAGGTTGGCCAGATCAAAGTTTGTAAAACAGAAAGGTGACCCTGAGCAAAACTCAGGATGGCCGTCGTTACTAACAAAATCACTAAAATGACCATTGTGGATTCAATTTGGAACCGATTTTATTCAAATTTTAATATAGAAAGCAAATTTCTGATTTCGAGGTTTTTTCGGAATATTTTTCATTGACCTTATTGTAGGAAAATGTGCAAATGAGGTCAAACTTTACCAATTGAGCATCACATGCCCATTTGTTATAAACGAGATGTATTGTGGTTTTCTGTCCGTCCGTAATTTTGTTCGGCCAAATCCTCTTACACAGTTGAAGGTAGTTTTACTATGTACAGTGTACATGATAACCAGCATATGACATTGTATTCGCCAAAAGATAAGTTTACGTTTTGTAAATTTCTCCTTTGAATTTTTTATTACTCGGAGTTGTACTCTTCCTTTAACATTTACAACTGCAGTAGCTCAGTTGGAAGAGAGATCGCTCTGTAAGTGGGAGGTCGTGGGTTAAAACCGCAACCGGGTCTGACCCAAGATTGAAAGTGGGTAGAAACTGTTCTTTCGCAAAGCACTCGGCATTACGAAATGAAAGTTACGGTTGTTTCGGATGGGAACTTAAAATAAACGAGGTCCTTGTGTTGCAGTAGGCATTACATGATAAAAAACCCTGCTGTATAATGCCATCAGCGGAACTCGCAGGCAAATTTTGAGCACCTTCGCCAATAGCTGGCGACGCTTCGATATAAGTCAAACATTCTTGAATGGGACGCTAAACACCCGGCACTACTCAACTCTTTTCAAAGTCAATTTCGTATTTTGTGTTACTTCCGAACGTAGTGCCGTATCTCATGTATCTAGAGGTCTGCGATTAAACCCCTTTGACAGTTAAATCATTTTTATCCTTATGTACCAACTATTTATGGAAAATTGGCATTTGCTTCGCTTGGCGGAGCTCTTGCACTTTAATGGTTCCATTTAATATAAAAAAATAGAAACGAACTGAATACACTAATTAGTTATACACAGATTCAAATTTACCGCAGAATGTCTTCAATGTTTTACCATATCTGTTTTACATGAAAGTCTTAAAATACTCATTCACTACAAGTTTGTTGCAAACAGAGAGCGCAGTGTCTTGTAATTAGACGCAAGCACTTTAGTATTACATTACATATCATACCAGTGTGATTTTAAGGCACTAGACGCCCGTTTCGGAATGCGATTCCTCATCAGTGGTGCTTGGACCAAAATTGTGAAACCAAAATTTTCCGAGGCATTGAAAAAATATCCAAATTACCAAAGACTTTAGAATGATTGACAAAGCCCCAGTTTCACAATCATCCCTTAGCTAAGGTTTTCCTTAACTTAAATTGAGCAAATTTTAGTAATCTCTTTTTGGAACTACTGGTGAATATTTTTGTCGAAACTAAATGGAAATGTTTTATCTAGAAAAAATCTTAAAAATGACACTTTAAATTCCTAAATATCTTGAAACATAACAAAATCATGAAGCTTTGAAATTTTACAAGATTTTAGTTTAAAAAAAATCTGAGCTAAGGAATGAATTTGGAACTTTGGGTGTAGATAAACATCTTCTAATAGTGGCTCTGGTACATGGGACTCGTTTCATAATTATTCATACCATAATCATTTTATCTATAAACCGATATGCGATAACCGGAAATATTTACATGATCATATGATATTACACTACTACGTTGACTAAGTTGGTAGGGTGTTTGCCCCAAATGTAGAAGGTCCTGGATTCGAACCCCGACTGGATCCGTCCAATACATCAAAATAGGTAGTGACTGTTCTTTCGCCATTCGCTCAGTATTTAGAAATAAAAGTCATGAGATCTTTCTGTAGAAAATTTTAAAACTGATGCACCGTGTTACTATCTAATATTAGACATCTCCAACCTACCTGTATACGCTGACTATGACCGTGTATGTGAACTAAACACGGGGGCGCTTTCAAAATTTAACTTTACATTATACTAGTAAATATAATATATTGAATTTTTTTACATGTTCAGACATATATGAACATATATATAGTCCGTTCACGATTTGATGGCACAGTGATTATAAACATGGGCGGCTTAAATAACGCATACAGGTGTAAATAACGTATTAACGTATAAGTATAATCACGCCGACACACGCTTTATTCGTTACAATTACTCTAATACTAAAATAGATTCCATCAGATCGTTGATGACTTTCATAGGCAAACAGCATTAACCTGTCCGCTTGACTTATTCATATAGGAAAATCCACCAAATAAAGTAGTGTTAAGATTCAAGATAATACATACACAGTGTACTTTATGAGTTGAATATCACTCGTGATGTAGTAAACTATATGAACTCCTATGTTCCCTACACATAAACGAATTAATCCAGGATAATATTTAAGTTAAAGTTCAATCGGACAGGTCAACATAATGTTGTTTACCATTCCAGGAGTTGTTTATTATTATTGTTAGTAGTGTAGGTAAACAACATTGACCTGTCCGCTTGACCGTTTATTAGGAATATTCATACAAGAGAGTCCACTCAATAAATGGGTAGTGTTAAGATCCAAGTTAATACGTACAAGGTGCACAGGTGTACTCTATGAGGTGAGTATATCTCACGATGTATACAAAATAAATACCTGTGTTCCCTATACACAAATGCACTTGGTCCGTGATAAATATTTAAATAAAAGGTCAAGCGGATAGGTCAAAGTTGTGTGCCTTTAGTAATAGTAATATGATGAAACAGTAGAGAGTGTTGAGAAAAAAACTGGGGAAAATTTAATGTTGCTGTTGCTGCAAACGATGGAAAATCTAGTAGCTTTTAAAGGTCTGATATAGAACCTCAATAATTATATTACTGTGGACAGAGACACACTCACTATATACATACACTGGTTATTGTTGATAATTGCGGTATTCTGCGTTTGTTAAAAGTGATATTCGTGGCCTTGAAGATTATGCCCAAAGTTTTCGTTACAAGTTTACCAAACCTACAACGTTATTCGGAACTTCAATTTCCTGCCAAATTGTTGATTCTAGCAGCTAAAATTTTTCAAAGTATATGTATTCTTTAGTAACCCTTTACAAAAGACATCAAATAAATAGAAAAACTCAAAATATAAGACAAAAATGTAAAATAAGTAGAAAATATAAGACATAAATGTGAAAAGCTTAATGAAGTTTTAAATAATATAGAGTGCAAGTTGAACAAGCAATCCGGGAAATAAAAATCTACACAACTGTTGGAACACTTTGGAGATTGCGGAGACGTAAAACTTCGCCTGTTGTTGACATTTTCAGCACTTTCTGTCCGATGTAAACGGCTATTACGTTTGTAAATGAAAACCATACTTGTAACACCAGTCTAACTTTATTTTTTAATTTCCCTTTTTAAGGGGAAACATAGGTCTCTAAAAGTTTGTCCAGGATATTGAATTACAAAGGTTATATAAGAAATGACGGAGCTTTTTGGAATTGATCGTCTTTTATTATTAAAAAAAAACAAAAAAAAAAGTTTTGATATAACCACTCAGTCAGTTCACAGTCACGGTCATAGTCAGTGTACACAGGTATGTTGGAGATGTCTATTAGGCCGATTGCCATCAGATCGTGGACGGCCAATATACATTCACGCCTTTTCACGCTTTATTTGTCGGTACCACTCTTATCACTGTGTAGTCAAAAAACATTTACCTGTCCGCTTAAATGTTCATTAGAAATATTCATATAGGAGGGTCCACCAATACAAGGGTAATGTTAGGATAAGCAGGTAATTATAAAACTAGTGTATACACGAGAGATTTGATTAGTGTTCTAATTATGTAGCCGATACATACACCTGTGTACCGTATACATTAATGCACTGATCCGTGATAAATATTCAAATTAAAGGTCAAGCGGACAGGTCAATGTTGCTTACCTATGCATTGCTATAAGATTGTGAACGATTTATATTGACAGCATCCGTTTCTATATAATCACGCCTTTACACGCTTAAAAATACATGTAGTTGAAACAACAACCATGTTACTGACTTTGGCAACAAATCAAGAAATCCCCAAACTCAAAGGTATTTTATATGACGATTGTTGATATGTAGCATATAATTATGTACGGAGTTTTACCTGCGTGAGTGTTTACCTGCCACAGATGTATGATGCAAATTTACTTAACAGAATTGGTAAGTATCCAAAAATAGAATACTCAACATGTTCTACAAAATGATTAAATAAGGGTAATGCCAAATGATTATAATATCGTGAACAATTTTGGCATATGTTGTCAAAAATAATATTTCAAAACATTTAAATTTGTGATCTTTGATTTTATAATGCGTATAATTTGACCCTGTCATTTGACCTTTAATTGAATATTCAAACTTACATATCCATTGTATAATTTATTAGTTATATATACTAGGTCATATTTAAGGATAGATGGTAGTAATATTGGGTACCGGGTATTTATCGTAATGAAACATGCTGTCTTACCTAAATCACACAGTCTATTGTCTCGATGTTATATTTGAATCAAAGGTCAAGCAGCCATGTCATACTTGACACATACAATCTGTATCACGGTAAACGAAGCTTTTGTGTGTTAGAGATGTGAAAGGAAGACACACATTTGAAATGAGACGTCAGCTGTTGTTGATAGTTGTCGTCAATCCCTAATTTATATTTTAAAAAAGGCAAACAACATTGACCTGTCCGCTTGCCCTTTGATTGGGAATATTCAGACAGGAGAATCCATCCATTACATGGCCCTTTGAGTATTAGGATTTGCAGCAAATACATAAACAGTGCTTTAGTCCGACTAATCAGACCACTAAACCCTCATTTTAATTTTTGACTTGTTTGAGGTTTGTGGTCTGACAGCTTCAATTATTGAATTCTTGAAATTTCTGGCAGAAACGAAAACACGGGTCGATAATTTCCAGTATTTCCTTACCTCGCTCTTGCTGACAACATGGAACACTTCCTAAAACATTATTCTACCGATCCATGCTAAATTTTTAATTAAAATCCATCGACATCGGTAGAAATACAAGGTTTTCTGATGTCTGTCCAGCTCTCTGTCACTTTCGCATCGTGAAGACATTACTAATCTGCATTGACAAATCAGATCGTGTGTTGCATTTGGATGGTCAAACTCGCAGTTCTATCTTTAGAAAGCACATGGCGATGTTTATTTACATGAGTAATTCACGTTATTAATGGTGTTTTACCCTGTGATTTACATGACATTTAAATACTTTACAAAAGTTAACATTAAAATATATGCAAAATATTTAGAGATATAATTGTCAGATTTATATGTAGACTTTCAAATGGAGTAGCATCTTCTCTGTATATTTTAAAAATAAAACTTTATATTCTTGACCCCTGTCATCTTTTTCTAGTATCTGGAAATATTATTCAAGTAATTTTGAAATTTTCTTAGCATATCTATGTATAGATGTATTTTCATGCAAATACAGTTAAAAATTAAACCCTATGACAAAATATACAGTGTGGTCGGGATGAATACAAGAGAATTAACTTTAGTGGACTTGCTAACAAGTACTCTTGTGTTGAACTTTATATATTACAACTGGTTTAAAAAATTATAACTTTACGATCTACAAAATATAGGTCAAAACTTGGCAGGATTTCAGGAGAACATGCAAGTTCCAGACATGATAGTAAATTACCCAATTTGAGAAAAAATTCATTTAGATATGTAAACGAGAAAAATGAGGGAAAATCTTGACTGGATTTAGTTCACATGTCTTCACATGATATTAACTAAAATAATATGTTATACGTGTGAAAACACCATTAATAATGTGAATTACTCATGTAAATAAACATCGCCATGTGCTTTCTAAAGATAGAACTGCGAGTTTGACTTTCCAAATGCAACACGCGATCTGATTAGTTAATGCAGATTAGTAATGTCTTCACGATGCGAAAGTGACAAAGAGCTGAAGAGACATCAGAAAACCTTTTCTTGCACCCCAGATAGAAAAATCCATAAAAAGAGAGGTGCAAGATATCTCCATCTTGTACCCCCCTGTGCAAGATAGCCTACACGCCGTTTTTCCCGCAATCGTTTATCAACAAAATCAGAGGTGTACCGAAAGTTGAAATTGATTTTAAATTGAATATTATACTTTCTGGTGCAAGAAATACAATCAATCACTACTTGTAGTGCCAGATAAGGAAATCTCAACCCGAGTTCTAATATATTTGGTCCAGAACTCGGCAAGCCTCGTTCTGGACCAAATCTATTAGAACTCGGGTTGAGATTTCCCTATCTGGCACCACTAGTTGTGATAGATTCTTTTAGTATTTCTACCGATATCGATGGATTTTAATTAAAAGTGAAGCATGGATCGGTAGATTAATGTTTTAGGAAGTGTTCCATGTTGTCAGCAAGAGCGAGGTAAGGAAATACTAGAAGTTATCGACGCGTGTTTTCGTTTCTGCCGTTTTCGCCAGAAATTTCAAAAATTCAATAATGGAAGCTGTCAGACCACAAATCTCCAATAAGTCAAACATTAAAATGGGGTTTAGTGGTCTGATTAGTCGGACTAACAGTGCTTGTGCTTAGTGTTGCCCATTATGTAGCTGAAATAAACATCTGCCTTACCTAAATATTAATAAACTCGTTCATAATGGTCAAACGGACAGATCAATGTTGTTTGCCTAGATACAACAACAATCTGGCCCAAAAAATAAACTCTGTTTGAGACCCAATCAAATAAGAATATCGGTAGAACCGATGGATGTCCGAAAAAAACCCAAATTGCAAAATAGCTTTTTTAAGCTTGTATATTTTTCAAATGAATTTGTATTTAAAAAACAACAAAGTACGACAACTTACAACATTTATTTTCATTACCGTGAGTAAAATCAGTCATTTTTGCGACTTTCCCTTATTTAATGCGTTTTGTTAATTCTTATCCACCACGGTAGCTCATGATCAATCGGTAAAGTGCTTGCTTCGTATTTGAGAGGCCATGGGTTCAAACACAGGTCGGATCTGACCAAGACAAAAACATAAGTAGTGGCTGTTTCGTCAAGCATTCGGCAAAATACAAATTCCGGCTTCGGTAGAAACCGATGCCCCGTGTCACGACAGGCGTGGCACATTAAAGATCCGTCCCTGCACATTGCCCTGAGCGCACTGCAATGGTCAAAATTTCTGACACTTCACCTATAACTGGTAACGTCTCGGTGTAAATGAAATATTTTTGACTCGGACGTAAAATCTCATTAAATCAATCAATCAATCATTAATTCTTAAGCAATATTTTTCATTAATTTCGATTTTTTATTATCACAACTGAGCCGCAGTAGCGAGTGGTGTAAGACGCGCTTTGGGTTACGAATCACAACGACTGTGACGGCATTGGTTCAAATCCCGTTCGGAACAGACCACACAGTGAAAAAGTCAGTTCGCTTTAGTAGTTTTCTAATGCACTCTAGTTTCCCCATTATCCCAGAATTGACTGTCTCGATAAAAGTGAAAGAATCTTGACTGGGTCGTAAAACTCCACTAATCTGTTTCCTTATTCCATTATCGCAACTCAAATCGATCTATTTGGGACTACTCCGTAACCAAAGAGTTCAGCGAATACCTGAACATTATATTTCACTGTAACCAAAGATTTCCGTAAATTCTTTAACATTATTTTTCTTCAACGTGACTAAAACGGTCATTTTCGCGACTACCCGACATTCATCACCTTTCGTAAATTGTTGAACATTATATTTTCATTAACGTTAGAATCTATCAATTTTGCGGCTACCTCGTATTCAAAGGGTCCCATGAATTCTTGCAAATTAATTTTTTATTTCCGGGACTAACTATTTTTGCGACAACCCCGTATATAAATGGTTCCACGCATTCTTGAACATTGCCGGCATTATACCCGCCCCCCCCCCACCCCCATTAGCTAGTTTTAGGGGGGTTATAAACATGTAGGAATCACCATCCATGTCTACATGTATCTGTATGTCTGTGACTAAAATTGAACATTTTTCGCGATTATCCCAAATTCAATGCGTTTTCTATATTCTTAAACTTTGTTTTTCACCACAGCAGAATTCGATCATTTTGCGACTACCCTATATTTAACGCGTTAATTCATTACTTTTCATGGTCGCAAATAAATGTTGCGACTACTCCGTATCCAAAGGGTTCCGTGAATTCTTGAACATTATTTTCTGAACGCGTCTAAATAGTCAATTACCCCGTGTTGAATGCGTTTCGAATTGAGTTGAGTCCCAGTCAAGAAGATTTCACTTATATCGAGAGGTTGCCATTTATAGGTGAAGGGTGCAGAAAATTTCCCTGTGCGTTGCGCCGATTTCATTATACAGCAGGGTTCTTTATCGTGAAATTATACAAATTTCAAATTTAAACGCTATTCCACTATTCTTCTGTAACCTCAGAAATTCCGTGTTATGATGGCTTAAAGATCGGTTTTACACTGTTGCAATGCAACTTAGCATGTAGTTACTGATTAATTAGCTCACCTACACGATGTGTCAGGCCCCAGTTCCACAATAAGTTCTAACCAAAAAAGTTTATTTGCGAGATTTGTGATGGAATTTGGTTTGATTACTTTTTTCATTAATTTTTTTATATATTTATTTATTTATTTATTTATTTTTTTTTTGTTTCTTATTTGCAATTTTATTTATTACTTTGTATTATTTACTAGACTATAAAACAATATTTTCGAAATAAATGAATAAATAAATTTATTTATTTCTTCAGATTCAATCATACCTAGTTTTGTTTCGTTTGAAATACCACTTGTTGATTCTAGTTTTGTTGAAAAACAGTGGTTGAGTTTAGATATAAAGAAGTCAACTGGTCTAGACTATATAGGATCAAATTTTTTAAAGCATTCAGCAAAGCATATTGCTGAACCACTTACATACATATTTAACCTTAGTATCATTAATTCAACATATCCGTCTTTATTTGAAATGGCCAAAATAATACCAATACATTAAAAGGGTGATAAAGACCGCTCGGATAATTACAGGCCAATATCAATTCTTCCAATAGTGTACAAGATATTGGAACGTCACATTTATAAGCACCTTACATTATTTTTACGTAAATACAATGTACTGTTTAACCACCAATCTGGCTTCAGAGAGAAACATTCTTGTCAAACAACTTTATCAGCAATTGTCGATGAATGGACAATGGCTATTGATCAGGGACAGTATGTCGGCACTATATTTGTCGATTTATCAAAAGCATTTGATCTGGTTGACCATAAAATTCTTTTGTCTAAACTAGAGAAAACTATTTTTTCTGTTTATGCTTTACAGTGGTTTAAATCATATTTATACGATAGATTTCAAACTGTATCAATATCAAATCATCTATCTTGTGAAAAAGCAGTTAAATCTGGCGTACCACAGGGGTCAGTTTTAGGTCCATTACTTTTTCTGCTTTATTAATGATTTACCTTTCTGCATCAGAAGTTGTAGAACCTATCTTTTTGCTGATGATGCAACTATTACTACTTCATGTAAATCTATCTCGTTATTAAACGAAGAACTAAATAAGGCTATGTCTGAAATGGCTGAGTGGTGCAAAGTCAATAAAATGTCAATCAATGTTTCAAAAACAAAGTGTGTGCTTATATCTTCTGTTAAAAAACTTGCCAATAATGATGCAGCTCTTAATATCAGTATTAATGCAACTAACATTACACAAGTACACTCTCATAAATTACTTGGAGTCTTTGTGGATCCCTGTCTGTCTTGGGTAGATCATATAAATCATGTTATTAAAAAGGTTAATTCTTTGTTATGTCTTTTGAGAAGAATAAAAAGGTATTTAGATATTGAAAGTAGAAAACTTTTCTACACTTCTTTAATTTTACCTCATATAGATTATTGTTTGTCAATTTGGGATAATTGTCACTCTAAATATCTGGACCTCATTCTTAAGCTTCAAAAACGGTCTGCAAGGTTAATACTAGACAAAGATGTTCGTAAAACGAGATCCATTGAATTATTTAAAGAACTAAGCATGCAAACAATTCACCAAAGAATCCATTATCACAAATCAATTTTAATGTTCAAAGCTGTAAATAACATATCTCCATCATATATTTCTGATTTATTTAAATCTTGTTCTGATTGCAACACATATCAACTTCGATCTAGCCATTCTAACAATTTATTTTTATATAGACCTAATTCAGAATTACGAAAATCATCAATTCATACTCAGGTTCAATAGTTTGGAATTCATTACCAACACAATTAAAAAATGCGACATCTTTGAAGAATTTCAAAAAGTTATATCAAAGTACTTTTTTTTACATATTAATTCGATAATATTATATTATCTTAACATTTGGTTGTTTAATATATATATACACTTGTACATAGTTTTATACTTAGCATATGTTTTATATTTTGCGTGATTATTATTTTAATTATTTTTAATCACTACATGTAAAGAAATGTTATTTTCTATTAATAGTATATAATCACTCATATTGGAGGGCCTTATGTAAGATTGGCTCAGTCCAAATAAGCAACCCTCGAAAAATAAAGTCATTATTATTATTATTATTATTATTATTATTCGTTTATCATTTTTCGATAAAACGATGCGTCATTTGCTTGATTGATCTCCATTGCTACTATGACGTCATAGAACTGAAAATCACGTGACGGATGATGAAGTTAATTGTTCTATGGACTTCCGTCACTTGGTAACCAAGAATACGCAAAGACGCGGCATTTTGATGTTTCAGCGAACTGGATGTAATTTGATGGAATGGCAGCGCCACGGAAACCAGCACCACTGGGTAAAACATTTAGTATTCAAGCATGCAACGTTTTAGCCGATTTAAGAAGATCGGGTAAACTTTGTGACGCGGTGATTAAGGTGGATGGGGTGGAATTTCCAATTCATCGGGCGATTGTCTCCGCATGTAGTCCGTATTTTAGGGCATTATTTTCCAATGAACTGTTTGATACAGACAGACGGGAGGTTATTATTCCCGGAGTTTCGGCGGATATAATGGAAATGATTATCGATTATGCTTACACTAGAGACGCACCGGTGACATCGGAAACAGTGGAACGGCTTCTTCCAGCTGCGGACCAGTTCCATGTTGCTGGATTGATTAAGGCTTGTTGTGACTTCCTGCAATCAGAACTTGAACCGGAAAATTGTATCGGTATAAGAAATTTTGCTAAAACGTATTTTTGCCATGCGCTTGAAAGACATGCCTTCCGATATATTTTACACAGTTTTGGGGACGTTTTCACCAAAAGTATGGAATACCTTCAGCTTAATTTAGATGAAGTTTGTGAGATTCTCAGTTCAGATGATTTAAATGTTAAAAACGAAGAAATCGTTTTTGATTCAGTTATTCGTTGGGTTGATTACGACGTAGAGAGGAGAAAATGTCATGTACCATGCCTGTTAAAATGTGTCAGACTTGGTCTTCTAACAACACAGTATTTCGTAGAAAAAGTGAAATCGCATCCATATATAAAAGAAAATGAATTGTGCAAACCAGTTGTTATTGAAACTCTAAAATTCTTATATGACTTGGATATGGATGAAGAGAAAGATGTGGATTTAAATAACCCCTTGCCAAACCCGGTTTCCTCATGAAGTTTTATTTGTTGTCGGTGGATGGAGCGGAGGATCTCCTACCAACATTGTGGAAACTTACGATACAAGAGCAGATCGGTGGATAGTATCTGATTGTGTTGATAGTGGTAAGTATACAGATAATAAGATTTCCCCCCTGTAAGGTAATGAAAAAATTGACAAACTCTTAATCGGGATTTTTTCGCGTTCGTATTATTTTCGCGTAAATTTTCGATAGTAGCAACGTGCTGTAATAACATTTTCACGAATATTTAATATTTTGATATGATTAAATTGCATTCATACTGACCATTTTTCAAAGAAGCGGAATTAAAATTGCGCGATATATCACTTAATAAAATTACACGACACGAAAAATTCCTTATTCATAGTACATACAACAGAAACGTGCAAAAATATTTGGTCACTTTGTAAAATCCTTCTTTATTTCATATTTAAAACCATATTATTATTTTTTTTAAATTCTCAAAAATTTATTTCTTGGTCAATTCCCGTGATTTTTTCACTGTTAAAATTAGTTGTAGTTTGTTTTAAAAATAATAAGAAAATGGGATTTTGTTGTTCTTAATAAACATTTTAAATTCAACAGTTTTTTTTAAATTAAAATCTACTGTATAATCATTCTTCATATCTCAGTTAAAAATTTATCATGCTGTTCACCTTATGTTTTTCTTGAATGTCATAAGACGGACAATATTTTAAAAATTATTGAAAGAAACTACAACTTATTTTTTATTTATCAGTGAAAATTTTATAAAAATTACTCAAGAAATTTATTTTTCAGAATATTTAACAAACATATGGTTTTATATGAAATTAAGAAGGATTTTTCAGTGGTCGAGTACTTTTTGCACATCTCTGTACATGGGTTATCGGTTCGGCCCCGTTGATCCATTGTTTGTTACAGTAAGGCTTTATTTTATTTCATTTTCAATACTTTATTTTGGACCATTAGTTTCAAAATAAGTAGTTTCACCACATCACTAGAATACACTCTAGTACCCGTCCAAAGCTGGAAATTTTTATAATCAGTGGTTCCATTATTTGTTTCACTTTTCTTGTATTGTTTTATGTTATTATTATTAACTTGTATTGTTTTGGGTACTTGGGTGTTTGTTTTGATTGTTGCCAAGCACATCACGGGTTTTTCAGTAGCAAATTTCTATCTTTTGATTTAATTTTTTTTAATATTTTCATAAAATGTTTGTAAAACTAGTCGGATAATCACATTCTCCTAATTACTCATCACTGATCATTTTGTTTTATGTCCGTCTTATTGTTTGATAAGTAGTGATGAATTTTGTTTCTTCTTGTTGTATATCGTTTCGATTATTTATTTATTTATTTATTTATTTATAAATTTATTTTATTTATTTATTTATTATTTATTTATTTATTATTTATTTATTTATTTATTTATTTATTTATAAAATAAAGAGTAAAGTACGCTATTTGGTTTAACTTTTATTTATTTATTTATTTATTTATTTATTTTGCGTTCTTGTTTGCTGGGACATCGGTGGCCAATTAGTCCCAAGCATAGGCTTACGGCTCACAGGGCCTAAGTTCGAATTCCACTAGTACCCGGTCAGATCCTAGTGTGAAAAATGTCAAATCGTGGAAAGTCGTGGTTTTCTATGGGTTCTCTGGTTTCCTTCACAATCCGACCGCCTCGATATAAGTGAAAGGATCTTGACTTGGGCACATTTCTCCAACCCCCTTCACGTCACTGTCTTGCTTGCTATGTCATCTCTATCATATTTTGCAGATTGTATATTTGTATCTTTACTGTATCCCCCCAAAATAAATAAATAAATAAATAAATAATAAATAAATAAATAAATAAATAAATAAAAGTTAAACCAAATAGCGTTCCTAATGAAGTCCGACGCCTAATGAAGTCCGGACTTCATTAGGCGTTGACAATTTCGACGGCTTATGAAGTCCAGAGATTGGGGCTCCAGACGAGGAGACTTTTTGATATTACCAAAAAAAAAAGTCTCAAAATTTTACGACTTCGATTTAGACCAACTAGCAATAGCAACGTACATTCAAGCACATACATCGTGTGCTTTGTCCAACCGGTAATGCACGCAAAATTAAAATATTGTAAAATGCAAAACAATAGCAGAGTGTTGCTAATGTCATTTACATGTGCAGCTCGGCATTTAGCAATGAAAGACACGGGGTCCTTCGGAAAAGACCTGATAAACCAATGCATCACATGATAACAATGTATCACAGAAAGTATGGCTCGTTGGAGACCCTCCCTGTACACTGTACGCACCTCAAAGGTAAAAATATTTCATCTATATAGCTGGTGACGTCTCGATATAAGTAAATATTCTTGACTAGATCTAACAAACCCATTCAACAAACCAATCAATCAATCAATCAATCAACCGATCAATCAATCAATCAAGTTGCATCCGTAAAATTCTAAGATTACAATTATTTAAACAATAGTTCTCGATTGGTACCTTTTATGCCTCCCCAAAAAGAGTTAAAACTATAACGGTCTTTGGAGAGACAAATACTTCCCTTTCCCAACGTCCAGACGGACGAACGGACAGACGGACAATAACTTTGGTTCCAAGTTTGATCAAAATCCATTCATAGACATGGAAGCTACATATTTAAGCTGACACGATATTTTGACAAATGGGCGGACGGACGGACGGACCGACGGACGGACAGGGTGATTCGTATAAATACCCCCTAAACATTTTTGCGGGGTATGGTACGGTTGGACAAAGCACACGATGTATGTGCCTGAATGTACGTTGCTATTGCTAGTTGGTCTAAATCGATGTCGTAAAATTTTGAGACTTTTTTTTTGGTAATATCAAAAAGTCTCCTCGTCTGGAGCCCCAATCTCTGGACTTCATTGGGCGTCGAAATTGTCAACGCCTAATGAAGTCCGGACTTCACTAGGCGTCGGACTTCATTAGGAGTTGTTACATAGCGTACTATACTCTCTCCGCTTGATTTGGAGATATTCACTATAATTCTTCAACACGCCTTAGGACATTCGCTGAGGTAGTAGACCTTCCCTATACTAGCAGGATGCTCTAACCACTCGGATAGCCGTCCAATTAACGAGCCAGTTTTGTCACATTTCTCACTTAATTGGAGTCAACTACCTTCTATCGAAACCACCAGGTTCCACCTTTAGACGATCCTGCTGGTTGGCTACTGATCACCAGAATAGGACGAACCCCATATCCTTGATCAAAAATAACAGAAAAGGGGAAAATACAGTGGCCAAACAGGACGACTCGAACTCGGGATCTTCTCAAGATTACCGAGATGCTTTTACCAATTTAACTACACAGTTGACTTGAATCACATGCTAGAAATTATTTTTAAGATTTTTTAAAAAGAGATTGCAGATTTCTCAATATTACCGGGATGCTTTTACCAATTGAACTACTCATCCGACTATCGACCCATGACACATAATAGTAATTATTTTTAAGACTTTTTAATGAGGTTGCAGAAAAACTTAGCATAGCACATACACATGTATATACTCCGTACGATGCAATAATATTGATAAAAAGCTACCAATATTAACAAATTATAGTAAACATTTAAGAATTAATAAAACACTACAACGAAAACAAAAGCTGAATTGTTGAGATTTTCTCTCTCTCTCTCTCTCTTTCTGCAACCACTGGACCATTTCTGAGATTGCATCTTTCTCTCTCTTTCTGAAACCACTGGACCATTGTTAAGATTGCATCTCTCTCTCTCTCTCTCTCTCTCTCTCTCTCTCTCTCTCTCTCTCTCTCTCTCTGAAACCACTGGCCCTATTCAGACTAAACCTGGTGTAGAAGACCGCTGTCATTATCAACAGATAAATAGTCGTTACATATTTGTTTTAATATACAGAAAATAGATGTATACTAATTTTTTATATAAAACAGAAATTTCTGAGAATATTTATATTTTTTGCCGAATTTTCGCGGATTAGGCAAATGAGGTGTAATTATAAGCCGATCCTTTAAATCCTCATGCTCTGAAATTGCTAATTCAGTTCCGCAGTGACGGCCCTATAGGGTCTTTTATTTTGAAAAGTAGTTGGTCAATTAAAAATTACAGGGAGGTTGATCCTACATGTTTGCTAAGTCATCTTGTGAGTATCTCTTTAATATTAGCAATATCTAGGGTTTGATTCAATCATTTATATATTAAGACGGTAAGTTCAGTTCTGGGATTGTGGTAGATTTTCTCACACTAAGATATGGTTCGAGTGGGATTCGAATCTAGGCATTGAGTGGTAATTAGACACCTTTCTTTGGCAAAATTAGCCTTCTTCAAACTCTTGTAGCTACAAATAGGCACGGTCCAACCTGTCTTAAAGACCACCTCTATATAAGGCCCACCTGCTTATAAAGGCCAGTATAATTGTATCCCAATTGTTTTTTATTTCTATTATTTGAACCTGTATATAAAGGCCACCTGCCCATAAATGTAACTTTTACTGGTCCCTTGGGTAGCCTATATAGACAGGTTTGACTTTAAATGCACGGATGTGCCACAGATCATTACTTCTTGACTGCAGCGTACTGACTCTGAGCAACAACCTTAAAATCGCCCCGAGTTTGCGTTAATACAAGGCAGGTCATAAAACATGTACACTTGCACATCTCACGCATACACGAACTTGTTTTCGATTAATCCTTGAAATTAATCCAATTTGTTCTTTATTGAGACGAGCTGAAAACTTGCTGATCAATGCACCGTTAAAAATATTGCAACAAACAAAAGTTTATGCATGACAAAGGTTTTTTTAGAAATAACTTTCAATTTGTTGTGGTTTACAATTTTACAATTTGTTGCGAGTATAAACAAGATTTTGGAAGTGGCATTTACCATAAAATTGTGATGAATTTATGATAAGACTTGAAGAGAGTTTGACGGGCCATGCTAGTTTACTGATATGTGACTTTTTTCAAGTTTATGTAAGAAAAAACTAACGATTGTAAACATATAATTTATGGTGCTGCTACAATCTTCTCAACTAAACAACTGCGGTAGCTCAGTTGGTAGAGTGTTTTCTCCGTAAGTGGGTGGTCGTGGGTTCGAGACCCGTCCTGGTGTGACCCAAGACTTGAAAGGGGGTAATGAATTTTCTTTCGCCAAGCACTCGGCATTACCGAAATAAGTCACGGTTCTTTCGAATGGGAATTTAAAATAAGAACCCTGCTCTATAATGCTGTCAGCGCAACGCACAGGGAAAATTTCAGCACCCTCTCCTATAGCTGGCGACGTCTCGATATAAGTGAAATATTCTTACCATTACTCAACTCAACTTAATCTGTCAACTGATCAAACTTTTCCATTGATCACAAATATCGTCTGTCACACTTGTGACGGTGGGGAAATTCAAAATGCTATTCAGTTATTCCCATTTTTCTGTAAATAGTCATTCGGTGTTTAAAATAATTCTGGCGTGCATTTCAGAGTATTGCGTTTTTAAAGTTCTATTTTGATTTTTTGTATTGTGATTTGAAAATGGGCTGATGTATTAGTTTTTTATTAGTCATTACGGGGCAGATGATAAATTCTTTAGAATTTACAATTTTTCTCTTTCTTGTTTGTATTGTTTTCCCCGATTTGTCATATGCTTTCATTCATTTTCAGGTCCAAGGGCGTATCATGGAACAGCCGCTATTGGATTCCTGATCTACATCATTGGAGGGTTTGATGGTATGGATTATTTCAATAGTGTGCGATGTTTTGATCCAGTAGACAAAACATGGTCAGAAGTAGCCCCAATGAACGCCAAGAGGTACGAGATATCGTTACAGCAAAACAACATTGACCTGTTCGATTGACCTTTAATTTCATTTTATATTTATTATGGACCAGTGCATTTTTCCTATAGGGAACATAGGTGCTTATTTCGTCTACATCAAGGGGGAAGCTGCATTATTTATGCTATTAACTGCGAATCTAACACTACCCATTCATTGGGTGGATCCACCTATATAAATATTCCTAATGGAAGGTCAAGTGAACAGGTCAATGTTGTTTGCCTATGCAGTGGTATGATGAGTTTATTCAAATGACAAATATCATGGTTGAAACAATTTTTAAATTAAAATTATCGTGAAAATTTTTATTTATTACCTATTCGACAACATTCGTCAGATTCCGTGCGTCGTCTGCATTACGATATTTGCCACATGGAACTCTCCAAAAAGAAGCAAATTTATGATTATAAAAACATCAATGTAATTAATTAGCTTATGGTTTCTAACGGGTTGTTTCCTCATAACTTACGATTTTAATTATTAAACAACATAACAACACAACAGACACAGCATGCGCAGCTCTACAAACCAACTTAACAGCACTACAAAAATGGGAGTCTGAATGGCAAATGATGTTCCACCCAAACTAATGCACCACCATCCACATCTCAAAGAAAAGAAGCCCAACACACTGGATACAAACTACACGGACATACGGAGGATGTACCAGACAGTAAATATCAGTAAGGATCTATTTTGGACAGACCACATACAACCGACATCAGCAAAAGCCAGCAAGTCAGTAGGCTTCCTTAGAGGATGCCTTAAAAACGTAAAGGCCCGGGCCTACACTACGTTAGTACGCCCAGTTCTAGAGTACGCATCAATTGTTTGTGACCCATACACACATCAACAGATCAACACACTAGAATGGGTGCAACGTTAAGCAGCAAGATTGGTCATCGGCGATTATTCCAGAAGAGACTCAAGTTCGGTCACCAGAATGCTGAAACTGCTAGGATGGGACACACATGAAGAACGTAGAGCCAGAACTCGAGCAGTAATGTTAAACAGGATCATGAACAACCTTGTAAAAGTACCACTCCATCTGTACCTTCAGTTCAATATCACCAGAACTAGAGGATCCTGTGTCGATAACATCAGGCAGATCAGTACTAGAGTAGCCACCTACAAGTACTCATTCCCAACTCATAGTGATATGGAACTCTCTTCCACCAGAGTTGCGAACCCAGCCAACATTCGAGTTGTTCAGGTATCACATACTTACCACCAGTATGCTTAGACTCATCACCAATATGTTAATAAGACCATCACACTATTAATTGTACATACGGAATATTTCCACTATAAAACTCACGTCATGGAGTTTCAGCACTCGGAAGACGAGTTCACTCAATTATGGGAAGAAGAAGAAGATAAGGAAGAGTTGGTTGTTCCCGGTGAAGAAATTGCGAGATATAGAAACACATCAGGCGTTGTAGTACCGTCGAAGATTGATTGGTTGATTGACTGAATGATTGGTTCAATAAATTCAATCAAGAATATTTCACATATATCAGCACGTCGCAAGGTATACTAGTAGGTGAAGTACCAGTTTATAGACCTTTGCATTGAGTAAAATGCGCAGGAAGTGTTTTAGCATACTACTACTACTACCGCGATATGGTTCATCCGTTTCAAAGGTCTCTTCGGAAATATCACCGAATCGGAAATGAGAACAACGAGTTTGCCCGTAATTTCTCCGTAAAGACTCGTGCATTATCGATAAACAACGTCAAAATTTACATCAGGCCATTCATGCGTACTAGCATGTGAAACCAGTAAATTTTTTGTGATGTTGATATAACCGTTGTTTTCATATACACAGTTAGTACATTAATTAACCACAAACCACGAATTTTCCAACCACGAAAACTTGATACCGCGAAAATAAATGATTTTACAGTATATATTTCCGGAACACCTATCCATGCGTCCCTAGTGAAAGTTTTTGCGTGTTTGCTTTGCCAGATTTTTATTTATTTAAATTGTTTTTCTCTATCTCAATGTTTTAACTTTTGTTTTTTATTGTGATTTGAACATGTAGGGTCCAGTATAATATTCTGTTTATTGATTGTGTTTACAGGTGTTACGTAAGCGTGGCGGTTTTGGATGAATACATTTATGCCATGGGGGGTTTTGATGGTCACGTGAGGCAAAATACTGCAGAAAGATATTTACCCGAAAAGAACCAATGGAGTCTAATACACCCAATGTGTCACCAGCGTAGTGACGCTAGTGCAACAACTCTTGAGGGTAAGTAAGTCTGCTCACACCCATGTGTCACCAGTAAAATGACGCTTCGCGGCGCAATCAGTCTTAAAGTGTAATTGTGTCTGTCAATACGCAAAATATTACTCGTCACGATACTTTATAAGAATGTCTGCTTAAACCAATGTGTCATCAGCGTAGTGGCGCTAGTGCAACCACTCTTGAGGGTAAGTAAGCCTGCTCACAAGCAATGTGTCACCAGCGTAGTGACACTTGTGCAACCACTTTTGAAGGTAAGTAGTTTCACACCCAATGTGTCATCAGCATAGTGACGCTAGTGCAACTACTCTTGCAATTGATGGTACGTATTTCTGCTCATAAGCAATGCGTCATCAGCGTAGGGACGTTAGTAAAGCCACACTTGAGGGTAAGTAAGTCTGCTCACAAACAATGTGTCACCAGCATAGTGACGCTAGTGCAACCACTACATAGGACAATATTCCCGGCACTGTGACGTCAGACAATAAATGTTACCTTGGTTACGTTAATAACAAATTTGGTATGGTTTCTAACTACGCCCTTTGGTCTTGTACTCAGCCAGACGCTGGTGACATGACGGGATTTTAAGATCCCGGAATCAATAATAATAATGATATTAACTTTGCAAAATCTTATTTTCAAAACTTTGATTCCAGTATAAAAGCTAGCTTAAGTATTGTTTGTGATCCCAAATATTTTCAAATAAAATAGGAAACTGGTTTGGTATTTCATTTCTTTCAGGCTAGCCATTATTTACCAGGTGAGCGTATCAGGCCCATTTGGCTTTTGTTCCATAACACAAGAAAAATAAATTGTATATGAATAACGATTGATTTCTTCAATTTCCCTCCACAGGTAAGCTGTACATCTGCGGTGGCTTCAATGGACAAGAATGTCTGAATTCCGCGGAATACTACAACCCCGATACAAATCAATGGACACTGATCAACGCCATGCGAAATAGGAGAAGCGGAATAGGCGTCATCTCATACAGAGGCAGTTTGTACGCCCTAGGAGGTTTTAACGGCATAACCCGCATGAACACTGGCGAAAAGTATAACCCAATCACAAACAGCTGGCAGACCGTACCAGAAATGTACAACCCTAGAAGTAATTTTGCAGTGGAGGTAAATACTTACATGTACAAAAGTCAAACACCAATATACCGGTCTATGTCCAAATCACAATTCCAAAAGTCAAAAAGTCAAACACAACATACCTGTCCATGTCCAAATCACAATCCTAAAGGTCAAACACAAGTACACCTGTCCATGTCCATATCACAATCCGAAAAGTCAAACACAAACATACCGGTACATGTCGAAATCACAATTCCAAAAGTCAAACACAAACATACCGGTACATGTCGAAATCACAATTCCAAAAGTCAAACACAAACATACCGGTCCATGTAAAAATCACAATCCCAAAAGTCAAACACAAACATACTGGTCCATGTCCCAATCACAATCCTAAAAGTCAAACACAAGTACACCTGTCCATGTCCATATCACAATCCGAAAATTCAAACACAAACATACCGGTACATGTCGAAATCACAATTCCAAAAGTCAAACACAAACATACCGGTACATGTCGAAATCACAATTCCAAAAGTCAAAAACAAACATACCGGTACATGTCGAAATCACAATTCCAAAAGTCAAACACAAACATACCTGTCCATGTGCAAATCACAATCCCAAAATACAAACACAAACAAACCTTTCCAAGTCCAAACACAAACATACCTGCCCATGTCCAAACCACAATCTCAAAAAGTCAAACACAAACATACCGGTCCATGTAAAAATCACAATCCCAAAAGTCAAACACAAACATACTGGTCCATGTCCCAATCACAATCCTAAAAGTCAAACACAAGTACATCTGTCCATGTCCATATCACAATCCGAAAAGTCAAACACAAACATACCGGTACATGTCGAAATCACAATTCCAAAAGTCAAACACAAACATACCTGTCCATGTGCAAATCACAATCCCAAAATACAAACACACAAACAAACCTTTCCAAGTCCAAACACAAACATACCTGCCCATGTCCAAACCACAATCTCAAAAAGTCAAACACAAGTACCAGTCGATGTTAAAATCACAATCTCAAAAATCAAACACAAACATACCTGTCATATGTCCAAATCACATTCCCAAAAATCAAACACAAACATACCTGTCCATGTCTAAATCACAATCCCAATAACAAAATAAAAACTTAAAAAACTTGCAAGCCAAACCAAACTTTTCACCAGAGAAGAGAAGACGGGTGTTTTGTATGGGTAAGCACCCCCTTTCTAGCTAGCAACACTTACCCTGTATCATTCCGTATCGGACACTTGCAAACTGTGTAAGATGTTTGCTTAGCTAAATTTGGTAAAAAATATTTTCGTCCTTTGGGTATCTTTTTAACATCTTGAAAACAATTTTAGTTTCACAATTTTGGTCCAAGCACTACTGATGACGAATTGTATTTCGAAACAGCCGTCTAGTGCTGTGAGATTAATAGTAAGAAATTAATACCGGTATAATATAAAGTTTAGACACCATATTTATGAATCATATCGCCTATGATATTGCAGCTACATAATTTTGATGGTACCGTCCTGTCGTATTCAATTTGAAGGTGCACCAGTCTGTCATTTTGAACGAAAATGTGCCAATAAAAAAAACCCACAAATTTAGGTTTACAAAGTCAATACCAAATTTTGCCAAGAACATTTGTTAAGCTTTGAAATACCCTATGTTGCAAAGAGCATGAGTACTGTTTGGCAATTATATTTTTCAGCATTTCAGTATCGAGTTTTATCAAGAGCACGAATTCAACTTTGCAATATCGAATTTGCAAAGAGCATTTCTTCTGCTTTGCAATATCATTTTTTTTCAAAAACAATTCTTCAGCCTTGGCAATACCAAATTTTGCCAAAACATTTGTTAAGCTTTGCAATACCCTATGTTGCAAAGAGCATGAGTACTGCTTGGCAATAATATCTGTTCAGCTTTTCAATATCGAGTTTTATCAAGAGCACGAGTTCAACTGTGCAATATCGAATTTGCAAAGAACATTTCTTCTGCTTTGCAATATCATTTTTTCCAAAAATAATTCTTCAGCCTTGACAATACCAAATTTTGCCAAGAACATTTGCTCAGTTTTGCAATATCATGTTTTGCCAATTAATATAAAGTTTTGCCTTGAATATTTCTTCAGCTTTGAAATTTTGAATTTTTCCAAGAACATTTGTTCAGCTTTGCAATGTAAAGTTTTGTCATAAAATATTAGTTTATCTTTACAATATCCAATTCTGACAAAAAAAAAATAAGTTCATCAATACTTTTTTTTCCAAAACAAAGAGGTTCTACCTATAATTCTGTAACTCGCTTTGATTATTTTCTGTACAATGAACTTTTAGGGTTGCACTTTAAAATAAAATAATGAAAATAATAATAATTATTATCATGATTCTTCATATTGTAGGTTATTGATGACATGATATTTGCTATCGGTGGATTCAATGGCGTTACAACAATATTTAATGTTGAGTGTTATGATGGTACTACAGATGAATGGTAAATACCTCTATATATAATTATTGGGGCCTTGGAAACCAACGATCAAAAGTACCTTTAGTCGTCTAGGTTCCGCTTGGGTAGAGATAAATGTGTGGCCAAGTGTTCAGCTTACGCCTCTTGCTACCTCAGTTCGAATGCAAATAGAGCAATTCCTAGGGTAAGGAAGTTTGTCAGTTCGCTTGCCAATGTGGATGGTTTTTTTTAACAAGCACTTCCATATCCTCCATTGTCCTTGGACTAATCGAAATACTTTTGACAAGGACAATTAACACGATCACTTCCTTTCATATATTAGTAGTTTTCTTCCAAAAAAAAGACATATCACAGTGTCAATTATCGCTTGTTGTGCAATCTTAACCACTCAAGGTCTAACGTTTTTGTCCTAAAGGAATTCTGGACAAAGAGTATTCTGTATTTATACAAAACAAACAAACTTTCTACTGGAAATCAGAAAAGGTGTGTCTTTTCCCAAATATGCTACTTTTGGGACAGCATGAAAAACAGGATGTGGGGTCTACCGAAATAGACGAAAGCCCGTGCCTGATAGAGAGAAAACCCGTTTGTTTTTTCAATATATATATATATAGATAAATGATTTTGCATGAAAATATTTGGTGTTTATATAATAATTATTTTTTTCCATTGCTTAAGGTTTTGTTTCTCTTTTAATAAGGTATGATGCTACTGATATGAACTTGTACAGGAGTGCTTTAAGCGCATGCGTTGTAAAAGGATTACCAAATATTCGAGATTATATAAACAAAGACAGGGAAAAAGATGACAACAAGAAAAAGAAAAGTGATGCATCCGTTGCCAAGGATATGTAAATGTGAAATGTTACACTTTACTTGTTCAGATATAGATATTCAATAGAAGTTATTATGTTCAGATACTTGGTTTGAAATGTGGAACATCATGAGTCAATGATAATGAATTTTAACTCTTATTTCAAAACTATGTTACCATGGAAATGTGTAAATAAATCATTTAGTACTCGTAATTGTCGTTGTTATTCTTAAATGTTATCATATGGCTTTTTAGCTCACCTGAGCCCCTGAACCATAGGCTCAAATAAGGTATTGCCACCGGGCATCTATCTTAGTCCGCCGTGTGTCGTCCGTCGAATATAAATTTTTCACATTTTAATCAACTCCTCCCAGCCAAATTAGATGATATTTGACAGTAATTATTTGTAGGTGAGGGCCCGGGCTTTCAGATTGCACAAATGAAGGGATTATATCCCCTTGTTAAATACCAAGCCTCATTTGGGCCCAGACGAAAACATGCACATTAGACTGATGTGTATAATCACGCCAGTTCACGCTTTATTCGTTACAACTACCCTAATATCAAAATAGACTCGCTGAATACCTTGACCAATATTGACCTATCCGTTTGACCTTGGAATACGAGTGTGCTGGGATTCACAGTAAGTACAAAATACACATTTCAGGTACATGTATTTGCTTTTTGAAAATTGGGTTTCCCATTCATTTACTTATACCTGCGATATATTAATGCAATCGTCCATGATTAAGTATTTAAAAAAGGCAAACGGATAGGCCAATGTTGTTTACCTATACAAGTTGGTATAGACAAACAACGTTGACCTGTCTGTTTGACCTTTTATTAGGAATCGTCATATAAGATATCCCACCAAGCAGTACATGGTTAGTGTTAGAATTTGCAGTCAATGTATAGACAATACAGATTTCCTATGATGCAGACCGAATTAACACATGTGCCCCCTAAACGTAATTGTACTGTTCCATAATAAATATTTAAATAAAGGTCACGCGGACGGGTAAATGTTGTTTGCCTATGACGGAGGTTACTGTGAAATAAACATGTTAAACCACATCCGGTTAGTTCCTCCGAGCCCCATGTGGATACACATTGTGAAAAGTACGGCACAGGCCTTTTGAAAGTTTAACGCCGGCCTTAGAAAAATGGATTTGAAGCACAGCTGTCGAGTGGCCAAAATATATGGATAGCTGATACCATGAAGTCAAAAAGCTGCATTGGTAGAAATAGCAGCTACCGAAACAATCTGCCGAGATGAATTGCCGATTGGGCTTTTAATACTTAACCCTGTGTTAAACTTTCGACAGGCTGTACCGTTGGTGAAGCACAGACTTCGAAAGTTTAACACTGAGTTAACAAACGGAGTCGAAGCTCGGTCGTCCAGTGGCCAAAATATGGATATCTAGTGGCCGGAAATCTGTGGTAGCTCAGTTGGTAGAGTGCTCGCTCCGTTAGTGGAAGTTGTGGGTTCGAACCTCGACCGGGTTTGACACAAGATTTGTAAGTGGAATGTAACTGTTCTTTCGCCAACCACTCGGAATTTACGAAGTGAAAGCCACGGTTCTTTCGGATGGGAACTTAAAATAAACGAGGTCCCGTGTCATGGTAGGCACGGCAGCTGTATAATACCATCAGCTCAACGCACGGGAAAAATTTATGCACCTTCGCCTATAGCTAGCGACGTCTCGATATAAGTAAATTATTCTTGACTGGGACTTTAAACACTCTAACTCAACTCAACTCGAGATAAAGCTAACTTGAGACCGATATGAGCTGCTAATTTTATACTCATTAGCTCAGTGTTAAACTGTCGACAGGCCTGTACTGTAAATGAAATGCTCGTTATTTCTTTCATTAAATTTTTATTTCTCTTACATTTCCATAAACAGCAGTTCTATTAATGTGCAGAAATGCAAGTAGAAAACATCAAATGGCATTTAGTGTTTATTCAAATAACTAATAGCTCGGTGACTTTCAGGAAATGCTTTCCTGCCATTTACATTCAATCTTATTAATTTTTAATCGCTTACAGAAGCCCATTACGCTCTTGACAAGAAACTTCCATATAAAGCTTAAAGCTTTCATTGTTATTTTTTAAAAACTTTTTTCCTTTTTTTTCCTTTTTGGAATTTAGAAGCTAAATACCATTTCCTTGGTAACGCCACAGCAACTTAAAGTAAACGCGCCACTACAAAACGAAACAGAAAAGAAACACGAGTTATGATGTTATTGTTTTTTACGTTCCAGTCCAAGTATATCATATCCCATATCTGACCAAGACTACCCATATCAGACCGAGGGCGTCAGCTTTTATTCTGTTTATCTTAAAATTTTCACCATTTAAAACAAATACATGCATTAAATACAGACATTTATCAAGAATTTCACAAAAATTTAACTTGGTGACAATTAGACTTTTTAGACTATTTTATATGCATTCCACCAAATTGCATTCACATAATATTCCTCCTCGGGCGACCTTTATGAGGTGTAAGGATGCCATCGGATGATTTTCTAATTGATATAGTGATTAGATTTATTTGTTCTGAGTAAGACCGATATCGATATCAGACCGGTGATACGGCTTTTTCGACTGGGCGCGTGCGGTCGGTGATATAGATGACGTCATTTTAGCCTATCTTAGCGTGCAGAAACTACGTATTTACTAAAAAGTGTATGATAAAAATTTATATCGAGACGATCTGCTCAGGGATGGTGGAGAAATCTAGACACCTTGCGGAAACAACCGACTTTTGGCAATCTAACACAAGTATCTGCCCGACTGTAATTTTGATTGACAAATGATTTAATCTACAAACTTGCCTATAAAAGCTTCCCAAGGGAACCATTAAAATTGGCCTTTACATACAGGTTTAAATACAATTGGCCTTTATAAGCAGGTGGTCCTTATAGAGGCAGTCTTTAATGCAGGTTGGACTGTATACTATTGATATCACTTACTCGATTTTTAGTTCTAGTTCTGAGGTCTGAATGCCACACCTGACTTAATGTTGCAACAAAATGTCTAATACCTTTGGTGATTCGAACCCTGTCGATGACTTACATTGTGATCCATAAGCCCGCGCTTTAGACCACCCGGCAACCAACCAGTCCATCCCCACCACCTACTGGATGAGACATCATTATCAGTGGTACAGGCCGTCAAAACACTAGGTTAAGTGTTAAAGCCAAATAGGCAGTTTATCTCGTTCCCTTGTACTGTGGTAGCTTAGTTTGTAGATTGCTCGCTTCGTAAGTGGGAGGTCGTGGGTCTGATCCAAGACTTGAAAGTGGGTAGTGACTGTTCTTTCGCCAAACACTCGGCATAACAAAATGAAAGTCACGGTTCTTTCTTATGGGAACTTAAAGTAAACGAGGTCCCGTCTCACGATAGGCGAGGCTTAATAAAGAATCCTGCTGTATAATGCCATCAGCGAACGCACAAGCAAAATTTCTGCACATTCGCCTATAGCTGGCGACGTCTCAAAAAAAGTGAAATATTCTTGATTGGGACGTTAAACACCATTACTCAACTCGTCCCCTTGTAACCTCGACAACATTTTGTCATTTGCTATCTTCAGCACATTAGCTACCCTTATCTTAGCCACTTTACAGTCAAGCTTCAACTCCTTGTCTCTAGGTCGTTGTTTAACTTACGACAGGCCTGTACCGTTTATCTTGATATTGTTTCAAGCCACCGAGCGTCGATTTCTAAAGTTTCTGTCAGGTCTATGCTAAACAATAGACAGGTCTGTATGGTAAATGCCTACATTGCATGGACAGCAGAAACAAAATGGCACCTGTAACTAGGACTGAAACGATACGATATTTTAAAAAAAAAAAAAAATCAACGACGCAAATGTCTCATGATTAATCGGCCCACCACTTATAAAGTTATTATATAAATATGTTTATATGTTTTCTAGTAATGACCGACCCACTCACTGGTTCATTACCATGAATATTTTATTAAACTTATATCCGGGTAATTCAGCATATGAAACGGAGCATCACAATTTAGATAAGCAGTTTATTCATGCGTTATTTTTTTTATTAGAATTGGAAAGTCATCCATTAGTTTCTGTTGGAGCTGTAACAATGAAATAGATACATATTTGATAAAGTAATTTAAAATACAGTCATTATCAAAAGATAACATAATGTCATCTTGATCCCGTTTACAGTGCAGAGGCCGCGGTCGCCTTGTGAATAGGACGTCAGTCTATAAATCTATGAGTTCGAGCCCCGCTCAGACCATATGTGGTAAAGTAATTTTTGTTGCGGTTGGCCTTTACTGGTTTACCTGGCATCAGTATAATGTGACTGGTGGTGCGCTTGTCTGCGGTGTACTGACTCTGTGAGCTAGCACGTTAAAGTCGTCCTGGGTGCGCACTGGTACAAGGCAGACCATAAAACCCACTCTCACTTCACATGCGACCTTCTACACGACCTTGTTCATAGCTATTAATTAATAATATAGTTTTCGTGGCGAATTGTTGAAAAATAACTGATGCGACCTTAAGCAACATTCAACCAACCAACAGTACAGACCGGTCGAAAGTTTAACCCTGGCCTCGAAGCTCGGCTACCATGTGACGCAGGTATTGATCGATACATGTAATGGCTGAAAATTAAAGTTGCCCAGATTAATAGAATCTGTCACCTGTTTGTGACCGATACCGGTTGATCTCAGTCGAGGGTGATGTGATGTAACATATATCCCAATCGAGGCTTTGCCGAGATTGGGATATGTTACATCACAGCACCCGAGACTGAGATCAACCGGTATCGGTCACAAACAAGTGATAGATTTTATTTCTCGTACCATTTAAGCGTTTATAACTGCGTATACAAAACAAAAGACGTACCCTCATGGGGCCTCTTGCATTGCTTTGGGCACCTAATGCATTGTACAAATCCGCCCTTTGAAAATAATCCCATCGACAACTCTTCAAAATTTTAAAATATTAACGATTTGTATTCAATGCAAATATAAAAACTTTGACAATGAAATATTTTGAATAAAAAGTAAAATAAAACACATATGTGAAAAATAAATAAAGAAACGCTTTGTTTTGATGACGTCAAGCGCAATGATCGGATACGTCATCCTGATTGTTCAATTGTCGCGTGAGGCAGTACCAGACAAACTGGACAAGACAGAAAATTCTTCCATATCTGCTCATGTAAGACAGGGTTTTTCCCTATGTGAGATACGCGTATCTCACATGACCACGTGACCTTTAGTGACGTCACAATCAAAAGACAATTACATGACGTCATCATATGGAGAACATGACGTCATCTTACGGGAAAATGACATCCAATTCTTCACAATGTAGAAATTTTGAGTGCGTTTCAAATGATAAATATTGGATTTTCAATTAACCACTTTGTTTTGTAGTTTATACATTTTGTATAAACCAAAATCCGGTACGATCTATCCAATGGTCATATTTATTTTAAAGTAAAATGTCGAATTACAAAGTTAGATTTTACAAACATGGCGTCGATGTCCATGTTCATCGTACCTGAAGCCAAATATTGGCACTAAAATGGAAGAAAAATAATCCATTATGAGTTGATCCATGTAGGATAGGGAAATCTCACCCTCGGGGTTGAACATTTCTGGTCAGAGACTCGGCAAGCCTCGTCTCTGACTGAAATGTTCAACCCCTCGGGTGAGATTTCCCTATCCTACATGGATACTCATAATGGATTTTTATAATCTAGCACTGGTGTGCGCGTGAGATTTTTCTGTCCGAGGTACGAGAAAGAAGGATCGCAACTTTTGAGACAGTGCTTAGGAACGGCCTATTTGCGCTGTCGATTCGTCACTAATTCGTTAGCATAGTGTTAAACTTTAGACAGGTATGTACTGGAATGGCATCTTGATACTGTTTACAGTACAGACCGGTCGAAAGTTTAACGTTCAGCCCATTAGCGGATCTACACGTGTAGGAATTTTGGACAGAAGGGTTCCATTTTTAGCCAAAGGCTCAGATGAGCTATTGCAATCTATCACCGTCCGTCGTCCGTCGTCCGTCCTGCGTCGTGTCGTGCGTCGTCCGTCGTCCGTCGTGCGTCGTGTATAAACTTTACATTTTAATCTTCTCCTCCAAAACTACTGGGCCATATTTGATGAAACTTAGTGATTATCATGCCTAGGTAACAGCCTTTCAAAATTGTGTTCGGGGTTTGGCCACGCCCAACAAGATGGCCGCTGTTACTAAAAATAGCAAAAAGACAAAAAAATCTTCTTCTCTGAAACCAAAAGATGCAGGCAAATTTTGATTGGATATTTGGATTCAGCATACCTGGGAACATTAAAATTGTGTTTTTCATGAAAATTGAACGAAAAATAGGTTACGCGTTTTTTGCGTAAAGTTACGTAATTTTTAAAATGAGACATTTATTGTTATAACTTCATAACGGCTGAAGATAATTGTATGGAGTTTTTACTGTTGATCTTGTCTTGCAATTTTCTTCCAATTGATGTCAAGGTCGAAGGTCAAGGTCATGTCCCAGTTTTTGACCTTTGATAAAAAATGCTATTTTTAACATTTCTTGTGATAATGGCGTAGGATTTTCAGTTATTTGTAGGTATTGACATGACGACCATTTTGATACATAGATCAAGGTCATGGGTTCAAAGGTCAAGGTCACAGATGTCCAACTATACCAAAATAGTTAATTATCTGCAAAACTATGAATTTTTTGTATAGGCATGTATATCAGAATATTGTAGGTAATGGCACAATGGTCATTTTGATATATGAATAAAGGTCATGGGTTCAAAGGTCAAGGTCACAGATGTAAACAAGTACTGAAATGGTTAATTATCTCAAAAACTATAAACTTTTTGTATAGGCATGTATATTGGAATATTATAGGTATTGGCCTAACGATCATTTTGATATATGAATGAAGGTCATAGGTTCAAAGGTCAAGGTCAAAGACACGAACGAATACTTAAATGGTTAATTATCTCAAAAACTATAAACTTTTTGTATAGGCATGTATATTGGAATATTGTAGGTATTGGCCTAATGGTCATTTTGATATATGAATGAAGGTCATAGGTTCAAAGGTCAAGGTCATAGAATTGAACGAATACTTAAATGGTTAATTATCTCAAAAACTATAAACTTTTTGTATAGGCATGTATATTGGAATATTGTAGGTATTGGCCTAACGATCATTTTGATATATGAATAAAGGTCATAGGTTCAAAGGTCAAGGTCATATCTGCGAACGAATATTTAAATGGTTAATTATCTCAAAAACTATAAACTTTTTGTATTGGCATGTATATTGGAATATTGTAGGTATTGGCCTAATGCACATATATATACAGATGTTTTAGCTGTTTATAAATAATATATTGTAGCTAGACTTTAAATATGTTATATATAGCATACTTATATAATAATTATTATAATTAATTTGCAAAAATACTTGCATATTATTGGCCCTTACTGCTAAAAATTTTAATATTCTCTTTTATTAATGTCATTGACCATTGAACCTCTGCATAAGATATGTACTCTTCCTCAGGTGAGCGTTAAGGCCCATGTGCCTCTTGTTTCGTTGATGCGAAATACATGTTAGATGGTCTGGAGGAATGCTCACAGAGAATTGTTTTGAAATGTAGAATAAAACCCTGCAATCTGAATAAGTAATACACGCATACAAACTATCATGGGCAGAAATAAAAGGGTTCTTACCCTTGGAGCCACCGGGGCCCCTCTGGATCAGTTAACAACTAGGAAACGCAACTCGGCTGCCAAAATAGTGGGCGAAAAGCTGCTTAACGATAGCTAGCATCCGCTGGAAAGTTGTCAAGGTATATTATACAGTCAATCCTGTATATAAAGGCAGCCCAAGGGAACCAGTAAAAGAGGCCTTTATGGGCAGATGGCCTTTATATACAGGTTCAAATAGTTTGAATAAAGAGCTATTGGGATTCAATTCTACTGGCCTTTGTAGAGGTGGCCATGTACGTCATCAATTAGGTCGCCGGAAAGTTACAAGCGTTGTCGGAAACTACCGAGTATTAGCAGTTCGTTTAGGTAAGGTTTTAGTGTATTACAGGTAAATGTAAGGTGTGTGAAACCGTCAGACACATCAATATTGACTATTCTACCCATAAGAATGCAAAATACAAAATTGATAAATTTGGTGACGTGTGACCTTTAAGGCAGGTTTGACTGTATATAGCTAACAAAGGGTCGAGAAAAGCTATCAGTTCGGCACTAGTTCGTTAGCCAAGTGTTAAACTTTCGACAGGTCTGTACTGTGTATTAATTCTAATTTCAATCATGCATTCTATTCCTCCCAAGTGGGTTTTGTTAACTGGGGTTTGGTATTTTACGTAAAATGTAATAATTTTTTACTATCCCATTAGTTTTAAAAATGACATTGCTTTTTATGGATGAAACACTTCATCACATTTTTTCTTAATGTCATGATACGGCACATTAAGCCTAATATGGATTAAACCAGCATCACGATTTTTTCTTGCGTGATATCACCGCTGCATTCGGTTTTATAGCGTCCGTCTCAAATAGGAGTCGTGGGTTCGAAGCCTGGCAGGGTCACGCAAAAGACTTTAAAATTGTGCTACTGCTTCCTCGCCTGGCGATCGAAATTTTAAGACAGAGCGTCGAGCAATTCACCAAGTGTCATTAAAGTATGACTGGAGAGTCGTATGCTTGTATGCGACATACTGACTCTATGAGGTACATGTAGCACTTTTGAGTTGCTTAAGTGTCCGCTGGTTCAAAACAGACCACAAAACACACTCACACATACATGAACTTATTCTTAGATTAATGTGGATGTAGCTAGCTAAACAGCATGTGCTTACCCTTTCGGAACACCCGGCCTCACTTCCCTGGTGGAAGCTCACCTGTTTAACCCGACTTGTCAGTTTCAAATTTTTTACATTGTTTCTAGATTGTGATTCTGACATGGATTCGTCGCGAATAGCTGAAAAATTGTTAATGTGACTTTAAACAGCATTACAACAAACCAACCTTGGTGATATAACACAGTATATTTATCTTTAAAAATATGTAATAATGTCTCAAAACTACTTCGATGTTGATGGATTTTTTTAAGAAAAATAAACATCTTTGAATCCTTGTCCATTTGAGTTCTTATTTCTATAATCGAGAGAAAAAAATATACCGAAGTTTCAAAACCCATTTATTTGTGTGTTACATTTTGTATCTATCAAAGTGTATCGAATCGCGGTACACATCGTGAGCGCTTGCTCAATAGGTAGGCATATCGTTTCCTCTTTTAGTAGAAGAATGATGGTTTTAATTTAATTTATATCTATTGGATGCTATCTCGACAAAGAGCGATTAAGGAAATGTCTTTTCATAGTTTGTTTTAATTTTTTTTTTTCATGAATTTTTTTTCGAGTATTTCGTTCGAATAATGTCATAATTTTTAAGAGATTTTTTCTTTTCCTTATTTTTGCATATATGTCTTTCTTTACATGTTTAAGATGGCCCTTCGGAAGATACCTTTAAATTTTATGCCTCGTGTCACGGTAAAAAAAACCAGAAAATCGGGTACTTGCAGTATGGGTCCTCATACTGAGCTCGCATACAAAATTTCAAGTGTCTGTGATTAGTAGTTGCTAAAAAAACTTACGAAAATCTTTGTTTCAGACGCACGGACGAACGGAAGGACAGAGTTATTAAACCATTCACCCCTCTCCTTCGAAGCAGGGTATAAATATTCCTGGCTGGGACGGAAAATCCCAGGCAATCAATCAATGAATCTTTAAATGCATATGTTTTCAACATTTATTTCGGGAAATTCGAAATAAATAAATAAATGAAATTATGACGTGAAATAATAACATGACAGTATGATAAAAAGATCATAATATAAATTCTAGATAGGATTTGATATCTTATACAAAACGACACAGTTCAATGATTGTTCAATGTTTGGATCCTTATGCCATTAGAATTTTAAGTTCACAAAAATTATCCAAGACTCATACTTGATCCAATCTTGATTATTGAATAAATAAAGTTCTATCCCTTCCTCATTTAATCATCTGAATAACTTAAAAAATCGTAATTTCAAAATAGTATTTCTTGGATTAGTAACTGTAAAATCACAAATGTTCAAGAGGATTAAATTTCACTATTTCTCATGCAGTGAATACCACGAAATTAAATGTCAACGAAATTTTTTAATTACCAAAGCTCACAATGAGATTTATTTTCACAAAACACAATTCCTCGAAATATTCTCCCAATAAAATATTTCTAAATTAAAAACCACAACATTTTAACCCAATGAATATTAGTGATTTTACAGTATTTCGTATTCGCAAGTTGTTTTGTATTTTCCAGAAATATATGCTGTAATTTTGGCCCTGTTTTAGAGAACATGGCCCCTCTTTTTATAACATGGGCCAGAATGACCACATCACTAAGTTTAGTTTCAGATTAAACACTGTGCAGTTCAGATAATTTTGAAGGGAAGTACAGCGCCGCTGCCGCTGTTTGCCACAAGGATGTGGCTTTTGTTTGGATGAAGACTTATAGCTCTAGCATTGTTAATTCCGTCTTTTTCCGTCAGAATAACATTCCATTCCTTAAAACCGGGTCGGATTTTAAGCACATTTTTCGTGTCTTTGGCACAAACAAATACATTTCCACGATCATCAGCAACCAATCCGGTTGGATATCCCATGTCACGTGACATAAATCCAAATTTTAAATTTCCCTGCAAATCAAAAGCGGTAACCGCGTGCCTTCCGGAATCTGAGACATATATCTCTTTGTTTTTTCTGCTACAGGCTATGTGCTGTGGTGCCTTAAATAAGTCGGTACCACTGAACTTTTTATCCTTAAATGTAGCAATTTCTTTCCCATCCAAAGACAGAATTTTGACGGCCGTTGTGGGTTTCCATACATCAGTAGTGACGTATATTTTATCGTCACAACTCGTTATCCCCCAGCATTCAAAGCGGCAATGGATTTCTCTATCCGGAATAAACCTGCAACCTTTGTAATCTATTTTGAATATTTTTATAGTTTTCTCTCCCGGAAGTGTAATGGCAACTTCATCCCCTGATAATAGAGTAACGTCCCACGGAAGACAGTCCAACTTATACGCCATTAGTAACCTACTGTTGCTGTCCACAAGTTCCAAGGCCGGAGCACACCTGTCCACTACAAATATATCACCGCTGGACACACACCGTATACTTGTTATATAAACTGGTGTTTCTGCCTCTTGGGAAGAAATGTCAAGTTTTTTACAACCGGTCGAAACACACGGCCCTGAATTTTTACGGTCAACAAATAAAACCCCCGATATTGTGGGTGGGGTAGGGATACTTTTTATCGTCCCCAACGACTTTACGGAAGTTAGCGCCTCCGCCCATTCTTCTGCCTTTTCATCCTTTTCCAGTACATAATTCGTATTACTGATTGAATCGTAAGCATCTTTTAGACATTTTTCATACACTGGACATCTTTCACGTACCCAAAGAAGCGTTTTCAGATACCGCGAATCTGGTACCGTTCCGTTAGAATAGACACTTTTAAGTTCCGTCATTGCGGCTTCGGTAGCTCGCTGTATCCCAGAGCTCTTTTCTTTAGTTTGATGAATGCTTATTTTATTACTTTCATGAATATTGAGTAGGTTCATTAAAATAGAACTTTCAAGTTCATCCAAGCATTTGTTAACTCTCTCGCGAACAGATGCTATTTCTAAAACAACTTCCGTCTTTCTCTTATGAAGAAATTCTTCTAGTCGGATGCGATCGTCGACCATTTCTTTAGCAAATAAGTTGTATTTTCTAAGCGACGTCGCTAAAGTGGCGGGTTCTTTTGACTTTTTGATGTCCTCCACGGCTTCAGAGATTGGGACCGTTTTTGTACAAGTTAGATGATGCTTAGTTTTACAGTGTTCACAAAACACTGACCGATGGTCAAGACAGTATAGTTCATTTGGTAGGTCTTCCGTCGAGTGGTCATGTTTAGATTTAAGATCGTGTATGTATCTACTTTTAGCGTCTTTCACGTCCCTCTCAATTCTCGAAGCTCTTGTGCTGTTGCGTCTGTAAAAATGTTCTGATGCGTGCAACTCTCTTCTCATCTTTAAATGTATACAATCACTTTGTTTTAAATCGCTAATTTTCACGCACGTGTGATTCTTCGTCCAGTTTGTAGCCCTGTGAATTTTAGAACAATCGCCACAGAACGCGTCCTTGCATGATTTGCAGAAGACAGCGGCGCTTGCGCTGATACGACTTTCTCCACACGGTCCACATGCAAAGTCGCGTTCATCTTCGTAGTTCTCACACGCACTCATTTTATTTCATAAAAGATATCCAATTAGAATAACCTTAAGTTTGTCTAAATTTGTAAAAATTTCCAGTTACACTGGTTTTGTCTTAATTTGGATAAAATCGTGAAAATTTACACAGGAACGTCTAATTCATTTAAACAATAATTAAATTTAAAAAAAGTCGGGTAGTAAAGTTCTACCAATGTATTTTGGATGTTCTCTTGAAATCATGAAAACAGCGTCCACTTCGAATTCGTTAAAACAATTAAAATACGTTCATCGGTAGAGTTCTCACGCACACTCATTATTTCACGAAAAAAAAATCCAATTAGAATGATTTTGTCTAAATTTGAATAATAATAAAATAACTAAAATTAAAAAACAGCATCCTCTTCATTCAAACTTAATAATTTGTTGACGTATTAACTTCCTATGTATCATGGGTTTTCTTTTGAAATCGTTTTTAAAAACTGCCCACTTCGTTCTAACAACATAAATATTTGTTTATTATGGTATTTAATTTCTATATGTATCCGTGGAAGTTCAAACCTTCAAAAACAGCGTTCACATCGTTAAAACAGTAAAAAAACTTGTTTAATATTAACTATCAATGTATTTAGGTTGTTTGAATTTTCAAAAATAGCGTCCATTCCGTAAAAAATAAAAATATGTGTTGTTTGATCCAAATCGTCCGCTTCGTAAAAGAAACAAAACAATTAGTAGTAACTGCCTTTGTATATAGCCAATGTATATAGTCAATGTTTGAATCACCAAAAAAAGTGTTCAGTTCGTAAAAGCAACAAACCTTTTTAGTAGTAACTGCCTTTGCACCGCGGATGTTTTCGTGAAATTGTTAAAACAGCGTCCACTTCGTTAGTAAGTACTACCTATGTATTCATGGATGTTCACAACAGCATCCATTCCATTAAAACACTTACATGTATGTATGTATGTACAGTGTAGTGTATCTTTGGTGTTGAGATCATTAAAGCAGCTTCCATCTCGTTAAAACAATAACATTATGTGTTTAGTATTAACTTCCTTTGCACCGTGGATGTTCACTTGAAATCACGTAAACAGAGTTCAGCGCGTCAAAACAAGAAACAAAATTGTTTTAATATTTAAACTATCTATGCACATTGGATGTTCGATTGAAATCAAGAAAACAGCATCTACCTCGTTGAAATAATAAAATATGTGTTTAATATCAACCTCCTGTATATCGTAGATAATCACTTGAAATTATGACAACATAATCCATTTCATTAAAAACTTATGCGTAATGTATCGTTGGTGTTCAGATCATCAAAGTAGAGCCCCTGTCTAAACCTCGTTGAAATTCTATGTGCTGTGGATGTTCACTTGAAATCGCCAAAACAGCTTCCCGTCCACCTCGCTAAAACAATTAAAATATGTCCTATGTACCGTGCACCTTGTTAAAATAATAATACTATTTGTTTAGTATTAACCTCCTATATATCGTGGATGTTTAAATAAATCATTCTGTTTTAACAGATCAAAATCTACTGAGCATCGTCGTGCACTGATGCTCTTGTTTATAATAGGTGTTGTACAGGCCTGTCGAAAGTTTAACATTGAGCCAACGGAAAGGCGTCAAAGCTCGACTGTCGAGTGTCAGAGATGTGGATAGCTAGTTGTCGATCCCAGATAGATACCAGCTGTCTGGATAAATAACGAGGGCCCGAAATGAGGTTTCGGTTGGGAATTAATTCGCTAGCTTAGTTTTAAATTTTCGACAGGTCTGTACTGTAAATTGAATTAATCGATACTTTTGCACGACGGTAATCCGAAAGTGATCAGATATCCTAATCGTTTACTCAATATTACAATGAATGTTGTTTTGTGTCAACCGATGTATAAAAAACATTCCTAATTAAATTATTGATAAATATTTGAGAATGTTTTGAGATGTCCTGACAGCAGTTGTGAAAACATGTGTACATATTGAATTCCATTACACGGTTTTCGACCGTGATAAGGTTGCGGTTTCCGTCTGTCCTTATTTGCAATTTGGTTTCTGTCATCGGAAAAAAGGCTTACTTTTACCGTCGCGATCGTACGAGAGGAATAAAACTAACTCGCTATGACAGATGAGTAATTCATCATGGTAGAATCGTAATTCACCGTGGAAGAAAAGTAATTCACCATGGTCGAATAGTAATTTACCATGGTTTATTTAATAATTCGCCATGGGAGAATAGTAATTCACCGTTGCAGCTTAGTAATTCACTATGGTAGATTAGTAATTCACCATGGAAGAAATGTAATCCACCATAACAGAATAGTAATTTATCATGGTTTATTTAGTAATTCGCCATGGGAGAATAGTAATTCACCATGGCAGATTAGTAATTCACCATTGCAGCTTAGTAATTCACTATGGTAGATTAGTAATTCACCATGGAAGAAATGTAATCCACCATAACAGAATAGTAATTCATCATGGTTTATTTAGTAATTCGCCATGGGAGAATAGTAATTCACCATGGCAGATTAGTAATTCACCATTGCAGCTTAGTAATTCACTATGGTAGATTAGTAATTCACCATTGAAGAAATGTAATCCACCATAACAGAATAGTAATTTACCATGGTTTATTTAGTAATTCGCCATGGGAGAATAGTAATTCACCATGGCAGATTAGTAATTCACCATTGCAGCTTAGTAATTCACTATGGTAGATTAGTAATTCACCATTGAAGAAATGTAATCCACCATAACAGAATAGTAATTTACTATTGCAGAATAGTAATTCATCATGTAAGCTTAGTAATTAACAATGGCAGATTAATAATTTACCGAAGCAGATTAGTTATTCATACTGGAAGAATAACAATTCACAATGGCATCTTAGTCATGACAAAATAGTCATTCGCCGTGGAAGAATAGTAATTCCTCATGACAGAATAGTAATATCTCATGACGGAATAGTAATTCGCCATTGGAGAATAGTAATTTACCATGGCACATCAGTAATTCAGCTTGACAGAATAGTAATTCACTATGACAGATTAATAATTCACCATGGCAGAATAGTAATAAAGCATGGCAAAGTAATAATTCACTACTAAAAATAGTAATTTACAGTGGTAGAAAAGTAAATTACCATGTCAGATTAATACCTCACCATGGCTGAATAGTAACTCGAAATTGCAGAATAGTAATTCGCCATGGAAGAATAGTAACTCTCCGTTGCAGAATATTAATTCGCCATGGCATAATAGTAATTTGCCACGGATGAATAGTAATTTACAGTGGAAGAATAGTAACTCACCATGGTAGAATAGTAACTCGCCATGGAAGAATAATAACTCACCATGGTAGAATAGTAACTCGCCATGGTAGAATAGTAACTCACCATGGTAGAATAGTAACTCACCATGGCAGAATAGTAACTCGCCATGGCAGAATAGTAACTCGCCATGGTAGAATAGTAACTCGCCATGGTAGAATAGTAACTCGCCATGGTAGAATAGTAACTCACCATGGCAGAATAGTAACTTACCATGGCAGAATAGTAACTCGCCATGGCAGAATGGTAACTCGCCATGGTAGAATAGTAACTCGCCATGGCAGAATAGTAACTCGCCATGGTAGAATGGTAACTCGCCATGGTAGAATAGTAACTCGCCATGGTAGAATAGTAACTCACCATGGCAGAATAGTAACTCGTGATGGTAGAATAGTAACTCGCCATGGCAGAATAGTAACTCGCCATGGTAGAATAGTAACTTACCATGGCAGAATAGTAACTCGCCATGGTAGAATAGTAACTCGCCATGGTAGAATAGTAACTCGCCATGGTAGAATAGTAACTCACCATGGCAGAATAGTAGCTGGCCATGGTAAAATAGTAACTCACCATGGTAGAATAGTAACTCACCATGGCAGAATAGTAACTCGCCATGGTAGAATAGTAACTCACCATGGCAGAATAGTAACTCGCCATGGTAGAATAGTAACTCACCATGGCAGAATAGTAACTTACCATGGCAGAATAGTAACTCGCCATGGTAGAATAGTAACTCGCCATGACAGAATAGTAACTCGCCATGGCAGAATAGTAACTTACCATGGCAGAATAGTAACTCGCCATGGTAGAATAGTAACTCGCCATGGTAGAATAGTAACTCGCCATGGTAGAATAGTAACTCGCCATGGCAGAATAGTAACTTACCATGGCAGAATAGTAACTCGCCATGGCAGAATAGTAACTTACCATGGCAGAATAGTAACTCACCATGGTAGAATAGTAACTCGCCATGGTAGAATAGTAACTCGCCATGGTAGAATAGTAACTCGCCATGGTAGAATAGTAACTCACCATGGCAGAATAGTAACTTACCATGGCAGATAAGTAATTCATCATGGAAGAATACTAATTTACCATTTCAAAATATATAGTAATTCACCATGGCAAAATAGTAGGTAATTGCAGATGAGAAAAAATTACAAAATTTCCCTTATAAATACGCTTTCGTAGAATACAGGATTAATAATTAATTTTGTTAAGAGAACGGGACACACTCTATGAGGTAATTCACATTTTCCTTCAAAAACAATATTTTTAAACACTGTGACGTTATGTTTACGTCAGAGAAATGGCAACAAAGCCGAAAATTCATTTTATAATCTAATTACACCTATTGATTACATGTTAATTATAAAGATAAACCAACGCAGGTGCTTAAACCAATAGAGAAAACAAAAAATATATAAACGTTATTTTAATTAAGAGCATTAGACATTCAAGTACATGCGACCTGTCATCAGCTGCCCACGTGTTTAGAAGTATATAGCAATTTACAATCATGAAATACGAAGATTGTGTAGGAAAAGTTTATTATCTAAACCATATTTTTTATAACTAAAACCCCGTTTTTTAGAAACTGTAGCCACATTTTACAAAATAAATAAAAATAAAATAAATAATAATAATAATAATAATAAATAAATAAATAAATAAATAAATAAATAAATAAATAATAAATAAATAAATAAAATAAAATAAAATAGATAAATAAATAAATAAAATACAATTTGTTTCTAGTGCAATCATTTTATTAGGAAGTGTCCAACAACTCGTACCTTTTGAAATAATATTTTGATCGCCAGTTGAGGGAAGCAGTATCTTTATTATGACCCGGTTGACGTTCGAACCCACGATAACCCACTCTCGAATCTCGCGCTCTAGCACTGAGCCGCCACAGAGATGGTCACATCAAATGTCAAGGAAAAATCGTGATGTTGGTTTCATTCAGTACCGTATCATGTCATTAAGGAAAAAATCATGAAGTGTTTCATCCATAACAGACAATACCAATTTTTAATTACATGTAATGGGAATGCCAAATGCCAAAAATTATTACCTTTTAAATATTTATAAAATGCAATACCCACTTGGGAGGAATAGAATGCATGGTTGAAATTAAAATCAATACCCGTTACAGGTATGTCGGAAGTTTAAGACTTAGCTCATAGCAGAGCCTACGACATGGTAATGTTGTGTGAAATTTAAAATATGTATGTGTCAAGAAGCCATCACAACATGGTCGGAAATTGAACAAATGAAAATTATTATTAGTTACCCATCATGCCTAAATGACAGCACAGTGCTAGCGCTACTTGTGTTGGTCATAATTGGTCCTGAGCATCCGGTCTCACTTCCCTGGTGAAAGTTCACGCTGGTGAACATGGTGGTTATTGTAAAGTATATGCCATGGTGGCTATTGTCAAGTATATGCCATGGTGGTTATTGTCAAGTATATGCCATGGCGGTTATTGTCAAATATATGCCTATTGTCAAGTATATGCCATGGTGGCTATTGTCAAGTATATGCCATGATGGCTATTGTCAAGTATATGTCATGGTGGCTATTGTCAAGTATATGCCATGGTGACTATTGTCAAATATATGTCATGGTGACTATTGTCAAGTATATGTCATGGTGGCTATTGTCAAGTATATGCCACGATGGCTATTGTAAAGTATATGTCATGGTGACTATTGTCAAGTATATGTCATGGTGGCTATTGTCAAGTATATGCCACGATGGCTATTGTAAAGTATATGTCATGGTGACTATTGTCAAGTATATGTCATGGTAGCTATTGTCAAGTATATGTCATGGTGGCTATTGTAAAGTATATGCCATGGTGGCTATTGTCAAGTATATGTCATGGTGGCTTTTGTCAAGTATATGCCATGATGGCTATTGTCAAGTATATGTCATGGTGGCTATTGTCAAGTATATGTCATGGTGGCTATTGTCAAATATATGTCATGGTGACTATTGTCAAGTATATGTCATGGTGGCTATTGTCAAGTATATGCCACGATGGCTATTGTAAAGTATATGCCATGCTATTTTCATGTATATGTTGGCTTTTGTCAAGTGCCGTATATGCCATGGTGGCTATATCAGCTGGTGGCTATTGTCAAGTTAATGTCATGGTGGCTATTGTAAAGTATATGCCATGGTGACTATTGTCAAGTATATGCCATGATGCCTATTGTCACGTACATGATGGCTTTACGGTCATGATTTCTATTGTCAAGTATGTGAGAGGTCAAGTTTCGAACCCCAACTGGGCCGCTGTATATACCTTGAAAATAGCGGCTATTTAACTACAGGCCCTTATTATCATAATATCAAAGAACCAAGAATATCTTAGAACTAAGAAGGTTCTTCGATAAGAGCGGGTAGAGGTATAAAGTCACCATTTTAACACGTTGAAAAATACCCATAAAGTAGTGGTATCCTAACAGCGTTGGGAGGTACCAAAACAACAACAGAAGATTAAAACGTAAACAAACCATGGAGGGCGACCGGCATGATCAGCTTCGACACAGAAAGTTGCATCGAAATAAGGAAAATGACAAATCAGCTGAAAAAGAAATAACAACGACAGGAAAATCTGCAAGTGACACCGAACGAATTCAAGCCGGGGAAAGTTTGAATGGACATGCTGTTCGTTTGGACAACGGAACGTGGTGGTTGACCAGAATCTTGCTCTTGCGCTATCTCGGATTCATTTATTGTAAGTTACTTGCATACATTTTTTCTTTCTTTCCAAGTTTAAATATTCTTGCATTTATTGTTACTTTGTCGTCTTATTTGCATACACGTATCTATCTTGCATATCGAACAACCACGTATGTATGTCTTTTTGTTCTTTTATATCCCTACAGAGATGGATCACCTGTTTTCTGTATACTGACTCTTATAGAAATTATAGAATACTTTTATATGTCAGTGATTTTTCTGACTTTTTGGGGAAAGGGACCTTTGAACGGAATTGGGAAAAATCAACCAACAAATCAACATTTTCGAAAAATAGAAAATTCTATCATTTACTCATTTTGACATCTTTTAAAAATACATGGAATCAGTGAAAAAACTTTTCCCCTGATTTCTATGCAGGATCAATTTGGGGATTTCAGTGGCGGATCCAGCGGGGGGGGCACAGGGGGCCCATGCCCCCCCCCCCCCAGTTGCCCCGACTTTTCCCCTCTCTCTCACAGCTAATTGTCAATCAACCAGTGTAATGACCAGTTAATAAGTGGTACTGATTAATTAATTCGTGTACACGGGTAGGAAATTGCAATCAGGTGATGATGTAATTTACCAGTTCGCTGAAGCATGAAAGAATCCAGGTAATACTCAATACTGACCAGTCTTAGGTGATAATGTTATTTACCTGATCGCTGAGGCGTGAAAGAAACCATTTAGTATCAGTAGATAACGTTAATTAGTAATACTAATTAAGAGACTTCCATGAAGAGTGATTCCATTAATCATACGCGAATTCATTTAATTTACCCTTTTAAACCAAGGGTCATGGCCAAGAGAGAGAGAGAGAGAGAGAAGGGAGAGAGAACTAATTTTTAGCACACAAAATTATCTTTTTTTGTATATTTTTAAAGCACGATGTTCTATCCCATTTAAAAGTACAAATTTTTGTACATTTTTATTTTTAATTGGTTTTAATGGGGAAAAAATCTGTCTCATTTGACTGTCCGATTATCGGCTTAATGGAACAAATCAGTCTGAAATAATCAGTGTTTTTTTTTTTGTGCTAGTGACAAGATTCTTGTGTGTTGCACCTTTAATGCGCATTATACAATGATGAAACTGACTAACTAGTCATTTTAAAACTAATACAAAATGAAATATAATAAAATTAACTTGAAAGTTAAGATGGATGTCATACAGTTAATTTTAAACAAGTGTGGAAAAGGGGTTGTGGTAGTAGGAGACCTACCAGTTCGGTATACGTAGCAGGCAGGTCAGTTGGTAGAGTGCTTGTTCCTTAAGTCAAGGAGGTCCAGGGTTTGGTCTCTGGTCAGGTCTCACCCAAAAATTCGCCCAGCATTAAAAAATGAATGCGGGCCTTTCTGACAAACATTAAAAACCGAGGCCCCTTGTCATGGTAGGCGTAGCACGATAAAAACCTACAAAATTGGGAAAAAATGTGCACTTGTTGTCTTTGAGAATTGGTTCTTTTACCAGACCTGTGTGAGTGACCAGAAAATTCCCTGTACTATGTGTTTGGTTACGGTAAATGTCCTATGTGGAACATGTTCACCAGAATGCCCTACATGGAACACGCTCAACTGTCTGGGTACCCTATATATATATGGTCACTTTGGTACCCAATATGGAACAGATCAATTATAGGATTTTATTTGGATCATTAAGTTTTTTTGACAACACAACTGGATAATGCCAGATGGTGTTGACATGTAAACGCTAGTACTGTTGAAATTAGACATCATCATTCAGGTCCGTTTTCTATATTCTCTCCATGCTCAGATCCATTACATCAACATCATAGCACTGTTGTTATATTTTTGTTGTTATCCTCAACTTTATAAGCATCTTCTACCTGTTTTATGTAGGACACTTAGTTTAAGGGCACTGCGGTGTCAATGGTCCATATAGGATACCAAAGTGAGCATGTTCCATAAACTGTACCTTGAGCATGCTCCATAAACTGTACCTTGAGCATGTTCCATAAACTGTAACCTGAGCATGCTCCATAAACTGTACCTTGAGCATGTTCCATAAACTGTACCTTGAGCATGTTCCATAAACTGTAACCTGAGCATGCTCCATAAACTGTAACCTGAGCATGTTCCATAAACTGTAACCTGAGCATGCTCCATAAACTGTAACCTGAGCATGTTCCATAAACTGTAACCTGAGCATGTTCCTTATAGGATACCTAGTTGAGCATGTTCCATATAGGGCACCCAGGTGAGCATGTTCCATAAAGGGCACCCAGATGAGCATGTTCAATAAAGGGCACCCAGGTGAGCATGCTCTATATCTGGTACCAAGGTGACCATGTTCCATTTAGGGAATTCTGGTGAGCATGTTGCATATAGAGTACCACATTGACCATGTTCCATGTGGAAGGGTACCCAGATGAGAATGTTCTATATATTGTACCCAGATGAGCATTTTCCATAAAGGGCATTTTGATAAGCATGTTCCATATAGGGTAGCAAATAGATTGGGTTCCATATAAGGTGTGTGCCATTGTTAGCATGTTCCACATTGGGTACCAGAAAGGGCATGTTCTATTTAGGGTATCCTGGTTAGCATATTTTATATAGGGTACCAAGTTGAGCATGTTCCATATAGGTCATTCTGGTTAGCATGTTCAATAAAGGGTACCCAGGTGAGCATGCTCTATATAGGGTACCAATGTGACCATGTTCCATTTATGGAAATTCTGGTGAGCATGTTGCATATAGAGTACCACATTGAACATGTTCCATGTAAAAGGGTACCCAGATGAGAATGTTCCATATAGGGCATTTTGATAAGCATGTTCCATATAGGGTAACTAATTGGTTGTGTTCCATATAAGGTGCCAAAGTTAGCATGTTGCACATTGGGTACCAGAAAGGACATGTTCCATTTAGGGCATCCTGGTAAGCATATTTTATATAGGGTACCAAGTTGAGCATGTTCCATATAGGATACTAAAGTGAGCATGTACCATATAGGATACCAAAGTGAGCATGCTTCATAGAGAGTGCCAAGTTAAGCATGTTCCATATAGAGTACCAAAGTGACCATGTTTATATTAGGGTACCCTTGTGAGCATGTTTCATTAGGGTACCAAAGTGACCATGTTCCATTAGGGTACTCAGGTGACCATGTTCCATATAGGGCATTTTGATAAGCATGTTCCATATAGGGTAGTAAGGGTTTGTTACTACCCAGGTGAGCATGTTCTATGTATGTTCAATTTATGTGCCCCATCATGTAGATAAAATAAACACCTGTATTCTCTATATATCATTGAATATAACATATTTTTTAAATTTAAAGTCGAGTGGCCAGGTCAATTTTGTTTGTCTACATGTCTAGGGATGTGTAACACACTTGATTGTTTGGGTTGTTTTTAGTTATTTAATTAAGTATTATATAGTACCCCACTGGTAGCCTCTTCTGACACAGGTGTCAAAGTTGTCCTGTATTGCAGTCAGGTAGCTTTGACCATTAAAATATGCAAATTAGTTGGATGGGTCTATTATCTGGAACAGGTAAGGTGTAATTTTGGCTGTGGTGATTTTCAGTGGTCAGACTGGCTCAGTAGCTGGCTGGAGTGTTTCAGGTGAACACATGTGTATTGTAGAAAGCATGGGTTTTGTGTTTGGCGGACATGTTCAAATGGAACATGAAAACCAGTGCTCTCAGGTGCTACATTTTGCAAATTTTCAGGTAGGAGTTTTCTACTATTTATTTGTCTGGTTTTAATTTTTTTTAATTTATTGGAATTTTAATTTTGGAATTTATTGCTCTAAATGTTTCAAGCTGTGGTCTTAATTCTAAATGTTGGTATTTTGGTTCTGAATATTTATAAGGTCTTGGTTGCAATTGGTAGAACATCAGTCATTAGTCTTCAGGTGTCTCATTTTTTTTTAGAAATAACTTTCAATTTTTGTGGTTTATGGGGGATTAAAAGTAGGTATCATTACATAAAGAAGAAATTCTGTAATATTTATACCCCTCAAACTAGAAGGTATATAGGAGTCACCATGTCTGTCTGTCTGTCCATCTGTCTGTCCATGTAAAATTGTGTCCAGGACATATCTCTTTGGACAACTGTCATAAAACTTCACATAAATAATCTTCATGATCCAAAGGTGTGTCATATCCTTGAGCCAAGGTCATATCGGAAAAGTCAAGGTCACGGGGGAAACATTTAATGTTGGGGTGGGGAGTATTGGGGTCTCATGAGACAGTTCAAGTTATTTTTGTTCAGTTTTCACTGCAAAAATTGACTTGCCGCGCAGAACCCATAAATAACATTTGAAATTCATGATTTTAAAGATTTTTCAAAATTGGTCACCAATGTTTGTTTTTCTAGCATTTAGTAACATATCTAGGTACAAACTAAAAAACAGATTTATATTTGAAGATATCCTGCAATATCTTTGTCTGCTGAACTCTTATGGGATATAAACAAAATTTAAAACTTGCAATTTTATCATTAAATTGTCACTTCCAAAATCTTGTTTATACCTATAGACCACTCAAACCACATGTGGGAAAGTGAATTTTCCTTGCTGTTGCCCTTTACTGGTTTACCCGGTGTCAGTAAAATGTGACTGGGGAAGTGGTACCCTTGTCTGCATCATACTGACTTCTAGCACTTTAAAGTTGGCCTGAATGGGCGCTTGTACAAGGCAGACCATACAACACACTCGCACTTCACATGCATACACAAATTTGTTCATAGATTAATCCATAGAGATTAATAAAATAGTTCTTGCCGCGAATAGCTGACAAATTGCTGATGCCATGTTAAGTAACATTCAACCAACCACAACAAAGTGACCACTATGGCAGCTCAGTTAGAAGTGCTTGCTTTGTATGTGGGAGGTCTTGGGTTCAAACCCTGACCAGGGTCTGACCTAGACTTGACATGGATTGGGACTGTTCTTTCGACAAGCAATCAGCATTTAGAAATGAAACGTGAAATCCACATGGTCCTTCAGATGAGACCTTAGAAGCCAATAACCTGTTTCTTGGCAGGTGTGGCATGTTAAGGTAAAAATTTGTCACTTCACCTGTAGCTGGTGATGTTTCAATATAAGTGAAATATTATATTCTTGACTGTGACATTAAACCCCATTCAATTAATAAATCTATTATTGTTGTCATCTGTCTGTTTTCCCCGTCTCAGAAAAGGGTACTTTTTCCCCTAATCTAGAATACTGTACAGTCAAACCTGTCTATAAAGGTCACCCAAGGGAACCAATTAAAGCGGTCTTTATGGGCAGGTGGTCCTTATATACAGTCTCAAATAACATGAATAAAGAGTACTTGGGATAAAATTTTACAGGCCTTCTTAAGCAGGAGGGTAAGACTTCCTTTTGTAACCCCCCCCCCCCCCCCACACCCCCATCCATTATATTCGATGTAAAATTTTGGAAATTCATTTTTCACAGAAATGTTCAAAATGGCTTAAATTTGTCATTTTTAGGCTTTTTTCCGTCAAAAGTAAAAATATTTAATGGAGGGTACAAATGGAAGTCTTTCCAGCAGGTGACCCTTATATAGAGGTGGACTTTTGAGACAGGTTTGACTGTATTCACTTAATGATTTGTGGTGTTTTATGTTTTGTAGTTGTGGCTTTTCTTGTTGCTCTTCATCAAAACAAACAGTTGGTGGGACTAGATGGCTTACTACCGGCACAGAAGTACTTAGACAGCGTTAAACAAAGAACCGGAGGACTGAATCTGAATACATTTACACAGATTCCCAGCATAATATTATTGTTTGACTATGCCAAAGATCTCAATTATTTACTGGACTATTTAGCGTATGGTGGACTCGCTCTGTCGTTATTCGTCGTTATAAATGGAGGTGCAAACTGGTTTGTTATGTTGGCACTCTGGATTCTCTACCATTCCATTGTCAACGTTGGACAAAGATGGTAAGTTTTAATTATGTGGCCCTGTCCGGAAAATATAGAGTTGGATTTGGGATCGAACACAGGTCTATCTCAACTGTAGGACAGTGCTCTACTAATTGAGCTACCCAGACCGCTTCATCTATCCCTTGTTCTTGAGTTCCCACAATCCTGCATTTGGGAAATCTTGCTTCCAAATTCCTTCCAGATGTAATATTATAATACATGTACGGTATATGGTCAACGATTTCCACTGCACCACTTCCGAGAGGGCATCTCAGGTTTCACGAAGCCCTAAATGTAACGGCAAAAGTAAAAGTGCAGGACCCTATTTGGGATTGAGATTGTGTCTCAGATCGGCCTCTATATAGGTTATGTGAGCTTATTACCAGGCCACTACATTAAACACCATGCATTCAGTCATGAGTTTAAAGGTCAAGGTCATAGATTAGACTACTGAAATAGTCAATTATATGGAAAACCATAATTTTCCTTGTAAAAACATGTATTTTACAGTATTGTAGGTATTGCTATAACAATCATTGATATTTAGGTCAAGGTCATTTGTTCAGAGTTCAAGGTCACATGTAATATTGAAATTGTTTTTTAAAAAAAAAATTTAATTTGTTGTGGTTTATGGGGTATAAACAAGATTTTGCAAGTGGCTATTCCCATAAATTGAGAAGCAATTTAACCTGTTAACCACAACAAATTGAAAAGTTATTTCTTATTTTTGCAATTTTAATCCCTTATATTTCTAACCACTGTAGTACCTCAGTTGGTAGAGTGCTCGGTCTGTAAGTGGGAGGTCGTGGGTTCGATTCCTAACCAGGTCTGACTCAAGACTTGAAAGTGGGTAGTGACTGTTCTTTTGCCAAGCACTCGTCGGCATTATGAAATGAAAGTCAGTTCTTTTGGATGGGATTTTAAAATAAATGAGGTCCTGTGTCACAGTGGGCTTGGCACATTAAAGAACCTTGCTGTATAATGCCATCAGCACAACGCACAGACAAAATTTTTGCACTTTTGTTTATAGCTGACGACGTCTCGATATAAGTGAAATATTCTTGACTGGGAGGTTAGACATCATAACTCAACTCAACTTAACTTATATTTCTACTCAAAAATTGACTTGATGAACAGTTGACAGTAGATGCTAGTTTACTGAAATGTAAACATTATTCTAGTCAAAAGGTTTATATAGACAGAAAATCGGGGCGAGTTGTTCGAAGCCCAATTAGTTTAATCAATTGATTAATCAAAATTTAAATTAGGTATAATTTCAAATTTGTTGTGAAATAAATGTTAAAAATGTCGTAAGTGAATAGAATTTCAACAAATTGAAGCACATGGCTATAAATATATGAATTTGACGATGGTATAATGATTTTAACTGATATTTAAATTCTGCGTTAATCATTGATTAAGCTAATCAAGCTTTGAACAACTGAGTCCTGAGATTGTAACAAGGAAATTGACAATTGAAAATGTTGGCAAGCTTCAATTATTCATTGGTTATTATGTAACCAATAACATTGAAAAATTTCTACAACTGCTATCAATCAACTATTGTATATGATAAAGCGCAGACCTGTCAAAAGTTTAACAGTGAGCCATTGAAAAGAATCGAAGCTCTGCTGCCAAGATATTGATAGTTTATTGCTAAGAAGCTGCCGAGAGATAGACGGTATCTGTCGAAAAACTGTCAAGATATCGCTAATGGGGAACTGAGATGAGTTTACGATTCAGCGCCAATTTGTTAGCTCAGTGTTAAACTTTTGACAGGTCTGTACTTTATATAATATATTACATTTACATTGGAAATTGTATTCTTTGCACTTGTGCAAGCGTTAAACCCCACTAGGCCCCTTTGTTTGCATGAACTGAATGTACCAGTTGCCATAAATGAAGTGTAAAAATTTGATTGCATGGAAAAATCATTCAGAATTTTATGCTTTCATTTTTGATCATGAAAACACATCCGCAGAATTTCTATTTGATTATTCATCAAATAAAAATGTACATGTAGGCCTGGTATTGATTTCGTAATTCAAGGATGTATCAGGGAAATATCATTGAAATATTGTGTAATCACTAAACATTATTAATTTAAAACGGTCTAATTTTCAATTTTCACACAACCGACCATGACAATTTCATCGCTAGTGCAGTTAGTTTAGTCAATTTCCTGTCTCATAGCAGAACAAATACTGGGAATTTTTTTACATGAATATTGAATGACTGTTTAAGTTCCATGCAGATTTTTTTTTAGACTTTTCTGATGTGGCAGACTGTTGCTTGGTCTAGTTGATATGCTATTTAATGCTTTAGGCCAAGAAAAAAATAATGTGTTTCTGCTAATTTAACGCTCTTAGAAAAATTAGATTTGGTAGATAAGTTGGGCATTAAGAGGTACTATGCCATTCCACATAACATCTGCTTGTTGCAAATAAAATTTAATGGCCTCTTGTTTACATTTCTTGTATGTATTCTCCTGTAATTAGGAATTTTCCTCAAATTTCATAAAAGGACGTATATTTTCACAATTCCAAGTCCCAACACTCAGTACCAAAGGGTTGTGACAGCCTTAGTGTGCCAGAATAAAAGTTAATCAATTTCAACAAAAAGCTTATCTCTAGTTTGATTGGAGATGTTTATTTAGTCAGTCACATGGAAATCATGTATGCACGACTGTCCATTTATTTATTTGTCTATGCATTCGGTCTGTCCTTCCTTCTGTCTATAAGTCTGTCTGCCCATGATGTCCTTCTGCCCCTCTGTTTCAATATTATCAATTCCAAAACTTTTATATCAATGGATGAATTTACATCAAACTTAGTCTCTGTGTCGTATACCAAATGTAGGCATATTGGTAACAAGTCAAGGTCATAGGTCAGATCTTGGATTTGGACCCTATAGGTGATTTTGGGATGGGGTCTTGGTCTCAAGAAATTGCTCTAGTTAGGTTACATACTCCATGGGCTATGTGTCTAAATGTCTTAGTAAGTTGAGCATTGATTTTATTTATTTATTTGTTTATAAATTTTCTCTTTTTTGTGTTTTGTAATTTTTTTAAAATTTTGAGTGTCTCTAATGGACTGTCACAAAATAATGTACCAGTAACATATAGACATGTAAACTATTTTTGTTTAATAATATATACATGCATTTGTACCAGAAAGAGTTCCATTTTTACCCTCCAGGCTCCACTAAAATTTTAATTTCGACTAAAAAAAGCCTAAAAATGACAGAATCAAACAATTTTGAACATTTCTGTGAAAAATAATTTTTCAAAAGAAGTCTTACCTTTGTACCTAATGCACTATGTCAAAAATTGCTGTTCTCTATTTAGCAATTAGCATATCTATTTAAAGGGCTTAAATTATTAAGAGGTTTAAATTTGCATCAGAAGATTTAGATTGATATTTATGTGGTAAATTGTAGTTTATACACAACACAATTAAACTCTGTGACTTTGGGGATATACATTATTGAATACAGTTTAAAGATCATTAGATCATGGGGGGTAGAAAATTAATTTTTATACATGCTGAAGTAGGGCGGGAATCTGACAGATAGAATTCTTAAATTGACCTCTTAAATGACCAATGAAGCATTAATTAGTAGAGGGATCTTAGTTTCTTTGGGGATGTACATCACTGAATACAGGTTAATAGGTCATGGGGGTAGAGGACAGGAATCAGATAAATTCTCAAACTGACCTCTTAACTGACCAATGAGGTGTTAGTTAGTAGAAAAATTTGATGCTTTAATTCATTGTTGTGGATGAATTTAGTTTAGTTTAGTTTTATGACCTTTATTGAGAATGTGTGTATTCAAATAATATTTTATCTTACTAGGAAGTTATTTAAACTCTTTTTCATTTTACTGGAAATTCTCAATATCATTATTTTATCTAAATTAATACATTTGGAACATAAAAGTAACAGTTATTTATTTGTTGACATATAGTTGTTTTATCTATTGGATTATATATAACAATTGGACCTAAACGTAAAAGGACACATGGTCAACCATCTTATGATCCAGAACTTCCAATAAACTGGACTATAAGTAAATTGAGGGAAGAACTGAGAAAAAAGGGGAAAAATCCACCTATTACCACAAGACGCATGACTTTGGTGCGAATGCTAGAAAGATGTGATACTACAAACAATTCACAACATGTAGAACAGGTGCAAAATAACATTAATATAGATCGCACAAATGTACTGATGGATCTAGTTTCTAAAATGTCATCCAATGTGCAGACTTTACAACAAACTGTCACAGCATTAACACACAAAGTGAATTCTATTCAAACATCTAAAGATGAATTAAATGGAAATACCATCAGAATTGTAACACCATCATCAGATTCCTCAATCACAACATCTACTTTACCTCCATGTATAAATACATGTACATCAATGAGTGGATCTAATTTTTCAATTGAAACGGCATACCAAGCTATGCACAACAGGAATACTGCCACTGCCTCAGGAGCACCAGCTGCTGCAGGAAGTGCAGCACAAGCAGCATCATTGAGTTACCAACCGGGATGTTACACAAGGACGGCATATGGATATGCAGCGGAATCCCTACCATTTGTGGAAACAATATCGCCACTATTAAGACAGAACATTATTGCAGGTAGGGATGTTAATCTTGCTAGCCTACTTATACCAAACTTTTCCACTCAGGTCAATGAGAATAGTTACTGTTCGCATACAGATGAGTCTAAAAAACTTGACCCAAGGTTAAATAAATCATTAACCATAGGGGAATTTGTTCAAGCATTTGGTGTATACAAGAATGTTATGTGTAATGTGTACCCACAACGACGCATTGAGTTAGATATTTATGAAAGAGACATTGTTGATATGGCATCTCGTTACTCCGGACAAGGGTTTTATGAGTATCATAAACAATTTTCTCTACAGGCTGCAGCACATTTACGATATAATAACATTTTAGTGGATTGGTCAGTTAGAAATAATTCACTATTCTGCAATATCTTTGCCAATTTACGTCCAAATACATGTACACTTTGCAATAGTACCTTACATCCAACAAGTTTCTGCCCAACTATACTTGAGAATCAACAGTCTGGAATCAAAACCTTTAAACTTCAAACGCCATCCAAAGGCAAAGATTCTTATGGTCGTGATAGAGTGTACGTCATGGGTAGAGAAATATGTAATAATTTCAATGAAGAAAAGGGTTGTACAGCTCCCAGATGCAACAACATACATGTGTGTCTTATCTGCAAAAGAGATCATGCAAAGATTTCCTGTCCTACAGCAAAACAGTCCTAGGAATAGGGGATGCAGAAATTTCATATGCTGGCACCAGCAGCAGCTACAGAACCAACTCCTTGCCTTACAGCATCTCAGATCATGTTTTAACTAGTCAAGTCAATACATTATGGGATAATTCCTTAAGTAAGTCCACTAAACAAACATATAGGACAGCTTTACAGTGTTTTCTTACATTCATGACTATGCATGGTGTGAGGACCACACCCAGTTCTCTACCAGCTATTAATGAAGACCATCTGATCTATTTTGTATCACACTGTAAACAAGGCTTGAAATTACAGTTTGACACAATCAAACTTTATCTGGCTGGAATTCGTTTTCATTACCTCCGAGCAGGACATAATGATCCAACTGCAAAAGCAGACAGATTATCCTATATTTTAAGAGGAATTAAGAAATCCCAACATAACATTACTAAGACTCGTTTGCCTATTACATCTCATATTTTACAGCAACTATGTACGTTATTACAATAGGGTTGTTTTAGTCCCTATGTTGATCTCATGTTATTATGTTCATTTAAAATGGCTTTCTTTGGTTTTCTGTGATGTGGTGAATTTACATGTAAGACCATACATGATTAGCAACACTGTCTATTAATTAATGCTGTAACATTTCATAATGCATCCAATTGTTATGTTTTAAATCTAAAATCATCCAAAGTCGACCCTTTTCAAAAGGGTGTTAATATTACTATCAATGAAAATCAGGTTTTCACAGCCGTCGAAACCATGCAGAAATACATTAACTTACGTTTGCATATGGGTGCTACAGCCAATTCACCTTTATTCTTAGATAGTGACAATAGTCAAAGTCCACTTAACAGGAACCATTTCCTTTCATATCTCAATGAGTTACTGACTAGGCTCGGTTACCAAAATGACCACTTCCGCGGCCATCTTTCAGAATAGAGCTGCTACTCTGCAGCAGCAGCTGGAGTAGAAGACCATGTGATTCAGACACTTGGCTGATGGTTTTCAGATTGCTATATACGATATATCAAAACAGATCAACGAATTGTAAGGATGGCACAGGAAAAAATGTGTCATTGTTAGTGGACCATTTAAGAGTTTTATATATTACATGGGTTTTTCACCCTTTCTTATATCTTTTTTCAATTTTCAAGTTTTAATTCAATGGTCTTATATAAATTCATTTTATCAACTAAAATCAATGTATTTTTCTTGGGGATTTTCACTCATTCACATACTATGAATTCATTCAATATGGCCATTATAATTCAAGGGGAATTATATCTCCCCAATTCAATAATACATTGATACAATTTTATGTAATTATGTTATGTTTTAAGTTTACATGTAGTTCATTTTATTTTGTTCAATTATTTCAAGCTCCGCTGGGATCTCCCCGGAGTTTCTTGTTCTGCAGGGTTCACCCCAGAACTTGTCATCTATTAACATTTTTCAATAGACACTCTGCCGGGATCTCCCCGGGGTGTTTGAGTTCTGCCGGATTCACCTCAGAGCTAATCTTTATATGTGTACTCTGCCGGGATCTCCCCAGAGTTATTCTTCTATTAATTTTAGGCAATAGACACTCTGCCGGGATCTCCCCGGAGTGTTTAGTCTGCCGGGTTTCACACTCTGCCGGGATCTCCCCAGAGTTATTATTCTAAAGTCCATTTACGATCCTTTAGTCTCTCGGTTTTTCGTAAAATTCTCTAAAACGAAACTTTTTATTTTAAAAGTAAAATCGTACATTTATTATACAATTCATGCCGTAATTAGTTTTTAATATTTCTATTCTTAAACTTTTCTCAGTTTTGCTCCATACTCCGTAAATTTTGGTCAATTTTGAGCAACGGCTATTTTGTCTAAGTCCTACATTTCGGTCGATACCATTTCGGACAGGGAAATGCTTAGCTAATTTGCATAAGAAATACTTATCGACAATATGTTGATACGCAACACTACACATGATTGACAAGGACGGATATTGTTTTCATAAATTTGTTTATAAAATTACTCAAAATTGTTTAAATTTATCAATAGTTATCAATATACATATGGTGTTATAATGCTGCACGTACGAGTATGTCATGTACTAAAAATTTTTGTTTACAAGATTTTTGTACGAAATAGCATTCTTGCCACAATTCGCGTGCAAATTATTATTTGAGACAACGTTTTCTCTCTCTCTCTCTCTCTCTCTCTCTCTCTCTCTCTCTCTCTCTCTCTCGTTGTACCATAATTCTTACTGAAATTCATTTAAGAAAGGTGATACTTAACCTTGACACACTTAAAACAATTCACATGCAAATCATTATTTGAGACAATTCTCTCTCTCTCTCTCTCTCTCTCTCTCTCTCTCTCTCTCTCGTTGTACCATTATTCTTAAATGGTAAATTAAGGTAACTAATTAAACTTATTAAATCGTGTATACGGATAATTAGAAAGACTGCAATCTAGTAACTTTTTCAAATCTACTTGGTGGTTGGTAAGAACTACCGTATTCATGATCAGGTGTACACGTGTTGTAAAAGTCGGTCAACTTTGACTTTAGCAATTTGGTAACCGGGTTATAATTAGAGGCGTATGTTACAAATATTTCTGATCGTTGTAGCAGAAAATATGAATTAAATAATAAGGATAAATCAACAACTGTGTAGATTTTTAGAGACATTAATTCAAAAAAAGATTCGAAAAACTGGTTGTGATATCAATATATACACGTGGTTGGGGGTGACTATCTTCGTAGAATCGAAGAAGATTGTGTAAATGACCCGTAACAGAAACTGATTAGCATATGAAAAACCCTCACACTCCTGTTTTTGGTATCGCCGCAAAGGTTAGGAAAATGGCGCTAAAATAATTTACATAGCGATATCGAAGGGGATATTAAAAAGTTTTAATATGAAGTAAAGAGAGTAGATTAGACATCGGTTACAACAGGCCACATTACGGCATAGGCTTGTTTTCACGATGCAAAAAGCTATGATTTTTATTCACACGTTAACCCCATAAAAAGGGCCAAAAACCAAGAGACTAATTGGTTGTAAACAGACTTTATTACATTCAGGCAATAAACACTCTGCCGGGATCTCCCCGGAGTGTTTAGTTCTGCCAGGTTTCACACTCTGACGGGATCTCCCCAGAGTTTTTCTTCAAAAAATTAGATATAACATTACTTTTTGTTAAAATTTTTTGATGATATTTTATGTGAATGAGTAGCCCCAAGAAAGCCAAAACATTTTGTATTTGTTTAAATGTACTGATTATATTTTGTATGTAAATATATATATATATATGTGTGTGGTGTATGAATAAATTTTATAGATATAGATATCATTATGTACTTGTTTGTGTTGTGTATAAATTGATATTTATGTGGTAAATTGTAGTTTATACACAACACAATTAAACTCTGTGACTTTGGGGATATACATTATTGAATACAGTTTAAAGATCATTAGATCATGGGGGGTAGAAAATTAATTTTTATACATGCTGAAGTAGGGCGGGAATCAGATAGAATTCTTAAATTGACCTCTTAAATGACCAATGAAGCATTAATTAGTAGAGGGATCTTAGTTTCTTTGGGGATGTACATCACTGAATACAGGTTAATAGGTCATGGGGGTAGAGGACAGGAATCAGATAAATTCTCAAACTGACCTCTTAACTGACCAATGAGGTGTTAGTTAGTAGAAAAATTTGATGCTTTAATTCATTGTTGTGGATGAATTTAGTTTAGTTTAGTTTTATGACCTTTATTGAGAATGTGTGTATTCAAATAATATTTTATCTTACTAGGAAGTTATTTAAACTCTTTTTCATTTTACTGGAAATTCTCAATATCATTATTTTATCTAAATTAATACATTTGGAACATAAAAGTAACAGTTATTTATTTGTTGACATATAGTTGTTTTATCTATTGGATTATATATAACAATTGGACCTAAACGTAAAAGGACACATGGTCAACCATCTTATGATCCAGAACTTCCAATAAACTGGACTATAAGTAAATTGAGGGAAGAACTGAGAAAAAAGGGGAAAAATCCACCTATTACCACAAGACGCATGACTTTGGTGCGAATGCTAGAAAGATGTGATACTAAACAATTCACAACATGTAGAACAGGTGCAAAATAACATTAATATAGATCGCACAAATGTACTGATGGATCTAGTTTCTAAAATGTCATCCAATGTGCAGACTTTACAACAAACTGTCACAGCATTAACACACAAAGTGAATTCTATTCAAACATCTAAAGATGAATTAAATGGAAATACCATCAGAATTGTAACACCATCATCAGATTCCTCAATCACAACATCTACTTTACCTCCATGTATAAATACATGTACATCAATGAGTGGATCTAATTTTTCAATTGAAACGGCATACCAAGCTATGCACAACAGGAATACTGCCACTGCCTCAGGAGCACCAGCTGCTGCAGGAAGTGCAGCACAAGCAGCATCATTGAGTTACCAACCGGGATGTTACACAAGGACGGCATATGGATATGCAGCGGAATCCCTACCATTTGTGGAAACAATATCGCCACTATTAAGACAGAACATTATTGCAGGTAGGGATGTTAATCTTGCTAGCCTACTTATACCAAACTTTTCCACTCAGGTCAATGAGAATAGTTACTGTTCGCATACAGATGAGTCTAAAAAACTTGACCCAAGGTTAAATAAATCATTAACCATAGGGGAATTTGTTCAAGCATTTGGTGTATACAAGAATGTTATGTGTAATGTGTACCCACAACGACGCATTGAGTTAGATATTTATGAAAGAGACATTGTTGATATGGCATCTCGTTACTCCGGACAAGGGTTTTATGAGTATCATAAACAATTTTCTCTACAGGCTGCAGCACATTTACGATATAATAACATTTTAGTGGATTGGTCAGTTAGAAATAATTCACTATTCTGCAATATCTTTGCCAATTTACGTCCAAATACATGTACACTTTGCAATAGTACCTTACATCCAACAAGTTTCTGCCCAACTATACTTGAGAATCAACAGTCTGGAATCAAAACCTTTAAACTTCAAACGCCATCCAAAGGCAAAGATTCTTATGGTCGTGATAGAGTGTACGTCATGGGTAGAGAAATATGTAATAATTTCAATGAAGAAAAGGGTTGTACAGCTCCCAGATGCAACAACATACATGTGTGTCTTATCTGCAAAAGAGATCATGCAAAGATTTCCTGTCCTACAGCAAAACAGTCCTAGGAATAGGGGATGCAGAAATTTCATATGCTGGCACCAGCAGCAGCTACAGAACCAACTCCTTGCCTTACAGCATCTCAGATCATGTTTTAACTAGTCAAGTCAATACATTATGGGATAATTCCTTAAGTAAGTCCACTAAACAAACATATAGGACAGCTTTACAGTGTTTTCTTACATTCATGACTATGCATGGTGTGAGGACCACACCCAGTTCTCTACCAGCTATTAATGAAGACCATCTGATCTATTTTGTATCACACTGTAAACAAGGCTTGAAATTACAGTTTGACACAATCAAACTTTATCTGGCTGGAATTCGTTTTCATTACCTCCGAGCAGGACATAATGATCCAACTGCAAAAGCAGACAGATTATCCTATATTTTAAGAGGAATTAAGAAATCCCAACATAACATTACTAAGACTCGTTTGCCTATTACATCTCATATTTTACAGCAACTATGTACGTTATTACAATAGGGTTGTTTTAGTCCCTATGTTGATCTCATGTTATTATGTTCATTTAAAATGGCTTTCTTTGGTTTTCTGTGATGTGGTGAATTTACATGTAAGACCATACATGATTAGCAACACTGTCTATTAATTAATGCTGTAACATTTCATAATGCATCCAATTGTTATGTTTTAAATCTAAAATCATCCAAAGTCGACCCTTTTCAAAAGGGTGTTAATATTACTATCAATGAAAATCAGGTTTTCACAGCCGTCGAAACCATGCAGAAATACATTAACTTACGTTTGCATATGGGTGCTACAGCCAATTCACCTTTATTCTTAGATAGTGACAATAGTCAAAGTCCACTTAACAGGAACCATTTCCTTTCATATCTCAATGAGTTACTGACTAGGCTCGGTTACCAAAATGACCACTTCCGCGGCCATTCTTTCAGAATAGGAGCTGCTACTTCTGCAGCAGCAGCTGGAGTAGAAGACCATGTGATTCAGACACTTGGCTGATGGTTTTCAGATTGCTATATACGATATATCAAAACAGATCAACGAATTGTAAGGATGGCACAGGAAAAAATGTGTCATTGTTAGTGGACCATTTAAGAGTTTTATATATTACATGGGTTTTTCACCCTTTCTTATATCTTTTTTCAATTTTCAAGTTTTAATTCAATGGTCTTATATAAATTCATTTTATCAACTAAAATCAATGTATTTTTCTTGGGGATTTTCACTCATTCACATACTATGAATTCATTCAATATGGCCATTATAATTCAAGGGGAATTATATCTCCCCAATTCAATAATACATTGATACAATTTTATGTAATTATGTTATGTTTTAAGTTTACATGTAGTTCATTTTATTTTGTTCAATTATTTCAAGCTCCGCTGGGATCTCCCCGGAGTTTCTTGTTCTGCAGGGTTCACCCCAGAACTTGTCATCTATTAACATTTTTCAATAGACACTCTGCCGGGATCTCCCCGGGGTGTTTGAGTTCTGCCGGATTCACCTCAGAGCTAATCTTTATATGTGTACTCTGCCGGGATCTCCCCAGAGTTATTCTTCTATTAATTTTAGGCAATAGACACTCTGCCGGGATCTCCCGGAGTGTTTAGTCTGCCGGGTTTCACACTCTGCCGGGATCTCCCCAGAGTTATTATTCTAAAGTCCATTTACGATCCTTTAGTCTCTCGGTTTTTCGTAAAATTCTCTAAAACGAAACTTTTTATTTTAAAAGTAAAATCGTACATTTATTATACAATTCATGCCGTAATTAGTTTTTAATATTTCTATTCTTAAACTTTTCTCAGTTTTGCTCCATACTCCGTAAATTTTGGTCAATTTTGAGCAACGGCTATTTTGTCTAAGTCCTACATTTCGGTCGATACCATTTCGGACAGGGAAATGCTTAGCTAATTTGCATAAGAAATACTTATCGACAATATGTTGATACGCAACACTACACATGATTGACAAGGACGGATATTGTTTTCATAAATTTGTTTATAAAATTACTCAAAATTGTTTAAATTTATCAATAGTTATCAATATACATATGGTGTTATAATGCTGCACGTACGAGTATGTCATGTACTAAAAATTTTTGTTTACAAGATTTTTGTACGAAATAGCATTCTTGCCACAATTCGCGTGCAAATTATTATTTGAGACAACGTTTTCTCTCTCTCTCTCTCTCTCTCTCTCTCTCTCTCTCTCTCTCTCTCTCTCTCTCTCTCGTTGTACCATAATTCTTACTGAAATTCATTTAAGAAAGGTGATACTTAACCTTGACACACTTAAAACAATTCACATGCAAATCATTATTTGAGACAATTCTCTCTCTCTCTCTCTCTCTCTCTCTCCTCTCTCTCTCTCTCTCTCTCGTTGTACCATTATTCTTAAATGTAAATTAAGGTAACTAATTAAACTTATTAAATCGTGTATACGGATAATTAGAAAGACTGCAATCTAGTAACTTTTTCAAATCTACTTGGTGGTTGGTAAGAACTACCGTATTCATGATCAGGTGTACACGTGTTGTAAAAGTCGGTCACTTTGACTTTAGCAATTTGGTAACCGGTTATAATTAGAGGCGTATGTTACAAATATTTCTGATCGTTGTAGCAGAAAATATGAATTAAATAATAAGGATAAATCAACAACTGTGTAGATTTTTAGAGACATTAATTCAAAAAAAGATTCGAAAAAACTGGTTGTGATATCAATATATACACGTGGTTGGGGGTGACTATCTTCGTAGATCGAAAGAAGATTGTGTAAATGACCCGTAACAGAAACTGATTAGCATATGAAAAACCCTCACACTCCTGTTTTTGTATCGCCGCAAAGGTTAGGAAAATGGCGCTAAATATATTTACATAGCGATATCGAAGGGATATTAAAAAGTTTTAATATGAAGTAAAGAGAGTAGATTAGACATCGGTTACAACAGGCACATTACGGCATAGGCTTGTTTTCACGATGCAAAAAGCTATGATTTTTATTCACACGTTAACCCCTAAAAAGGGCCAAAAACCAAGAGACTAATTGGTTGTAAACAGACTTTATTACATTCAGGCAATAAACACTCTGCCGGGATCTCCCCGGAGTGTTTAGTTCTGCCAGGTTTCACACTCTGACGGGATCTCCCCAGAGTTTTTCTTCAAAAATTAGATATAACATTACTTTTTGTTAAAATTTTTTGATGATATTTTATGTGAATGAGTAGCCCCAAGAAAGCCAAAACATTTTGTATTTGTTTAAATGTACTGATTATATTTTGTATGTAAATATATATATATATGTGTGTGGTGTATGAATAAATTTTATAGATATAGATATCATTATGTACTTGTTTTGTGTTGTGTATAAATTGATATTTATGTGGTAAATTGTAGTTTATACACAACACAATTAAACTCTGTGACTTTGGGGATATACATTATTGAATACAGTTTAAAGATCATTAGATCATGGGGGGTAGAAAATTAATTTTTATACATGCTGAAGTAGGGGGAATCAGATAGAATTCTTAAATTGACCTCTTAAATGACCATGAAGCATTAATTAGTAGAGGGATCTTAGTTTCTTTGGGGATGTACATCACTGAATACAGGTTAATAGGTCATGGGGGTAGAGGACAGGAATCAGATAAATTCTCAAACTGACCTCTTAACTGACCAATGAGGTGTTAGTTAGTAGAAAAATTTGATGCTTTAATTCATTGTTGTGGATGAATTTAGTTTAGTTTAGTTTTATGACCTTTATTGAGAATGTGTGTATTCAAATAACCCACCCACCATCCCCAACATCACCTATATAGTGATGGATGAATAATGCTATAAATTCACTTATTCTCCTTTTATAGACAAGGTCTTTGAATATAGCTCACTTTTTGAAATTTTGACTTAAAAATGTTTTTATAATATCCCACATTTTACCCAATCTTTTGACACATTGTTACAGTATTTCATCTTGTTGCAGGGGCTACTCAATGTTGTAGGGGCCATTATAATTCAAGGGGAATTATATCTCCCCAATTCAATAATACATTTATACAATTTTATGTAATTATGTTATGTTTTAAGTTTACATGCAGTTCATTTTATTTTGTTTAATTATTTCAAGCTCCGCTGGGATCTCCTCGGAGTTTTCTTGTTCTGCAGGGTTCACCCCAGAACTTTTCATCTATTAACATTTTTCAATAGACACTCTGCCGGGATCTCCCCGGGGTGTTTGAGTTCTGCCTGTTTCACCTCAGAGCTAATCTTTATATGTGTACTCTGCCGGGATCTCCCCAGAGTTATTCTTCTATTAATTTTAGGCAATAGACACTCTGCCGGGATCTCCCCGGAGTGTTAAGTCTGCCGGGTTTCACACTCTGCCACGATCTCCCCAGATGTGAATCAGGGCCATTATAATTCAAGGGGAATTATATCTCCCCAATTCAATAATACATTGATACAATTTTATGTAATTATGTTATGTTTTAAGTTTACATGCAGTTCATTTTATTTTGTTTAATTATTTCAAGCTCTGCTGGGATCTCCCCGGAGTTTTCTTGTTCTGCAGGGTTCACCCCAGAACTTTTCATCTATTAACATTTTTCAATAGACACTCCGCCGGGATCTCCCCGGGGTGTTTGAGTTTTGCCTGTTTCACCTCAGAACTAATCTTTATATGTGTACTCTGCCGGGATCTCCCCAGAGTTATTCTTCTATTAATTTTAGGCAATAGACACTCTGCCGGGATCTCCCCGGAGTGTTTAGTCTGCTGGGTTTCACACTCTGCCGGGATCTCCCCAGATGTGAATGAGGGCCATTATAATTGAAGGGGAATTATATCTCCCCAATTCAATAATACATTGATACAATTTTATGTAATTATGTTATGTTTTAAGTTTACATGTAGTTCATTTTATTTTGTTCAATTATTTCAAGCTCCGCTGGGATCTCCCCGGAGTTTCTTGTTCTGCAGGGTTCACCCCAGAACTTGTCATCTATTAACATTTTTCAATAGACACTCTGCCGGGATCTCCCCGGGGTGTTTGAGTTCTGCCGGATTCACCTCAGAGCTAATCTTTATATGTGTACTCTGCCGGGATCTCCCCAGAGTTATTCTTCTATTAATTTTAGGCAATAGACACTTTGCCGGGATCTCCCCGGAGTGTTTAGTCTGCCGGGTTTCACACTCTGCCGGGATCTCCCCAGAGTTATTATTCTATTAAATTCAGGCAATAAACACTCTGCCAAAATCTCCCCGGAGTGTTTAGTTCTGCCAGGTTTCACACTCTGCCGGGATCTCCCCAGAGTTTTTCTTCAAAAAATTAGATATAACATTGCGTTTTGGCCATTATAATTCAAGGGGAATTATATCTCCCCAATTCAATAATACATTGATACAATTTTATGTACTTATGTTATGTTTTAAGTTTACATGTAGTTCATTTTATTTTGTTCAATTATTTCAAGCTCCGCTGGGATCTCCCCGGAGTTTCTTGTTCTGCAGGGTTCACCCCAGAACTTTTCATCTATTAACATTTTTCAATAGACACTCTGCCGGGATCTCCCCGGGGTGTTTGAGTTCTGCCGGATTCACCTCAGAGCTAATCTTTATATGTGTACTCTGCCGGGATCTCCCCAGAGTTATTCTTCTATTAATTTTAGGCAATAGACACTCTGCCGGGATCTCCCCGGAGTGTTTAGTCTGCCGGGTTTCACACTCTGCCGGGATCTCCCCAGAGTTATTATTCTATTACATTCAGGCAAAAAACACTGCCGGGATCTCCCCGGAGTGTTTAGTTCTGCCAGGTTTCACACTCTGACGGGATCTCCCCAGAGTTTTTCTTCAAAAAATTAGATATAACATTACTTTTTGTTAAAATTTTTTGATGATATTTTATGTGAATGAGTAGCCCCAAGAAAGCCAAAACATTTTGTATTTGTTTAAATGTACTGATTATATTTTGTATGTAAATATATATATATATATGTGTGGTGTATGAATAAATTTTATAGATATAGATATCATTATGTACTTGTTTGTGTTGTGTATAGATTATACTGTAGTCTTTCTTTGTTCTCATCCTCAAAGTCACATTAAAATATTGATTCATTGCCACCATTTGTTCTGTCAAATTCTGGCATCATTAGAGTTGAGTAATGGTGTTTATCGTCCTTGTCTAGATATATTTCACTTATATCGAAACATCACCAACTATAGGCAAAAGTGCAAAAATTTGGCCTGTGCGTTGTGCTTATGGCATTATACAGCAGGGTTCTTTATCGTGCCAAGCCCACCATGACACGAGACCTCGTTTATTTTATTTCCATCCAAAAGAACACTGACTTTCATTTCATAATGCCGAATGCTTGACAAAAGAACAGTTACTACCCACTTTAAAAGTCTTGGGGGTCAGACCCGGTCGGGGTTCAAATCCATGACCTCCCACTTACGAAGGACCTGGTGATAAATCGAGGGAGGCTTATAAAGAAATAAGAAATGGATTTTTGGACTTTAGATTAGTGTGGTGAGAAGTGATGCCGCAAAGTGTCATTCTAATTCATTCTGTATGTAATGCTCGTTTTCATCGGCTGACGTCAACAATTTGCGACAGTATAACAACCGATATACTGTCGCAAATTCCGACAGTAAAACCACAATATACTGCTTCAAATTTTTCGGGTACTTGCACGTGCGCATGCAGTACCGAACCTTCTTGATGGATTAATGGAAACTTACACAGAGTATGACAGAGATATATCAATGAAGAATGAATATTTTCTTGTCATTGAAAATGACGCGTCGCCAATAAAACTAATTTGCGACAGTATAACCACCGATATACGTCTGCAAATCAAAAATTACAAGACAGTTACCGGGTATCCCCTAATTAAACCAAAATAATTTTTCTTTGGCTTGTTATAAAAAATTGATTGATTGAATGGGGTTTTACGTCCCAGTCAAGAATATTTCATTTATATCAAGCTATAGGTGAAGTTGAAGAAATTTTGATATCTGCACTGCACTCTGGGCAGTTTGCAAGGAAGTTTCTTTAACATGCCACACGATGTGAAACAGGCCATCAGTTTTTAAGGTCAATTCCAAAGGACTCTATGACTTTCATTTCTAAATTTCCTAGTGTTTGGCAAAAGAATAGTCATTGCCTCTTTTAAGTCTAATGGTCAGACACTGGTGAGGGTTTAAACTCGCAACCTTCCCCATACCAAGTGAGCACTCTACCAACTGAGATACCATAATGGTAATTTGTTATGTAAAAACTGCATTAAGTAACTTAAAATGGTTTGTATTTTCAGGTATGGCTTTGGTAAGTGAAGTTAGAATATAAATGGCACCTGTGTATTAAGGTCACCTGTATGTATAAAAATCACCTGTATATTTAGATCACCTGTATATAAAGCTCACCTGTAAGATTACCTGTAAATAAAGGTCATGTGTATATTAAGGTCACCTGTAAGTATATAAAGGTCATCTGTTTATATAGATCACCTGTATTTAGTATGAATATCACCTATAAGTAAATGTCATTTGTATATAAAGATCACCTGTATAAAGGTCATCTGTATGTGAAGGTCATCTGTATATAAAGGTCATTTGTATATAAAGATTGCCTGTATAAAGGTCATCTGTATGTGAAGGTCATATGTATATAAAGGTCACCTGTATATAAAGGTCATTTGTATATAAAGATCACCTGTATAAAGGTCATCTGTATGTGAAGGTCATCTGTATATAAAGGTCATTTGTATATAAAGATTGCCTGTATAAAGGTCATCTGTATGTGAAGGTCATATGTATATAAAGGTCACCTGTATATAAAGGTCATTTGTATTTAAAGATCACCTGTATAAAGGTCATCTGTATGTGAAGGTCATCTGTATATAAAGATCATTTGTATATAAAGATTGCCTGTATAAAGGTCATCTGTATGTGAAGGTCATATGTATATAAAGGTCACCTGTATATAAAGGTCATTTGTATATAAAGATCACCTGTATAAAGGTCATCTGTATGTGAAGGTCATCTGTATATAAAGATCATTTGTATATAAAGATTGCCATTTTATAAAGATCACCTGTATATAAAGCTCACCTGTATATAAAGCTCACCTGTATATAAAAATCATCTGTATATACAGATCACCTGTATTTAAAAGTCACTTGTGTGTTAAGATACCCGGCCCTGGTTTCACAATCATTCCTTAGCTAAGATTTTTCCTAACTTAAATATTGCAAAATTTCAAATCTTTATAATTTTGTTTATTTTCAAGATATTGAGGAATGTAAGGTGTCATTGTTAAGATCACTTCTAGAATAAAACATTTGCATTTAGTTTTGACAAAAATATTCACCAATAGTTCTAAAAAGAGAATATCAAAATTTGCTAAATTTAAGTAAAGGAAAATCTTAGCAAAGGAATGATTGTGAAACAGGGGCCTGAACATGTAAACATGATAAATGGCAGCTGTATATAAAGGTTTTTGTAAAGGTCAGTGAAGTAAAGGTCAGATTATGTAAAGGTTGTCTGTATAAAAAGATCATGCAATTTTTGTGCAAGGGTCACCTGTCTATAGAGGTCATGTGTACGGTATATAAAATTAAATGAGTTTTACTGTATATCCACAAATAGAGTGCACACCAAAAATGCAAGAATAAAGTCATACTTTCCAACAAACTCACAAAAAATTGTTTTCATTTACCGTAAAAATTAAATTTGGTTAGGTCAGTGCATTTTAAATGCATTTTATTGATGGTTTAATGGAAACTTTTTCAATTAAAGAGATAAATAATAAAAACCATGTGCATTCAATTTATGGAAACACAGTAGTTCAGCTTTATAAACTTGTCATGTCTACATAATTATGTAAACATATTGTTTCGTGGTATTCCAGTTTACTGATCCACCCATGAACTGACAGTCTTGCCGTAAATGAAATAATCTGAAACATGTGCATTATGTAATGTGTGCCAATGGTTTTTTCTTTTATCTAACATTAGACTAGTTTTTCTATCCGATTTGACGAAATACAAGTTTTATAGAACACGCATGATACAGAATCTTGTATCAGCACAGTGTGGTGATACAACATTGGCGGTAAAACGCATGTGCACTTTCTCATTGTGACGTCATTAGGGAGTCTTCGATTTGTCAGTCATAACATAGTTCAGTGGTTTTCTGTGGTAAAATGTAATTTTTTCGCATAAAGTATTGTTTTTTATTATTTTTAAATAACCTAATTGGAAATGTTAGATAAAAATATTATATACACAGTGTGTATGTACAACCCTTCATATCAGGTCTTGTCCTTTTTTCGTACCTGTATCACTACTCGTCGCGCAAGCGCGACTCGTAGTGATACGGCTACGAAAAAAGGACTCGACCTGATACTGAGGGCTGTACATACACACTGTGTATATAATATGTATTTATACACAATAAAAAAATAATATCAGTTATTCCTTTTAATTTAATTGAGGCATGCATTTAAAAAATGAATAATAACAAAAACATAAACATGATAAAAAAAGAAAGAAAAATTAAACGTTCAGTGCAAGTTGATAACACGGAAGAATATTTGACATTCAACGTCATTTACGACATAGATGAAGTTGAATAGCCAATCAATGAAAAGAGGACTCGTGATCAGTAGCTGATCTTTTGTTTTCTGTCTAGTCACAGACTTATATATATATATATATATATAGTATTGTACTGGACAGCTGTTGAACAGTTCAACAGAGAAGATGAACATGCATGACTTAATTTTGATATAATAATTTAAGTGCCGTTAAAGAGAACAACATTAGTGGTGATAATGCAAAATGATTAGTCTATAATTATGTCAGTAATAGTATAATTAAGTTGACGATATACATGGATAATGTTATATAATAAAATTATATATAATGTTTAAAGAGGAAAAGGGTTTATTGAAGCATATTAATTACATGATTAATTATTTAATAACCAATATTATAAAAAAATTCAATATATTCTTATTGCACATATCTGTGTAAAATTAGTAATTTCAATGATAAATATTTATCTTAAAATATGACCAAATTGCATATAATAAAACCATGCATTAAAAAAAATAACAGTTATGATAAAATAATTTTGAGGCCCTAATCAAAAAAGTTTTTTGACTGTCATCACAATATTGTTGATACGTATAACCTCTCTATATTCAAAATAATCCTAGATATAATTGACCCATATATCCATGTTCTTTTTATTCTCAATTTTAATTATGACATTTATGGCAAAACATTACATTACATAAGTGACATATTCTTGACCGGGATGTGAAATACCATTACTCAACTCAACTCTTAACTGTGACTATAATAAAGACTACAGCAACCTTCTGTAAATATAGTGCACCTAATATATCAAGTCAGGATCTTGGGGGCCTGATGGTCTAGAGCATTTGATAACAGAATCACATTGCATCTTGCTGCCTAGGTGATCCTACTCAGCAATATCCTAATATGGGAGTTTGTCAATGCCCTGGCTGAATGTTGAGGGTTTTCTCTTGGTGCTCAAGTTTTTTCCAACATTCCAAAACTCCAATTTGCCATCGATGATCTGATGGCAGAGTGTTTATAAACACAGAGGGGTGTAAGTAGCACTTATTTGTTATTGAGAAGAAAAGATAAACGCACAGCACCATCACCATTTTATTAGGTTTTACATGTAACAAAGAAGGAATATTAAGTGTGTATACTTATTAATTTATTTAAATATACTTTATTAAAAAAGACTCGCTGTATACTGTGCATTTTTTTTTCATCATCAAGGTTGGGAATCTCAGATTCTAGAGACAGGATTTCTGGCCATCTTTCTCTGTCCAGTTTATAATTTATCATCTATACCAAAGAATACTCCGACATCCCAAATTGTCTTGTATGGATTCAGATGGCTCATTTTCAGGATTATGCTGGGAGCTGTAAGTAATTTATTATAGTACCCTGCAACACAAAGTGGTTGGGTATTTTGTTTTCACGCAGAAATTTGGTGTCTGTCTGGCAGCATTTGGTTTCAGTTCAATAACTTCAGACAGACTCAAATGATTGAAACCATTTTTGACACAGTTATATATTGATAAAGCACAGGTCAAGTTCAATTTTTGAGATTTTTCTGTTTGACATTTTAGTTATTGCCCTTTATACACTAAATTAGTAGAAAAATTAGGTTTCCATACAATAACTGTAGAAAGGTTGAAAGCATTTAAAGGTCACCGGTCACCAAATTTATCGATTTTGTATTTTGCATTCCTATAGGTAGAATAGTCAATATTAATGTGTTAGACGGTTTCCCACGCCTTACATTTACCTGTAATACACTAAAACCTTACCTGAACGAACTGCTAATACTCGGTAGTTTCCGACACCGCTCGTAACTTTCCGGCGACCTAATTGATGAGGTACATGGTGTTAAGCTGCTGAGGAAAGACACATGTATCCATATATTACATGTCGGTTTGTGTGGCATTTTGAAGGGTTTTAAAGTTTGATTTTAAGTCAAAATGATATATTTTGTGAAGTTTGGAGATAATAAAATCACAATGACCGATGAACATATTTTTTCCACAAATTTCAGAACAAACTAAAGCCAGATTTACACAAGTCCTTCATGCAGCTTTCTAATTGTTTTGAATGTATTCAGATTAAATATTACGAGATAAGTCAGGGAAATATGAGTGGTATAATCATTTAAGAAAATTCGAATTATTATGAATGAATTCAGTCAAATAAATAGATTTTAAACCATTTTAATTTTAAAAATTAATTTAATTCTGTAATTCAATCAGCTCACACATTCAAACAAAGACTTGTATGTCTTGATCAAATTAACCGATCTAATTTAACTTTAATTTATTCGATTTTCAGAATCCATCAAAAATGACCAATAACATTTACCGGGTATATCATAAAGATAATCACACGTGTCAATTAATGTTGCATATTGTAAGGTAAACTCTGTTGATTACAGGTGGTAGATGTCTAGTTCTAAACAGGATGTTTCCCAATGTACTGTATGCATATTGATAATCTCTTAATTACTGGTATGTGAGGGGTGTAAATCATGTTTTGAACGATATTAATTTATTGTGAATAAATGAAAGTTACACTCGAGTTTTGAGTCTTTAGTTAGTCGAGCATAATCCCACTGGTATCACATTTTGACAAAGTTCTTTTCATCAAAGCGTAATAAAGTTATTATGAGTTTATTTATTTATTTTATTTCATCATGAAAACAGTGAAAATAAATGAGAATTAGAATTGTAATCAGTACTCCATCGGAAAATATCAACAAATATTTTCAAAACATTATGCACTGACGTTCAATTTTTATTATTATTATTATTATTATTATTATTATTATTATTAAAATTACTGCAAATAAGGAATAGGAAGCTACTGCATTGAAATTGCTTTTATATTCAAGTAATCCTGGGATGAAATATTTTATTTGAGAGACAATAAGAAGTAATTTTTTAAACATGTATTTTGATATTTTTGTTGTACAAAAAACTACAGGTCTTGGACCCAGATTCTACCCGAAAACGTGTTCTTTTGATTAATTACATGCCATGATGGGTAAATAATAATAATAATAATAATAATTATAATAATAATAATAATAAATCATAGATTTTAATCTAAAAAGAAATAAAAATGGGACAATTTCTAAGACAAATATAAATTAAAATCAATTTGAGGTCATAATATGGTTGTACTAGAGAGAAGAAAAGATTTTTTTAAAAATAAAAAACAAAAATTTGGGTTCTTTTATTATTCCTTATAAATAGATAAAAATCAATCAATCAATCAATCAATCAATCAATCAAAGAGATATGTAAAGATAATTAAAATAATATTAAATATTAATGAAAAATAATATGAACAATATTTTAAATAAAAACGGAAATTTGGGTTCTTTTATTATTTGTTGTGATAAATAGATATAAACAAATAAATTAATTTCAAAAGAAATGCAAAATTATGTTTTGTAAAAGTATTAGTAATAGTATATCATACTTAGAGCAAACACAAATATAGTTTTTTTCTTTCTTTATCTATTTCTTATTATTATGTTATTTTTTATTTATTTTTTTCTGCTGAAGGAAATTGAAATACCCAATGCTAAAAATAAATAGATATATAAAAACACTAGAAGTTACTTGTGATAAATCTGGGTCATAAATGCAGTTTACTATATAAGCTTCATTTACTAAATAGCTGGGATAACACCTTCTGCGTCACTTCCGGTTTTGTGCCCTTTTACTACCAAAGGGAGATAACACGTGTTTCAACAGTTTCAGGACTTTATTTTACGCCGAAAAAATGACAGAAATGATTAAAAAATGTTATTTGTGGCTAAATCGACTTTTTATTATGTAATCTTTCGGAAAATAGTACTAAAAAAAATTCGGTTTTTGGTGATCAGTGACCTTTAAATCTTATTTGATAAGACATGATGGGAACATGTTGATGAAATAGAAATACGGTCTTGGTTCAATTTTCAGATTTTACATACTCTGATTTTGAGTTATGGCCCTTTATATACTTAAAATCATCAAAACAACATGTACAAAGCAAAACAAACAACCTAGAGTAAAAAAAAATGGAAAAAATCGGGCCAAAAATAAACACAGATAAAAAAAATTAATGAAAATTAACACCAAAAGAATCTTGACTTAAATTAAACACCATTAATTAAATCTAGTTTCTTCAAAAGTCTCATTCATTATACATATTGAAACAAACTCAGATAGAATGTTATATAAATTATTTAAGCAAACTGCTTACAAATAAATTTTTGACTGCCGTTTATTGCAAGCGAAGAGTTTTTAAAACCTTCAATTTTAAGGCCTCCATCACAATATTGTTGATAAGTATTGATATTGGTGTTGCTAGCCAGACAGGAGGTGATTATTCTTCCTGACCACCCGGCCTCACTTCCCTTGTGGAAGTTCACATGAATTTGCGAGTTTTTACTTTACTTTCAGGGTTGTGATTTTAACATGTACCTGTATGTTGTGGTTGACTTTTTGAATAGTGATTTGAACATGGGATGGTATGATTGTGACTTTTGTGATCATGATTTGAATATGGACCATTGTGTTTTGGAATTGTGATTTGACCATGGACCAGTATGTTTGTGGACTGGTTGATAAATTTTCTCTTCTGTTTTCAGGGTTTAATAAAGATAAGAGGTGACCAGTGTTGGCGAGATCTGACATGTATGAATTATCATTATGAGGTATATTTTTTTTTAAAAATGTATCAAATTTTGAATGAATAAACTGTATTCCTTGACCCCATGTTCCATGTCAGTGAAATGATATATTTTATAAATATGAAACCCTACAGAATAGTATTTTTTGTAAGAGCCATGAAAAGACAGCACGATTTTACAGTGCAAGATTTGAAGATTTGACATGCTATACTAAATGATGTTCATTATGACAGTGGACCAAAATTGAATCCCAACAATGTTGGACTATAAATATTAGCTTTTCCAAGGTAATCCGTGAAATTGAATTAATCTAAAGTAGATAACCTTGACAGACATTAATATTCTTGAAGTTCTTATTTTGTTTTCTTATCATTTCAGACACAACCAATACCCAATCCTATCAGTTAATATATACACCAGTCACTGGAAATCTTCCATAAGTTAGAAAATCACTGTCTAAGGGTTCTCTACGAAGGTGATCATTGATATTTTTGGAAATCTTGAATATTTTTTTCATCTTTTCAGACACAACCAGTACCAAATCCTATAAGTTATTATATGCACCAGTCACCAGAAATCTTTCATAAATTCTAAGCCCTTGCTCACCATCTAGGAGTTCTCTATCCACTCACTCACCAAGTGTGGCAGCCATTAATATTCTTGTTATTTTTTCATCTTTTCAGACACAGCCAGTACCAAATCCTTTAAGTTATTATATGAACTGGTGACTGGAAATCTTCCATAATTCTAAGCCCTTACTCACGATCTTGGGGTTCTCCATCACTTAGCCAGTTTAGCAGCAATTAATGTTCTTTTAGAGTTTTTGTTATATTTTTTTTATCTTTTTCAGACACAACCAGTACCTAATCCTATAAGTTATTACATGCACCAGTCACCAGAAATCTTCCATAAATTTGAAACTCTTACAAACCATTTTGTGGAACTTATTGCCCCATTCCTATTGGTGTTTCCACGGCGATTTAGAATGGTAGGAGGAGCTATACAAATTTTATTTCAGGTAAATATAAAACTTTAGTGTACCAGTACTCGGACTGTTGCTCTAATTTTAATAAGGACCAAAAAGTCTATTAACTGTCTGCTTAAAGATCGCTGTGCCTTTCACCACCTATGTTTGAATCTCACTCTGGTAGATCCCAGTGTGAGAAGGTTTGTTAGTTTGCTTGCCGACGGGCTGTGATTTTCTCCTGGCACTCTGTTTTCCTCCACCATCCCCAGAATGAGAATTATCTTTACTTAGGCATAGGCATAAAACACCATTACTCCACTCTATTTTTAGCTCACCTGACCAAAGGTCATGTGAGCTTATGGTATGGTGCGGCGTGTGTATGTGCGTGCGTGCGTGCATGCGTGTGTGCGTGCGTGTGTCGTTAACACACATTTTCGACTTCTCCTCTGAAAGTACTTGGCAGATTTCAACGAGACTTGGTCAGAAGCATGTATGGGTTGGTGCAATTCAGATTTGTTTGTGGCATTGCCATGGCTACCATAACTAGGTCAAGGTGACCTAGGGGTGCAAAAATCTTAAAAAATCTTCTTCTCCGAAAGTATTGATTGGGAAAAAAAATCTGATGTGATATTTGGCTTCTCTAGGGTCTTAAGACTGTAGTTTGTTCATTTCGTGAAATTCGGTTGAAAAATGGGTTACGCGTTTTTGCGTTTAATTTTGAAAAAATCGTAAAATAGCTTCAAATTGTTATAACTTGACTACTTGACCAGATAATGACATGGGGTTTTCAGTTTTGACATCTTCTTGTTAGTATCTTCAAAATGAGGTCAAGGTCAATTGTGAAGGTTGTGACCTAATTTTTTTTACCTCTGATTATAATTATTATCTCTAAAACTATAAACTTTTTGTATAGTCATGTATATTAGAATGTTGTAGGTATTGATACAACGATCATTTTGATGTATAGAAAAAGGTCATGGGTTCAAAGGTCAAGGTCACAGATGCGAAACAATACAGAAATGGTTAATTATCTCGAAAACTATAATCTTTTTATATAGGCATGTATATTACAATGTTGTAGGTATTGATACGACGATCATTTTGATGTATAGAAAAAGGTCATGGGTTCAAAGGTCAAGGTAACGGATGCGAATCAATACTGAAATGGTTAATTATCTCGAAAACTATAAACTTTTTGTATAGGTATGTATATTAGAATGTTGTAGGTATTGATACGACGATCATTTTGATGTATAGAAAAAGGTCATGGGTTCAAAGGTCAAGGTCACAGATGCGAATCAATACTGAAATGGTTAATTATCTCGAAAACTATAAACTTTTTGTATAGGCATGTATATTAGAATGTTGTAGGTATTGATACAACGATCATTTTGATGTATAAAAAAAGATCATGGGTTCAAAGGTCAAGGTCACAGATGTGAAACAATACAGAAATGGTTAATTATCTCGAAAACTATAAACATTTTGTATAGGCATGTATATTAGAATGTTGTAGGTATTGATACAATGATCATTTTGATGTAAAGAAAAAAGTCATTGGGGTTTAGTATTTACGTTTTCTTTAAATCTATCAGCTAGCCATTAGTTATCAGGTGAGCGTATAAGGCCCATGGGCCTCTTGTTAATGACATGTTAAGATCTACTGTATATTGCTTTATTTTTGCGATGTCAAATTTTCGGGGTTTGGCAGTCTTATTTGATTGAAGGGAAAGAAGTGGTAGAGAACCTGAACCATTTATTGAATTCTCAAAATGCTGTGTTTTCGTGAGAATGTGTTGGACAGCGAATAAAGTGAAAATAAAACTACAGCGAAATATGAACATTATGCAACATTTAGTTTTGTGGACAAGACCAAACATAAATGTAAAATAGTCAAGAAATATACATGTTTATGTACCTAAAATTTTCTGCAATTTGGAAAATTATTGGTGTTCTACCCACAAATTTACTGTACTATAAAATTAATGACATTTTCTAAAAGAAAATAATGGGTGTGTTACCCACAAACTTAATGTAGTTGTAGCCAGTTACATGGAGTAGTCTCTGTGTACCTAGAGTTGAATTGAGTAATGGGATTTTACATCCGAGTCCAGAATATTTCACTTATATTGAGATGTCGCCAGCTTTAGACGAAGTTGCAGAAATTTTGCCTGTGCCTTGCACTGATGGCATTATACAGCAGAGTTCTTTATCATGCCAAATCTACCAAGACACGGGCCCAGTTTATTTTAAGTTCCAGTTCCAATCCAAAAGAACTGTGACTTTCATCTCATAATGCTAAGTGCTTGGCAAAAGAACAGTCATTACCCTTTTTCAAATCTTGAGTCGGACAAGGTTGGGGTTAAAACCCACAAACTTACAGTGTGAGCACTCTACCAACTGAGCTACTACAGTGGTACTGTGTGCCTAGAGAAAATGACCAGCCTACAGCAAGAGAAGTTAATGTCAAATTATTAATATTTCTGCTGTTAAAATGTTGTGGTATTTTGTGGCCTAAATGTCAAATTATTAATATTTCTGCTGTTAAAATTTTGTGGTATTTTGTGGCCTAAATGTCAAATTATTAATATTTCTGCTGTTAAAATTTTGTGGTATTTTGTGGCCTAAAGCATGTGCTTGTGATTAGTGTTTCTAAGTGCCTAGGTTTGAATCCTGCTTGGGCAGATCCTAGTGTGAAAATATAAGTCACTTCATTAGGAGAAGGTGGATGGATTTTACCCAGTACTATAGCCCAAACAATCTATAATTAACCATCTTAATATAAGTGTTAGTAAAACTCAATTACTCCACTCCTTTGCAGACATGTGTGGAAGCACGTGGCCTATTAGTTAAGGCGTTGGACTCTTGATTCGAAGGTCGTGGGTTCGATCCCTGGACCGGGCGATGTGTTGTGTCCTTGAGCAAGACACTTAATTTCACGTTGTTCCAGTTCACTCAGCTGAAAAATAAATGAGTACCAGCAAAATGCTGGGGGTTAACCTTGCAATGGACCGGCGTCCCATTCAGGGGAGAGTCTTGTACTCTCAGTCGCTTAACGCCACCGAAACCGGGATAAGCTCCGGCCTGATGGGCCTAATGGCTCGGGAAAGACTTTAACTTTTGCAAACATGTTGATGGCTCTGTAACTTTTCAATGCAGCCAATACTGTATAGTGCTTATATTTTGCTGTAGTTTTTCCCCGGCTATATTTGCTGTCTGGTATAACCTAGGGAAAATACGTTGTTTTGAGACTTTTAGTAAAGGGTTCAAGTTTTAACCCACTTCCTTCCCTGAAATCAGATAAAACCACAAAAATTTGACATCGCGATTACACTGGACATCATCAAACAGCGAAAAACTCGACACAGTGAAAATAAAGCAATATACAGTATGTCAGGTGAGCCTTTCAGGCCCATTTGGCCTCTTGTTATTCATGTTATTGTCCTTTAACTTTTGATTTGAATAAAGTCAATTTAATTTTATTTAAACAGCACTTAATCAATCTATCAACAATTTCTATTGGCAGGTTGTATTGATCATAAGTGGAAATTTAAGCTTCCTGAATTGGCTGACCATCGTACCAAGTTTAGCATGTTTTGACGACGCTAGCTTATCATGGATGTTCTCAAATAAAGAAAATTCTGTTAAATGGAAAGTAAAAGAAATCCAAGAATATAATAAAAAATATAAGCCTGTCCCAAGAGTAGGTAAATATCTTTATACAGTCAAACCTGTATATAACGGCCACCCAAGGGAACTAGAAAAAGTTACCTTTATGGGCAAGTGTTCATGTGTTTTGATATTTCAGGTTGTTTATTAGAAAAGTGTTTAACATAAGTCTATATATTTTTGTGTATTACAGGTTGTTACATCAGAAGAGTATTTAACATAAGTCTAGGTATTTTGATAGCTTATTTGCAGTATTCCAGGATAACTGGTGACATCTTGATATAAATGTATATATTTTTGTGTATTTTACTTTATATCTCAATATAAGTGTACATATGTTTTGTGTATTTCAGGTTGTTATATCAGAAGTCTTTAACATTAGTCTGTTTATTTTATTAGCTTATCTCAGTGTTTCAGAATAGCTGGTGACATCTCAATATAAGTGTACATATGTTTTGTGTATTACAGGTTGTTATATATCAGAAGAGTATATAACATAAGTCTGGTTATTTTGATAGTTTATCTCATTATTCCAGGATAACTGGTGACATCTTGATATAAATGTATATATTTTTGTGTATTTCAGGTTGTTATATCAGAAGTGTTTAACATAAGTCTGTGTATTTTATTAGCTTTTCTCAGTGTTTCAGAATAGCTGGTGACATCTCAATATAAGTGTACATATGTTTTGTGTATTTCAGGTTGTTATATCAGAAGTCTTTAACATAAGTCTGTGTATTTTATTAGCTTATCTCAGTGTTTCAGAATAGCTGGTGACATCTCAATATAAGTGTACATATGTTTTGTGTATTTCAGGTTGCGATATTAGAAGAGTATTTAACATAAGTCTAGGTATTTTGTTGACTTATCTCAGCTGGTGACATCTTGATATAAGTGATCATGTTTTGTGTATTTCAGGATGTTATATTAGAAGAGTATTTAACATAAGTCTAGGTATTTTTTGGCTTATCTCAGCTGGTGACATCTTGATATAAGTGATCATGTTTTGTGTATTTCAGGATGTTATATTAGAAGAGTATTTAACATAAGTCTAGGTATTTTGTTAGCTTATCTCAGCATTCCAGTTGTACAGAACTTGTTCTCATCAAGACAAGCTATGAATACTTCATTTGATCCACTAAGAATTGTCAACACATACGGTGCTTTTGGCAGGTAATATTTTAAAGGGAGGTAACTTATCTTCATTTAAAGTCTCATTTTATACTTTGGGCTTTCCCATAAGTTCCCATGTTAAAAAGGCCATTTTTATGATGTCACTGATTTAAGTTTTTAATGAGACCCAAGAAGTAGAGTAATAATGTTTCACACTCCCGTGAAGATTCCTTCACTAATATCGAGATGGTCAGCTCTGGGACAGTGGAGGAAACTGGAATGCCTAAAGGAAACCACTGACCTTTGTCAAGAGAACTTAAACTTACTTCAAATAACGATTCTTAAGGTTTTAAATTGGTCATCAATGTATAACTGTTAAAGGAGGCAATAAAGCAAATAAATTATATTGAGGTGGTCATTTTGCAGATGATGGAGGAAACCAGAATGCCCAAAGACACACACCAACCTCCTGCAAGCGAACTAAGTTCAGTTAAGAGTTGATTGTTGGTATTTAGTCAGTCATCAAAGTATGAACTGCTAGAGCAAATCAAACATAAACCATGAACCTTGATGAATGATAAAAAATGAATGTACCTCATTTACATTGTCATTTTGACAACTTGTGAAAATCACTGAAATTAATAGACAGCTAAAATGAATAAAGCCCTTTAGTCAGAATATAATGTTTGCAATACTGTAAGCATATTCATATTACAAGTGTACTAATTTTAGATATCAGTAACTTTTTGTTTTCCATAAGTAAAAATAATGATATGTTCATGGTATGTTAAAGATCTGTGGAGGAGTTAGGGGATATTAAAGATGGAGGACACAATTTTCTCTGAAGTATTTTGATTGAAAACTAATTAACCATTGCAGTAGTTCAGTTAGTAGAGTGCTCGCGCCATAAGTTGGAGGTTGGGTTCGAACCCCAGCCAGGTCTGACCCAAGACTTGAAAGTGGGTAGTGACTTCTTTAATTTTGCCAAACACTCGGCATTACGAAATGAAAGTCGATGTTCTTTCGGATGGGACTTAAAGTGAACGAGGTCCCATGTCATGATGGGCTTGGCACACTAAAGAACCCTGCTGTATAATGCCATCAGCGCAATGCACAGGCAAAATTTCTGCATTTTCGCCTATAGCTGGCAACATCTCGAAATAAGTGAAATATTCTTGACGTTAAACACCATTACTCAAAGCAACTCAAAACTAATATTTTTCAGTGTTACAAAAGAAAGGACAGAAGTTATTTTTCAGGGTACTTATGATAATCCGTCGTCTCCCGACGCAAAGTGGCAAGAATATCAATTCAAGTGTAAACCGGGAAACATCACACGTCGTCCGTGCCTTATATCACCATATCATTACAGACTAGATTGGCTCATGTGGTTTGCTGCTTTTCAGGTAATACAGCATACAATGACGGTATTTTAGCTCACCTGAGTCAAAGGCTCAGATGAGCTTTTGTGATGGTTCACTGCCTGTCGTCTGTTGTGAATCAGTTCAATGTAAACCGGAAACATCACACATTGTCAGTGCCTTTTATCACTTTATCGTTATAGGACTTGATTGGCTCATGTGGTTTGCCGCTTTTCCGGTAATACAGCATACCTTGACTGTATTTTTTCAGATCACCTGAGTAAAAGGCTCAGATGAGCTATTGTGATGGTTCCCTGCCTGATGTCTGTTGTGAATCAGTTCAAGTGTAAACGTGGAAACATCACATGTCGTCAGTGCCTTTTATCACCATATCGTTATAGGACTTGATTGGCTCATGTGGTTTGTTGCTTTTCAGGTAATACACCTTACCTTGACTGTATTTTTAGCTCACCTGAGTCAAAGGCTCAGATGAGGTTTTGTGATGGTTTACCATCCATCGTCTGTTATGCTTTAGTTCAAATGTAAATTGCACAAATCACACGTCGTCCATGCCTTATATCACCATATCATTATAGACTCAATTGGCTCATGTGGTTTGCCGCTTTTCAGGTAATACAGCCTACATTGACTCTGTATTTTTTACACCATTACTGCAATACACTCTTTTCATCTTATTTTGTTATTTAAGATCAATAATTTAGACAATATTTTTATTTTTCTGTCTATCATTTTTCTTTGTCTCCTTTTTATGTGCACATTTTTAGAAACTGGACTTCCTATTGTAAGGTGCTGTCCATTCATCCATCTCTCAGTCCATATGCTTGTCTGAACTACTCCTCCAACACTGTTGAAGATATTTTTTTTACTAAACTTGGTATACGTGATCACCAGGATATAACATTGTGTGTGCCGTAAGAGGAGGTAACTCTATGTTAAATTCCTCAGAGTTGTGCCCCTTTGACTGAAAAATCACATAGTTGTATTTAATTGGATATTTGACGTGGATATATATGAAATATTTAATTGATGTCCCATATTTCCATGTTCCTTTCACTCAATTTTGATTACACTTGGCCGCTAAACAGGAGGTGCTTACCATATGGGAGCACCCAGCCTCACTTTCCTGGTGGAAGTTCACATGTTTAACCTAACTTGTCAGTTTCGAAGTTTTCACTTTGCTCCTGGATTGTGCTTTGGACATGGATTAGTATGTTTGTTTTTGATGTGCATGTTGGTATTTTTTATTTGTAGAGTTACCAGTATAATCCATGGTTAGTTCATTTAGGAGTTAAGTTACTGGCTAATGATGAAGGAATAGATTCATTAATAGATTATAACCCATTTACTGGCAAAGATCCGCCAAGGTAAGATATTAATCAAAGTACAGTGTGAAATTTCCAGGGGTTCAAAATTATGTTTTGTAATGGAAGGCCCAAGACCATTTGCTTTTAACCCATTTACTGGCAAAGATCCGCCAAGGTAAGATATTTATCAAAGTACAGTGTGAAATCTCCAGGAGTTCAAAATTACGTTTTGTAATGGAAGGCCCAAGACCTATTGCTTTTAACCCATTTACTGGCAAAGATCCGCCATGGTAAGATACTTATCAAAGTACAGTGTGAAATCTCCAGGGGTTCAAAATTACATTTTGTAATGGAAGGCCCAAGACCATTTGCTTTTAACCCATTTACTGGCAAAGATCCGCCAAGGTAAGATATTTATCAAAGTACAGTGTGAAATCTCCAGGAGTTCAAAATTACGTTTTGTAATGGAAGGCCCAAGACCTATTGCTTTTAACCCATTTACTGGCAAAGATCCGCCAAGGTAAGATATTTATCAAAGTACAGTGTGAAATCTCCAGGGGTTCAAAATTACGTTTTGTACTGGAAGGCCCAAGACCATTTGCTTTTAACCCATTTACTGGCAAAGATCCGCCAATGTAAGATATTTATCAAAGTACAGTGTGAAATCTCCAGGGGCTTAAAATTACGTTTTGTACTGGAAGGCCCAAGACCATTTGCTTTTAAACCATTTACTGGCAAAGATCCGCCAAGGTAAGATATTTATCAAAGTACAGTGTGAAATCTCCAGGGGCTTTAAATTGCGTTTTGTACTGGAAGGCCCAAGACCATTTGCTTTTAACCCATTTACTGGCAAAGATCCGCCAAGGTAAGATATTTATCAAATACAGTGTGAAATTTCCAGGGGTTCAAAATTACGTTTTGTACTGGAAGGCCCAAGACCATTTGCTTTTAACTCATTTACTGGCAAAGATCCGCAAAGGTAGGATACTTATCAAAGTACAGTGTGAAATCTCCAGGGGCTCAAAATTATGTTTTGTAATGGAAGGCCCAAGACCATTTGCTTTTAACCCATTTACTGGCAAAGATCCGCCAAGGTAAGATATTAATCAAACTACAGTGTTAAATCTCAAGGGGTTCAAAATTACATTTTGTAATGGAAGGCCCGAGACCTATTGCTTTTAACCCATTTACTGGCAAAGATCCGCAAAGGTACTTATCAAAGTACCGTGTGAAATCTCCAGGGGCTCAAAATTACGTTTTGTACTGGAAGGCCCAAGACCATTTGCTTTTAACCCATTTACTGGCAAAGATCCGCCAAGGTAAGATATTTATCAAAGTACAGTGTGAAATCTCCAGGGGCTCAAAATTATGTTTTGTAATGGAAGGCCTAGGACCTTTTTCTTTTATGTTTGGCATGTCCCACATAAAGTTTAGTATCAATATTGAAATAGCAGTCCATTAAATAAATACATTATAAATACTGTGGTGGTTAGTGATAAGTGCAATGGCAAAGTCATCAAGGGTCATTATAACAAGGTTTAACTGCATACTGTAAATCGGTTGGTTGGTTGGTTGAATGTTGATTAAAGTCGCATCAGCAATTTTTCAGCTATTTGCGACGGGAACTATTTTATTAATCTCTATGGATTAATCTATGAACAAGTTCTTGTATGCATGTGAAGTGCGAGTGTGTTGTATCGTCTGCCTTGTACTAGCGCGCACTCAGGGCGACTTTAACGTGCTAGCTCAGAGTCAGCACACCGCAGATAAACATACCATTCACCCGTCCATTAAACTGATACCAGGTGAATCAGTAAAGGCCAACGGCAAGGAAAATTTACTTTCTTTAATTTACTGTAAATTGGGTTTCCTCCAAAGAACTGACTGCCTCAATATAAGTGAAAAGAATCTTTACTGGGACATAAAACTTGTTACTCCACTCTATTTCATTAATTTTCACATTTTGTTCCCTTTCAGGTTTATCAGAGCAGAGCATTATAGATACAAATTTACAAAAATAGGAAGTGTAGACGCCTCAAAAGGAAGATGGTGGAAGAGGCGTCATATTGGAAATTATCTTCCGCCCATATCACTAGATTCCATTAAAGATTTTATGAAACATATGAATTTTCAAATGCCAAGAATTGGGAGGAAAATGAAATCATGACATTCCTTTTTGTTATTAAAAATCTTTTATTTTAAGATTGTTTTATAGATTAATTTTGATAATTGTCCTCCATAAATTATCATACATGTTAAAAACTGGTCCTATTATACAGACTCAAAATCTTCACAAAATGAAATTGTTGAAAACATGGTTATGCTAAAGCTGAGTGTTTTTTTCAGCTAAAATATTGCTTTTATCTTGAAAAATATAATTTTCCCAATTTTTATATTTTTGCCCAAAATTTCAGAAAAATTCGAAAAAGTTGATTTTCAAGAAAAACAACTTTACTGCATACATTTAGACCATAAAGTTAAAATATCACTTTCATCAAATGCAGAAAAAACTTCAGTATTTCAATTAAATATAATGATTAAAATTAAAATTTTTAAAGTTAATTATGGATGGCAGAGTATAATATAACTTGGAGCTCTGGTTGAGTTTTAAAAAGTGGTCTTTTTATCTTGATGCAAGCTCAAAAACATTGTCTGCTGTTGGAAGCACTCTACCATCACAGTAGCTCATTTGGAAACGTGATCTCTCTGTAAAGTCTGGGTTTAAACAGGTGGTCTTTATATTTAGGTGCAAGCTCCAAAACTGTCAACCTTGTAGCTCTGTATGTGTGTAGAGATACAAATGTTTGCTGTTTTTGAAAATACTCTTTACCATTACAGAAGGTCATGTTAAAGAGTGATCTCTTTGAAGTCTGGGTGTTAACAGAATTTCATATCTTGGTGCAAGCTCACAAACCAGAGGCTCAGTGTGGCTGAGCCTGTATCGCTCACCTGACTAAAATGCTTTTAAAGCAAATTTGTATATATGCTTTTCCCATAGGGTCCAATGTGAAACAATGTTCTCCGCTGGCAGCCATGTTTTTTTGGCAGATCAGAAAAATTTTGGCAATCTATGTAAAGGACCTTCAATACATCATTCCTGTAAAGTTTGGTTAAGTTTGCTTCAGTAGTTTCAGAGGAGATAGCCAAAATGTGTTTTTCCCATAGGGTCCAATGTTAAACTATGTTCCCCGCTGGCAGCCATGTTTTTAGGCGGATCAGAAAAATTTCGGCAATCTTTGCAAAAGACCTTCCATACATCCTTCCTGTAAAGTTTAATTGAATTGGCTTCAGTCATTTCAGAGGAGATAGCCAAAATGTGCGTTTTCCCATAGGGCCCAATGTTAAACTTTGTTTGGCCCTGGCGGCCATTTTTTTTGGCGGATCAGAAAAATTTGGGCAATCTTATTAAATGACCTTACATACATTATTCGTGTAAAGTTTGGTTTAAATTGGCTCAGTGGTTTCAAAGAAGATAGCAAATATATGCTTTTCCCATAGGGTCTAATGTTAAACTATCCTCTGTGCTGGCGGCCATGTTTTTTGACGGATCAGAAAAATTTTGGCAATGTAAGTAAAGGACCTTCCTTACACCATTCCTATAAAGTTTGGTTAAATTTGCTTCAGTCACTTCTGAGGAAATACTCAAAAATGCATTTTTCCCATAGGGTCCCATGTTAAATTATCTTCTGCGCTGGCAGCCATGTTTTTTGGCGGATCAAAATAATTTCGGCAATCTAAGTAAAAGACCTTCTATACATCATTCCTGTAAAGTTTGGTTAAAATTGGTTCAGGGGTTTCAGAGAAGATAGTTAAAATGTGAAAAGTTTACAGACGGACTGACTGACTGACTGACTGACTGACTGACTGACTGACAGACTGACGGACTGACGACGGACGCCGAGTGATGGCAAAAGCTCACATGGCCTTTAGGCCAGGTGAGCTAAAAAGGGTTAATCTCTTACTTTGTGGTGAAAGAGATACAATTGTTTGGTGCTGTTGGAAATAATTTTTTACCAATACAGTAGCTCATTTTGAAAAGTTCTCTTTGTGAAGTCTAGTTTTTAACAGTGTTTGATACCTAGGTGCAAACACCATAACAGTGTTAACCTTCTTTGTATGTTGGTAAAGATACAAATGATTGCTGCTGTTCAGAGCTTGGTGGTCAATATAGCTGTATTTGAAACTTTTTGGCTAAATGCTATGTGTTGTTGTTGCATGTTTTGTTGGTTACTTCCCTTTGATACTGAAACTGCACCATGTGATTTTATAATTTTTTAGTTGCTGTTCCAAGCATTTTAAAGGTATTGGCTTCAACCTGAAGCTCATGTGGTTGTATAGATGCACATGTGTATTATACATCACAAACTGCTGCATTTTGTGGGAGTTATTCCCCCTTGCCTTCATACGTCTTCTGCCACTCTTCAAACCTGTGTTTTATTTCTTATTTGGGACAGATCCTTATGTGAGAGTTTGCCTGGTGGTTTTCACTAGACACTTGAGTCTCCACCACCATCCCCTCCATTAAAAAATCAACTAAAAAATCTGTTGAAGGGATAGACCTTCAAAGTTAGCAAGGGATTGACTTCAAACTTGGTTGACCTGTTCATGGGAATGCTCACCCACCTACCCACCCCTTCACTCAACCACACACCGCCTACTTGCTCACCCTTCAACTCCCTTCCCTACTTAATTTTGCAATCACGCACTTACCTACTGATTCACTCGCACACACTTGCTCCACCTTCTTAATTATCCAACCGCTCACCTAATCATTCACTATTCATCACCCACCAAATCATTCACATGGCATACTCATTCACTCAATCATCTACTTGCTCACAAAAGCACTCGCCTACTTATTTACTCACCCACCCACTCATTCGCCATACTATGCTCATTCACCCAGTAACTCGTTCCATCTAATCACTTATTCAGCTTATCACCCCCCACCCATGCACTTGCCTACTGAATCACTCACCCACACACTAGCTTACCTTACCATCCAACTACTTGCCCACTGAGTCCCTCATTCACCTAATCACTCGCCCACCCATGCACACACACTCAATTGCCTAGTCTTGCCCACCCACCTAATCACTTGCACACTCGCCCATCTGCATTCTCCCACTTGCCCACCTACTTCCTCGACTAATTCACTCACTTATTGGCTCACCAACCCACCCATCCACATACTTGCACACCCAACCACATACTCACCTTCTACCTCAAAAAGCATTCACCCACTCAAGCCTCTCACCCACTTCAGTCCCTTACCTACTAGCCTATCCACCCATCAACTCATCTTCTCCATCAACTCGCACCACCTACTTGCTTATTCACTCATTTGCTTAATCACTTGCAACTCATTCATCTGCTGATTCACTCACCTACTCACTCAACCACTTATTCACTCACCTAAATTCACTTTACTCACTCACCAAACCACCTACAGTTCTGCAATCTCCCACATGCTCACTCATATAAACATTCATCTATTCATTCACTCACCAACTATACACTCTCCCACCCCAGTCACTTAACTACTCATTTACTTGCCCATCCACTCGCTATACTTGCTAAAAATAACAAGTTGAAGACATAACTTTGGTGCTTTTTATTTGTGGCAGTTAAATGTGCTGTGTTTACAATTCTACAAATTTTTGTATCTAAAGTTAAGTACATACTAATAAAGGAAGCACTCCATACCCTCTGACAAGTACAGTAACCATGGTAACATAATCAGATACCTTGGACTCCATACCCATCGACATGTAACCATGGTAACATGATCCATTGTGCCTTGATGAGTATGTTTCTAAGACTTTGATCTTCAAATTAAGAATAAGACCATACCCAATGACATTTAACAATTATAAAATAATCAGATACCTTGGACTCCATAGCTTCTATCATGTAACCATGGTAACATGAATGAATAACTTAAAGGACTTTGTACCTTCAACATGTAACCATGGTTGCAAAAAAAAAGATAATTAACTGGACTCCATACCCTCCAACATAGTGCAAATAAATATTTGAAATTTTAATTTTCATGGTAGGGATGAGGCCATGTAAACATAAACATTTATTTTGGACCCCATACCCTCTAACTTGTAACCATGGTTACATAAATAGATATCTGGGACACCATACCCAACTGCCATGTAGCCATGGCAACAAAAACAAATCTTGGACCCATACCCTCTAACTTGTAACCATAGTAACAGATTGCAAAAGCTCTACAAAAAACACAGATGAAACTAATACATATATATATTGTTAAAAAAAATAAATGATTAAAATTTGGCAGTAATGAAAATTCTGACCAGGCAAGGTAACAGTTATGTAAAACGAAAATATCTGTGTATTAACATGAACTATTTTTGCAAAGATATTTCAACCCCTTGAAATTCAATATTAAGTATTAGATAATAGCAGTTATTATAAATAAACCATGTAAATTTATATAGCAGAATTATTTGATCAACTGCAAAAGTTAAAACCAGAACATATTTCTACATAAACATTAAGGTAGTTGCCGACTAAGGGAAGTAACTCTGTCCAACATTTAATAATGTGGAAATAATAGTCCGTACAAACATTATGGGCCGTCACATGGATCACAGGTGAACCTTTTACTTTACATCATATTTATATTGGCGGCAATGACCTTTAGAAATAGCAAAAATAAATAGATATAAATTTTAGTTTAGTGTTGTGACCTCATTTAAAGTTCTATAGACATTGCATTCAAACCCTTTTCCTCGATATAAGTGAAATATTACTCAACTCATCAAATCCCAGTTCATCACTTCTCTTTTCACATCTAAATAGTAATTGAATTCCCAAAAGTAAATCAGAATTCTCCCATAATCTCACCAAAAGTTCACCATACAGTACTAAGATATTGCAGAACTGAAATTGCACTGAATCTCGCGTTGTCCAAAGTACATTGAGTTTAAGCTGACGTTCCCAAATCAGAACTTGGATATTGCAGTGAATCTCATCACAAGTTCCCTAAAGCAGACCCAATGAATCTCGCAGTAAACTGAGATGTCATACTAAGATATTGCACTGAATCTCACAAAGCATTAGCCAAGTAGCAGTATTAAATTGCACTCAATTTTTACTAAAATATAGAAGAGAACCTAGATATTGCAATGAATCTCATCTTAACAGAAGCTACCAAATTTGCAGTATATCTCGCCAGGTCTTCCTTCAATTGCAGTAATTCTCACCAGAATTCCTGGTATGTCTAGTCAAATGTTCCCTAAAATTTTCACTAAAACAATGTTTCAATACAAAAAAAATGGATTTTGGTATATTGCAGTGACGTTTAAAGCAAGGTGGCATAGTTATCAGGGGAGCGAGTTTTACTGTAAGTAAATAATTATGACTAAACAACAAATAAACAATAATCCTATGGAGAAATTATGTACAAAATACTAAATTCAAATCTGCTGCAATTATGCAATACACTGAAGCCTGTATGTAAAGACCACTTGTGGAATGTAAAAATCTCACCTATATAAAGACCATCCATGGACCCTAGGCTAAGGAATATGAACTTTATAGACAATCGGTCTTTAAATATGAATGGTATTGTTACTTTCCAAGATATTTGGGAATTTACGGTGTCATTGTAAAGATCACTTCAATCTTGTGTCATCTGTTTAATTTTCATATGTAGAACAAATAAATTTGCCTTAACTAAGATTGCTAAACTGGGAATTTGGACATTGCATATTGTTAATGGCTTGAATTTACACACATGTAAAATCAGAAATTTCCTCATTTTTTATTTGAGTATGTAGCAAATGGACCTTAAATTAAATCCTAGTCCTAATGACAGGTAGTCTTTATATAGAGGTAAACAACAATGTCCATTTATGGATTGATATCGAGATAGGAGCACGAAACACTAGCTCTACAAAATTACCAAAATTTGGGCAGTTAGAGACAAATTTATATGACTGTTTTTGGTATAGTATTTCATTTGCCTATACACAGTGAGAACAGATAAACAGTGAATAGGTACACAATGAAAGCAGGAATTGGCACCGAACGAGAGGGATTCAGTAAGAACAGATAAACGATGAATAGGTACACAATGAAAGCAGGAATTGGCAGAACGAGAGGGATTCAGTAAGAACAGATAAACGATGAATAGGTACACAATAAAAGCAGGAATTGGCAGAACGAGAGGGATTCAGTAAGAACAGATAAACGATGAATAGGTACACAATGAAAGCAGGAATTGGCACAGAATGAGAGGGATTCAGTAAGAACAGATAAACGATGAATAGGTACACAATGAAAGCAGGAATTGGCACAGAATGAGAGGGATTCAGTAAGAACAGATAAACGATGAATAGGTACACAATGAAAGCAGGAATTGGCACAGAACGAGAGGGATTCAGTAAGAACAGATAAACGATGAATAGGTACACAATGAAAGCAGGAATTGGCACAGAACGAGAGTTTGTATGTAGCAAGAACAAGTACACAGGGAGAATAGATACCATAGACAGCAAAGATTGGTACAAGGTGGGAAGGTAAATGGCAAAAATAGGAAATGGTGAAAATATTTACACAGTATAGTCCCTGCCCTCTCTACAAACACAGTATAGTCCCTGCCCTCTCTACAAACAAGTCCCTGACTTCTCTACAAAGTACAGTGCAAATATAGTCCCTGACCTCTCTACAAAGTACAGTGTCAGTAAAGTACCTGACCTCACTATGTCAAACCTTATGGGTAGTGCAAGTAATTTATGAGTAATTTATTTGTGGCCTGTATATTTAAAAATTCTTCCTTAAAAAATAGCTAATTGCATAGCAGATTCTGGTCATGTAAAACATTAACATTACAACAAACAGGTAGATAAGGCTACAAATAAGTTAATTTTCTGTTTCTTGTCCTCTAAGCAATATTTGATTTGGTACGGTAAAGCTTTATCATAGTGTAACTAAATTATTACATTGGCCTTGGTGGGATAAATGACGTAACAATGTCATTAGACCAGGTGTTTGAACAACAAGCACTTTGTTTTTGTAAACTTGTTTTCCTTGAAGAGCCGAGAATATTGAACAAATCTTAACTTAATATCTTTATTTTTTTGGCACTTTGGAATTTAAGGTATCGTTTTGAAGATCACTTCAATCTTATAAAATTTTTACTTAGTTTTGTCATAAATGTCCATTGAATTAGTTCAGCAAATTTTGACAATGTTTTTTGAAATATGAAGTTAAGAAAAATCTTAGTTAGACGATTGTGAAACTAGGGCCAGTAACATTGACGCCACTTCACACAATTATTTTGTCATAAGGTGTAACTACTAATTTTTTGTTGTTGTCAGATATACCTTCAAAATTATGTCAAATCTGCCCGAAGTAGTGGGATTTGAAAATAAGTAGCGAGAGGCACTGTAAAACACGAAGCTTTAGACCACCTGGCTACTGAGGTCCCAAGAGGACAAGAGTTGTGTTGTTGAATGTTGCTTAATGCCGCATTAGCAATTTTTCAGCTATTTGCAGCGAGAACTACTTTATTAATCTCCCTTTAGATTAATCTATGAACAAATAGGTGTATGCATGAGAAGTGTGCGTGTTTTATGATCTGCCTTGTATCAGCACTCACTCTGGGCGACTTTAAGGTCCTAGCTCACAGCCTGCAGACCAGTGTACCACTCCCCCAGTCGCATTAAAATGACACCTGGTGAACCAGTAAAGGCCAACAGCAAGGAAAACCACAAAGAGGACAAGAAACAGATTACACGTTAACTTTTTGTAGTGTAAGTGGTAAAATATTTTGTTTGAGACAAAATTTACTAATAAATATACATACATGTAGTTAATATTAATTACAACAAAACATTCATAATATACATAAAAATATGAATGAATAAATACAAGATCCTTAAATAACAGTTTATACTGTAACCATGGTAACAGATCTTATAAATTAAAAATATAACCATTTATATACATATTATACTATGTATGAGTGTATGAAAAATATTACATCATTTTATATACATTGTATAATATATTGTTCAGAAATAATTAAGCTCATATTACCGGTATATCTATGCCTTTGATAAAAGTTCATAAGATCGTTCTAGACACTGAAAACATTCATCCGAATTTGAGATATCTCTGTCTTACACTATTACTGGTGTAGGATTCTTTTTCTCACACATTTGCAACATAAAACGCAATAAATGTAAACAAATGTTTGCATCAAATGTTCAGTTTTTATCCCGCCATCTGTGCTTTCTGAAAATGACGTCATTGAAGTTTGCTGACGTTCTTGCGTAAACTGAGTATGACATTAACAATTTAGTGTCCGTAAGAGATAGTGTTTCATCTGGAATACCCTTTATTTTTCATAGAATTTGATTTAAAAATCAAGAGAAAGCAAATTAATGCAGGACATTGTTCTTGTGATCTGTCTCAACCAGGGCGAGACAGAGAAATCTAGCACCAGAGAAATAACTAGATTTCCTGGTCACATGTGTGAGAAAACTACATCTACACCAGACCATGTTCTCTGATTGAATCTTTAACTGTTTTGATGTGGGTAGGGTTTTAGTGGCCAAGTGGTCTAAAGCATAAATTAACAGATTACCATGCCTCCCACCACCTAGGTTCAAATTCCATTCAAGACGGATCCTATTCTGAGAAAGTTTGACATTTCTCTTGCCAATGGTTGGTTAGTTGGATGGTTGAATGTTGCTTAACGTCACATCAGCAATATATCAGCTATTGTCAATGAGAACTACTTTATTAATCTCTATGGATTAATCTATGAACAATTTCGTGTATGCATGTGAAGCGGGAGTGTGTTTTATGGTCTGCCTTTTACCAGTGCGCACTCAGGATTACTTTAAGGTGCTAACTCACAGTCAGTAAGTTGCATCCTACTTCACCAGTCACATAATACTGACACCGGGTAAAGGCCAACGACAACGAAAATTCACTCTTCCAACATTTAGTCAGAGTGGAACTCAAACTCACAGCAGTGAGAGACCCTGGATTTGTAAACTGACGTTTTATGCATTACACCACTGCGGCCTCATCAAAGGTTGGTGGTTTTCTTTGTGTACTCCAGTTTTCTCCATAAACTAAAGGACCAACTTGGTGTAGGTGAAAACAATTTTAAATAGGGTATAAAACAACTTTAGTCAAGATTCTTTCACTTATATTGTCTATCGAGACAATCGGTTCTGGGATGTTGGAGGAAATGGAACTGAAAAACTTTCATACTAGATTCTGCCCCAAGTGGGATCTGAACCTAGGTGGTGAGAGGACGGTGATATGCAATGCACACTTTAGACCACTCAGCCAGATGTCGTCCCTCCAATGGAACAGAATGGAATGAATAAATATAAAACTAAATCACAACAAACCTCAAGATTTTGTGTTAGTTATACTAACCTACATCTAAAATAAAACTTGGCTAGTGAAAAATAAAAATTAAATTTTAGATGTATAATATTGCAAAAAAAATAAGATTGAACTTTTGGCTTTGAAATCTAACTCCAGGAGGAAATTTCTAATTTAGAAGTTAATCGCGGACCTACATCTAAAAAAAAACTACCTGTAGGCTAGTGAAAAAAAAATTCAAAATCTAGGTGTTGCAAAAAAAATGATTAAACTTTTGGCTCAAAAAGTTAAATCTGGGAGGAAATTTCTAATTTAGAAGGAGAAATATGCTTTAAAAGAATTCCAACACATAATATTAAAAAAAATGGAAATAGTGGAAAACAAAAATTTAAAATCTAGGTGTATAATATTGCAAAAAAAATGATTGAACTTTTGGCTCAAAAAGGTAACTCTAAGAGGAAATTTCTAATTTAGAAGGAAGAATATGCTTTAAAAGAATTCTACCTGATAGTATATAAAGTATTGCAAAGTCCAGTTAGATTGATTTGTGCTCGAGTCTATTAAAGGAAATGACGGAAAATATTGCAGATTCATGCTCTCCTTTTCTCGGTTGCTTACACACACATACTATAGAGGTATAATTGATGCTAAAAACCTTTTAGGTCACAAATACACAAGCATGGAAAAAACACATGTAAACAAACCAACACATTGCCTTATAACGGTGCTCTCACACACGCACTATCGAGGTATAGTTGATGCTAATAAAGAAATTTTCCATCACAATACACAAGCATTGAAAAAAACATTATAAACAAACACACATTGCCTTGTAACATGTATAACTGTACTCTTAGAAAATTGCAATTGACACACACATACACACATAAGCTTCTAAAATTTGTGCACTTTGAGAGAGTAATTTTTTCTGTTAACTACCAGAATATAATTATTTACAAATACTGCAGCCCATATAGGACATTGTAACTATGGAAATACAACCATTATAATATTCTACACTAACAAGAGTTTTAACAATAAAAACAATAACTGTCTCCGGAGAGCCAAATACCCCCCACCCCATGTTATGTTCTTCCGTGGCCTTGACCTTTCCAATATAACCTTGGTTCAAGGTCATGACACAAGTTTGGACCATAAAGATTATTCATGTCAAGTTTTTTGACAGTTGTCCATAGGAATTCTGAGATATGGCCTGGACACAATTTTACATGGACAGCCAGACAGACATGGTGATTCTTATATGCCCCCTCAAACTAGTTTGCGGGGCAGGGGTATAATTATTCTTGTGTATAATAAGCTCTGTATATATAAAACCATATTAGTATGTTAACCCATTTAAGTCAAACTATAGAGACTATTTACACTGCCATCCATGTGAATCTAAAAGGGCTTCGGTGGCCAAGTAGTCCAAGACACAAGTTTATGGACAAATACCTCACAGGCAAATCTTTATGTAAAAAAGTTCTAAAGTTACCTACAAAAAGTTTAAGGTTTTCTCCAGGCACTCTGGTTTCCTTCACCATCCCAGGAACAAAAAGCTTTTGCTTAACTCCACTCAAAAGTAACTATAAACAATATTTACCATAGGTTTATATTATATTATTATGTCAAATTTCATTGGAGTACCGGGTAATTAACTTAATCTAAATATTTAGTATGAGACAAAGTTATTTTTCTAAAGATCAGTTTTTCTTTCATTTTTTTTTAGGGGGGGGGGGGGGATTTTGGAGAAAAATATGTAAGAATTTTGGGAAAAATATATTTTTCAAGATAAAAATACTACCTGTATTTCAGCAGAAAAACACTAAAGCAATTTTAGCAAAAAGATTTTTTTTGGTGAAAATAGTCTGTAATGATATGACCAGTTTTAAACATGTATATTTTATAAAATTTATAGATGGCAGTGTAATAAGTCTCTCCTCCGTTGCTGACCACTGTGCTAAGCTACATGTTCTACCACCAATATTTGTGACATGTTGGGTGAAGTTATTCTATATGATACTACAATACTGTAAATTGGGAAATTTTTGCTTCAGTTAATTTTCACAAGAATCGTCATTTCAATTTACGTTCCCATACTTTCATTTTCACATTGTGAAATGTGATGTTCATTGTAAATGCAGGTGATTTGTATCGATATAAAATATTTGAGATACAGTCAAACCTGCCTTAAAGGCCACCTCTATAGACCACCTGGTTATAAAGGCCAGTAGAATTGTATCCCAGTTGTTCTTTATTCATATTATTTGAATCTGTATATAAAGGTCACCTGCCTATAAAGACCACTTACTGGTTCCCTTGGGTGACCTTTATAGACAGTTTTGACTTTACTTTTGTTTTCATATTGTGGGATATGATGTTCATTACAAATGCAAATGATTTGTATCAAAATAAAATATTTGATCAAGATAGTATTATTTTTTAATGTTTTATTTTTGTGTCTATTTACTCTCATAAATTTACGTGAAATTAAAATGAACACAATTTTTTTTGATTCATGAAATTATAAAATCATGTGTGGTTACTCAGACAAATGAATGCCTAAATAAAATGAATGAGAAAATTTTCTGATTCCCAAAAGTTTTATTTTTGTGTCTATGACCACAAAAAAAATTCCCATTCATGAAATTTCATTATTGTCTCTAGTTACTCTCACATCTTTACATGAAAATTTCCCGACTCACAATAGTTTTAATTCTGTGTCTAAGTTACTCTTGCGAATTTATGCGAAAATACGAAAATTATCACAAAAATTTCCGTATTTACAACACTTAAACCTGCATATTTCGACTAATTTCTACTTGAAACATCCAAAATAATCAATTGACCCATCGCCGGCCATGCCTTTTATGTTCTGACACTTGCCGCCATCACTGTGCCAAAACTGTCATGGCAACTAATAATGTACTAATGTCATTGATGTCATTAAATGGCACAATTGAGGCTGAGTTTTCATTCTTTTTGTGTGTAATTCAAGCATGCCGGGCCTTTGTCGGAACATTGTGGGCGTTGCCAGTGATCCATCAATCCAAATTAAAGCAGATTAGATTTTGTTCAGCAATTTGATTAATGCAAATACTGTCAAGGACAAAGATGAAAAATTCTTTAACATACCACTAAACATATTTATTTTCGCGATGTACCAATTTTCGCTTATTTGGCTGTCGTTTGTTTTGCGTAAAAATTAATACTTAGCCAATATTATATTATGCTTATTGTGTTATATTGCATATTTCAAAAATGTGAAAATTTAACTGCGGATATGTTTAAATTTCCTTAAACGCGAAAATAAATACAGGCGAAATTTTAATATGTTTACAGCATTTTTTTTGTAAATAAGACAATGTAAAATCAAAAATATTTGTGGAGACGAAATTTGGCTTTTTTTCAGGGTTTGTGCATGAATACTATAGAATTGGACATTATTAAAAAATTTACTTACCCAACCCCCATTATTGTAAAATTATAAATGTTAATGAGGGAGGGTAATTTTCCTTATTTTTCAGGGTTTGTGAAAAACACTGAATTTGAGGTTTTTGAAAATATTTACTCACCAGGACTCCCTTTTTGTAAAATTACACATGTTCTTGGGGAGTTAATTTTCGCTCATTTCATGGGATAGAAAATTCCATGAGATTTAATGTCAATGAAAAATTTATGAACATATTTCTTAGGCCCCAATACAACCCAATTCCATGAAAAATTTCTCCCCAAAATTGATTTTAATATCAATGAAACATCAATTAAAATTTTTACTGACTTATGCCTCCAAAAGAGATTTATTTCCACACAAAACAATTCAGTTCAAGAAAATTTTTAAGTAAAGAATTTGTGTCAAAACTACTAAAACCGCGAAATTTCAACCCCCACAAATATTAACAATTCCAAAAAATTCATACTTAAAATATACATAAAGTCAGTAATAGATAAAAATAAATAAAAATTCTAAAAGATTGTGAACACCAATATATATTGTGACCATAGCAATGCTATAAGAAAATAATTTGTGTATAGAGTTCTCTTGTTCCTAGCCTCTCTAGCACCATTTGTTCAGTTGTCTCAAGGATTCGTTGTGTCTTACGATTCTTTGATCCTAGATATTTTATTTTTGGCACTACAAAATGATTTTCTGTTTTCATTGGAGATTCAGTTGATGAAACCATTTCCTTCTTCTCTTCATTTGTGCTATCTTCCAAACTTTCTCTTGATTCAGATCGTAATACTACATCATCTTCATTTATATGTTTCGTTTCAGTATCTGTCTTCTTCAAATCATCATCATTTGAATGTTTGATTCCAGTATCTGACTCCTTCAAATCATCATCATTTGAATGTTTGATTTCAGTATCAGACTCCTTCAAATCATCATCATTTGAATGTTTGATTTCAGTATATGACACTGATGCCTTCTGTACATCTAAATTGATATGATTTTCCGCAGACTTTATGGCTGTGACATCTATGTCATCCTTACTATACCGTTTCTCGGCCTGTGACTGTTTACTCCTTTCGTCTGCTTCCTCCGACTCTAAGCTATCCGTATCAGTCAAATCTTCTGCGGACAGATGGAACTTGCTTTTTTCAACTTCTTTTTTACTTTTCAGTGATTTGACTCTCCTCATTAGATCCATATTTTGTAGTTCTATTTTTGGCACTGAAATATTTTTTAATCCGGAATTTATATTTTTCTTGATGTTCGCCATGTCGAAGGCGGCAAAGAGATTACGTTTTCTTTGAGACTTTGGACTACTTTTTGGAGATTCCATAACACCTGGACTAGCTGATCCTGGACTAGATTTTGTTGACCTTTGACCTGGAGATTCTCTTCCTGCGACTTTTAACTTGCCTAAATCAGACATCGATACATCTCTCGGTACATGTAATCCTGCCAACGAATTCTCTTGTTGTTGTTTGTGTATATCCTGTATTTCTGGGTGAGGTCTGCTTTTCTTTCTGAAAACATTAAATAAATAAATAAATAAAGTTTCATGCCATAGGTTTCTAGTGCTAGGTAAAATAATGCTTCATCATGATGTCCGAGGCATGAGGGAATGTCCCTTTACTTCAATTAGATATTTTGGAGAATTACAGATATCTTCTTCACTGTTTTACTGTTTTTTCCTAAAACACTGTCATGAGTAGACAACTGTAAATGTTGTGTTTAGGATTGATGAGCAGTAGCTTAGTATTCATAGAAAAAAATATGTGTCCATGTTCAGGCAGTGTGTGTGCGACAGTGTGTTTGTCAGTGTGTATTCAATCTTTGATATACATAATCCTTGTCCAAGCAGTGTGTGTGGGTATGTGCATGTTGAATATCTGTATCTGTTGTGTGTGTGTGTTTTGTAACACTTCATACCTGTCTAATTTTGGTCTATTATCTGACTAGTTGTAGTGACAATATCTCTGTGTGTGTGTGTGTGTGTGTGTGTGTGTGTGTGTTTTATAACCGTCATACCTGTCTAATTTTGGTCTATTATCTGACTAGTTGTAGTGACAATATCTCTGTGTGTGTGTGTGTGTGTGTGTGTGTGTGTGTGTGTTTTATAACCGTCATACCTGTCTAATTTTGGTCTATTATCTAACTCTAGTTGTAGTGACAATATTTCTCTTGCTGCTGAAAAGCCTTGATAAATAGCTTTTAATGATTCTGAAAATTAAAAATACAAATATTTTGAAATGACAATTTTTAAAAAAAAAATCTACCAACATGAAAATTTAACAATTAACAATATGTGACTGTATGATTCAGCTAAATTGACCAATCAGGATATACAGTGAAACCACTTTATATTGCCATCATTTCCTTTCTTCCGTGAGATCCGGATACAGTTGGTTGAATGTTGCTTAACCTCCCATCAGCAACTTTTCAGCTATTCACGACGAGAACTATTTTATTAATCTATGAACAAGTTTGTGTATGCATGTGAAGTGGGAGAGTGTTGTATGGTCTGCCTTGTACTACCTGCATTAAGTGCAACTTTAAGGTGCTAGCTCACCAAGTCAGTTCCCTGCAGACAAGCGTACCACTCCCCCAGTCCATTATACTGATACCAAACATTACAAAAGGGTTTAGCACTAAATTAAGGGAGATTTTTTTCAGAAATACATAAGAGTGAGGTGCAGTAATGTAGTTTTGTGCCCAAATCAAGATTCTTTCACTTGCATTGAGGTGGTCAATTCATAGATGGTGGAGGAAACCAAAGGGCCATTGAACTTTGACAGATGAACTGACAAACTTTCTCACAATAGGGTCTGGCCTTCTGTACCAATATCATGTCCTTCCCTTTATCTTCCAGGTCTATGGACGGATTTTGATCAAACTTGACACAAATGTATACCAACATGAGAAAATGTGTCACATACCAAATTAAGTGGCAGTCCATCTGTCTGGCCATTGGGAATGGGGGTAGGTGAAAGTATTTATCTCACAAGAGTTGAGTTGAGCAATAGTGTTTGACGTCCCAGTCAAGAATATTTCATTTATATAGACACATTGCCAGCTATAGGCAAAGGTGTCAAAATTTTGCCTGTGCATTGCGCTGATGGCATTATACAGCAGGGTATCGTGCCACACTTAGTGACACAGGACCTTGTTTATTTTAGGTTCCCATCTGAAAGAATTGACTTTAATTTTGTAATGCTGAGTGCTTGAACAGTCACTGCCCACTTTTGAATCTTGTGTCGGACCTGGCTTTTGTCTCACAAGAGACCGCTCTAATTTTGACTGTTTTTATCTATACAAACCTCTAGCTTCCTCCATGTTCTTTATGGCAATGACTATATTGTTAAACAAGCGTGTACTCGGATTACGGAAAGTATGAAAGAATCCTTCCTCAGCGTAATGTCTGTAGTGAAGGCGTAAACATACAAACTTGGACTTGAAAATTGCTGGCTCAGCACCTACAAATATATACAAATATTACTGTAAACTGAAATTTTTGTGACAGTTTTATTTTTGCCCTTTTGACAGTCAGATCTTTGTGCTAAAACTAAGAAATAATCAACATTTACCCATGCTATGTTGTTAACATGCAGAAGAATATATCACTCGGTAGAAAGCCATTGAAACAATTTGGCTGTTGAAATTACCGCCATTAAAATTACGTCACAACCATTGTTCAGGGAACTTAGCATGATGTCATAAGATAAACAAGAGAGTACGTCATTAAAACGGAACAGCGATGGGTATATTGTTTCTTATACCAAGGCTGACTCTCTTAATGTTTCATATGAAGGAAAAGGCAGGTCATGTTTGAATTACCGATAAGGGACTTAAGTACAAACAAATAGTTGGTGCACCAAAATAAAGATGTGCCTCTCACTTACTACTATATTGAGGCAAATCACTAAAAAAATATGTCTGTGCTAATATAGAGCTGTTTACAGTATTTGTGAAACCCAGGTGTAAACTGTACTTATGGGTCCCTCAATTTTGAAATTTTATATACCTAATTAAACTACAGTCAAACCTGTCTATAAAGACCACCCAAGGGAACCAGTAAAACTGACCTTTATAGGCAGGTGGCCTTTATATTCAGGTTCAAATAATATGAATAAAGAACAATTGGGATACAATTTGACTGGCCTTTAAAGCAGGTGGTCCTTATATAGAGGTGGCATTTATGGCAGGTTGGACTGTACTGCAAACATCAATTTTAGCAGTGTACTAATTTTTAGCCATTTTCAACTGGGGCATATACTCAACCATTCCTCCACTGTGCTGCGCTAAAACATTTATTATTAGTAAGAAAGTTTGACTGTACTTTGTGGCATATTTTATGTCAATTCTGTGCCACCAAAGACATGGTAGAGTTGTGCGTACCTATCTCAATCTTTTCAATATCTTCCAGAAATATCCTCTGATACTGGACAAATTCTTCTTCTTGATCATCATACCTAAAGAAACAAGCAACAACAATTAATCTTTATTAAAATGGTGATGTCATCAGTCAACTAAGTCCCACAAACAAAATCCTTATTGGTTCAAATTTGGGCCTAAATGGACCCTGGTCCATAATTAGAAAAAAAATCCTGTACATGCATGTATGCAATAGAAACCTACCTGGATATTCCCCTGGGCACATTGCAAAGGTAAAAAAATTTCACTTCACCTATAGGTGGTGACATCTCGATATAAGTACTTTTGACTTATTCATAAATCCACATGCAATGAATCTATCTTTTTATTATGAGATTTATCCCCCTTTAATAATCATTAGAAATTGTTATAGCATATTGAGTTGAGTAATGGTGTTTAACATCCAAGTCAAGAATATTTCACTTATATCAAGATGTCGCCAGCTATAGGCAAAGGTGCAGAAACTTTGCCTGTGTGTTGCGTTGATGACATTATACAGCAGGGTTCTTTATCGTTCCAAGACCACCGTGACACTGGACCTTGTTTATTATAATTTTTCATCTGAAAAAACCGCAACTTTCATTACGTACTGCCAAGTGCTTGGCGAAAGAACAGTCACTGCCTACTTTCAGGTCTACCCACAACCTCCCACTTATGGAGTGAGCACTCTACTGACTGAGCTACCACGGTGGTTCATAGCATATTGAGATTTCAACCTTAAGGCAGAGGGGTGCTGTGATTGGTAAGCATGTTGTTTAGACAACTTGGCCACCAAGGCACTTGTATTGAAAGAAATAAAAACATTGAAAAATAACAACAACAAAAAATACATCAATTTGCAGATTTTAAAATATACAAATACCATCACAAATTGGCGGAGGTAAAAAAAATCCGCAATAGTCGATGATAAAACCCAAAAATCAAAATCCTAATGCCACAAGCAAACTCGGTAAAATAGGATCCCCCGCCACTGATTCTTTTTTGTGATTTGTACTTACTTATGTTCAAAGGGCAAAAACTTCCAAGAAAATGAGAAAACCAACTTGGATTTACAATATGCACATCTATCAATGTTAATGCTTTGTGCCAAGTTTTGTGAAATAGTGCTTCAAAGTTTGGAGAATTGGCACAGACGAGAACTTTGGACGAATGGAAAAACCAACTCAGGTTACTGATATGTGCATCTCTTATCAATGTTGATGCTTTGTGCCAAGTTTTGTGAAATAGTGCTTCAAAGTTTGGAGAATTGGCACAGACGAGAACTTTGGACGAATGGAAAAACCAACTCAGAATAATGATATGTGCATCTCTTATCAATGTTGATGCTTTGTGCCAAGTTTTGTGAAATAGTGCTTCAAAGTTTGGAAAATTGGCACAGACGAGAACTTTGGACGAATGGAAAAACCAACTCTGGTTAACAATATGCGCATCTCTTATCAATGTTGATGCTTTGGGCCAAGTTTTGTGAAATAGTGCTTCATAGTTTTGGAGATTTTGCACAGACGAGAATTTCAGACAGACATGGAAGGAACGATGGACAGAAACTTCAATTTAATATCTCCCTCTTCTTCGAAAGGTGGGGGATAAAAATGGGTCACAGTTTCTAATCATAGCTGTACAAGTACTCTCAAACGAATATACATTTTTTAATTTTTTTTTACAAGACCATGTCCAATTGATTTCTCAAGTGTAACACATGATACTCTCCAACGTTTGTGCCAAAGGGTTATTTCCACTGGATATAGAATTGCATTACATGACATTTTCCCATAGAAATGACATAATTGCGGGAATGAGGTTTCGTCGTTGTACCATGTGATCAATAATACCTCTTAACATTTTGGAAAACATTAACGTCAAAATTTATCAGAATAATGTCTTTTTATGGGAAAACGTCTTCACATGCCATTCTATATCCATTGGAAATAAGTGTTCTGCACCAATTAAACTTAGAGGGTATCACGTGGTACAGCAGCGGCCCTTATTTGCAACATAATCATTTTCCAAAACATTCTGCACAAACTTTTAGAGATACTGATCACATTAGTCTATGTATTCCTGTAGAAACGACGTTAAATTGCGGAAATTTGCGACCAAAATGTTTTCCAACATAATTTTTCAAGAAGTACTGATCATGTGTTACACTGGCAAAATCCATTTTTATAATAACTTATCATCTAGTCTTGACTTACCAAGCTACATACACTGACCGCTGACTCAGCAATAAAATTGTGTCCATTTCCTGTCTGTCTGGATCTCCAGTTCTACACGAATAAAATAAAATAATACATCGAGGATCTTTCAAAAAATGATTATACAAGGTTCATCGTAAAATTTTATTCAGGGAAGTAATGTTGATAAGATTGATGTCCCTGTATCCAGGATTGCCCTGGATATATTTGACGCCCCATAGTTTCATGTTCTTTTCACTCATTTTTGATTACACAAGTGACAGGTGTTTACCTTTCGGAGCACCCGGCCTCACTTCCCTGGTGGAAGTTCACATGTTTAACCTAACTTGTCAGTTTCAAAGCATTTACTTTGCTTCTGGATTGTGAATCGGACATGGATCAATATGTTTGTTTTTGATTAATAAATCCAATACTGCCTTATTTAATTAAACGTTGAGCTGTTAAGATATGATAATTATGATCGCATAACTGCAATAGCTATTCCTGGAATAGCTGCGACAGTTGTTCTTGGAACAGTATTCTCCCTTTGATATTGGTGTCAAAGTAGCCTCACTTTGAAATTGATGTCAGACACAATAATGTCTTCAGATCACGACCAATGTACCTATTGTGTGATGTTCATGCCCATACAAATGTTGAATGAAAATACCAGAGATAAATTCAATAAAGTCAATATGCTAATTGTTAAAATATTTTAACAATTAGCATATTGACTTTATTGAAATTAAACATTTTCGTTGACATTAAATTTTGGTATTAACAAAAACAATGAAATTAAATCCACCACAAATATTTGTGATTTTGAAGTAATCTATCTTTGTAATTTGAATTTCTACTTACACTGGGTCTGCATCAATAAGACTCCATCCGCCCAGACACTGTTCCGGTTCAACGATTATCATTGTTTTACAATCTTCTATTAACATTTTAAGATTTTCTTCTTTTTCTAGAAGTTCGTTTAAATCTTCCTCTTCCTGTTGGTCAATTTTAGAACTGGTCATCATGAGTTCATGAGTGACCGGCTGACCCAAGGTTAAATCAATGGCTGCTTGTCGGTAATTATCCTTAAATCTTAAATAATATCTGAAAGAAACAGGTGTTAATTTTAACATGTGGTCAGACTAATTTATGCCTAGGAATAGATTTGATGTCCAGAAAGTGTGGGGATTTGTGCGAGTGTTTCCGATATGCTTTGTACTAGTGCACACTTAAGTGACCTTTAGAGTGCAAATTCACTTGCCCACAAGATTATGCTGGCTGTGAGCCAGCCAGTAGTGACCTCTGAAAAAGAAACATCCTTTTTTCACTTGTGGTCAAGCTGAGTTGAACCCACAGTGGTGTATCATTTTTGAGGCGATAGTTTTTGCAACTGTAATGTTGCACTTCAGATTTTTGATGCACATATCTAAATTTAAAAACAAGAGGCCCATGGGCCTTAACGCTCACCTGAGGCTAAGTACATATCTCATGCATAGGTTCAATGGTCAATAACATTTATTAAAGAGAACTCCTAATTTTCAGCAGTACGGCAGAATTAAATGCAAGGATTTTTGCAAATTAATCATACCTTGTCCCGAGATTGCTACATATAATATATGTATAATATATTAATATATATTCTAGCTACAATACATTATTTATAAACAGCTAAAAAAGTAAAAACAAAAGTATGAAACTATGACCTTCATCTATATATCAAAATGATTGTTAGGCCATTACCTACAATATTCGAATATACATGCCTATACAAGAAGCTTATAGTTTTCGAGATAGTTAACCATTTCAGTATCTTTTCCCATCTGTAACCTTGACCTTTGAATCCATGACCTTAATCTATATATCAAAATGATTGTTAAATCAATTCCTACAACATTGTATTATACATGTCTATATAAAAAGCTTATAGGTTTTAAGATAATTAACCATTTCAGTATTCTTTCACATCTGTGACCTTGACCTTTGAATGCATGACATTAATCTATATATCAAAATGATTGTTAAATCAAAACCTACAATATTGTAATATACATGTTTATACAAAAAGCTAATAGTTTTTTAGATAATTAACCATTTCAGTATTCTTTCGCATCTGTGACCTTGACCTTTGAACCCATGACATTAATCTATATATTAAAATGATCGTTAAATCAAAACCTACAATATTTGAATATACATGTCTATACAAAAAGTTAAGTTTTCGAGATAATTAACCATTTATGTATTGATTTGCATCTGTGACCTTGACCTTTGAACCCATGACCTTAATCTACATATCAAAATGATCGTTAAATCAATTCCTACAATATTGTAATATACATGTTTATACAAAAAGTTAATAGTTTTCTAGATAATTAACGATTTCGGTATTCTTTCGCATCTGTGACCTTGACCTTTAAACCCATGACCTTTATCTATATATCAAAATGATCGTTAAATCAAAACCTACAATATTTGAATATACATGTCTATACAAAAAGTTAAAAGTTTTCGAGATAATTAACCATTTATGTATTGATTTGCATCTGTGACCTTGACCTTTGAACCCATGACCTTAATCTACATATCAAAATGATCGTTAAATCAATTCCTACAATATTGTAATATACATGTTTATACAAAAAGTTAATAGTTTTCTAGATAATTAACGATTTCGGTATTCTTTCGCATCTGTGACCTTGACCTTTAAACCCATGACCTTTATCTATATATCAAAATGACCATTGTGTCATTACCTACAATATTCTAATATATATGCCTATACAAAAAGTTAATAGTTTTGCAGATAATCAACTATAACGGAAATAGTTGTGCATCCTTGACCTTGACCTTTGAACTCATTACCTTGATCTATGTATCAAAATGATCGTCATGTCAATACCTACAATTAACTGAAAATCCCATGCCATTATCACCTGCAATGTTTAAAAAATAGCATTTTTTATCAAAAGTCAAAAAACAGGGACATGACCTTGACCTTTGACCTTAACATCTTTTAGAAGAAAATAGCAAGACAAGATCAACAGTGAAAACTCCATACAATTATCTTCAGCCGTTATTGAGTTATAACAATAAAGGTCTCATTTTCAAAATTACATAATTTTACGCAAAAAACGTGTAACCTATTTTTTGTTCAATTTTCATGAAAAACACAATTTTAATGTTCCCAGGTATGCTGAATCTAAATATCCAATCAAAATTTGCCTGCACCTTTTGGTTTCAGAGAAGAAGATTTTTTTGTCTTTTTGCTATTGTTAGTAATGGCGGACATCTTGATGGGCGTGGCCAAACCCCGAACACAATTTTTAAAGGCTGTTACCCAGGCATGATAATTGCCAAGTTTCATCAAATTTGCCTTAGTAGTTTTAGAGGAGAAGATTAAAATGTAAAGTTTACACACGACGCACGGTGATAGATTGCAATAGCTCATCTGAGCCTTTGGCTCAGGTGAGCTAAAAAACTAATAAACTTTGTGACCTTGACCTTTGACCTGCATGTGAAAGTAAGGGAGTGGACATTATTTTATATCAACACACTGATAGACAGACAGACAGACAGACAGTGATTTCTTTATAACACCCACTCAAATGAATTTTTGGGAGAGGGTGGAGTCGAGTTGTGTAATGGTGTTTAACGTCCAAGCAAGATTATTTCACTTATTTTGAGACATTGCCAGCTATAGGTGTAGATGCAGATATTATGCCTGTGCGTTGTGCTTATGGCATTATACAGCAGGGTTCTTTAGTGTGCCAAGCCCACCGTGACACGGGACCTCGTTGATTTTAAGTTCCCATCCAAAGGAACTGTGACTTTCATTTCATGATAAGAACAGTCAGTCTTGTGTCAGACTTTTGAGGAGGGGGGGGGGGGGGTAAATTGGCCAATCATGAATGAATTACAATTTCTTGGAAGAACCCTTTTACATGGTGTTAAATCTCTGTGTTTAAAATTATAACATAACTAAACAAAGGAACTGGTATACTAGTATACTGTTTGATAGTTATTACACAAAGAATTTACAAGTATATTTTTATCATATAACAAATGTCAAACAACTACCAGATGACAGCCTTACGAGATACTGAGGTACCAGACAGTATGTCACTTATGTTTAATTATGTCGTACAGTTTAATTAAGGACAACTTTGTGTAATGTATTAACAATTTATATTTCCTGTAATTCTTTCAAGTTATAAATTCTTTGTCATGTTTGTAGTAGAATTCTTTGAAATTGATCAATTATATACATGTATTTCGAACAATGAAATTTTTGTATATTAAACCTGTCTATAAAGGCCAACCAAAGAAACCACCTTTATTAAAATAAAGAATCTTGTTTCCACACTGTTCCCACTTCAACTACCAACACCAGTATAAGTCATTGATAAAACATTTAGAGAGAAAAAATTAAACTTAGAATGGCAGTCAAACCTGTCTATACATGCTATCATAGGGAACCAATAATTATTTTTTTAACAGATGGCCTTCATATACAGATTTTATTACTTCTAAACTTGCTGATCATAATTAGATGGTCATTATACATCAGTGACAGACATGCTGTTACATCCTTTGTATATTAACTGTGTATTTCCGTTCCCAATAGCCTTAATCATCATTGGCTACTACAGGTAATTTCAGAGAAATTCTTTAAAAAGTAATATATTTTAATGCAAATTTGTGGGAAAAAACTTAAAAAATATATATAGATTTTCACAAATTTTGGAAATCGGGGAAATTCTTTAAAAAAGTAATCCATTTTAATGTATTATAGCAAATTTGTGGAAAAAAAACCTTTAAAAATAAACCCTTCACAAATTTTGAAATCCTTTGGCCACTAATAATTTCAAATTGGTAAAAACTTAGTATTAACAGTAGATGTTGTTGTTGTTGTTGTTGATGTTGAATGTTGCTTGAAATAATCTATGAACAAGTTAGTGTATGCATGTGAAGTGTGAGTGTGTTTTATGGTCTGCCTTATACCAGTGCATACTCAGGGTGACTTTAAGATGCTAGCTCACCAAGTCAGTATGCTGAAGACAAGCGTACCAATCTACCCTAGTGGCAAGGAAAACTCACTTTTCCACATGTGGTCTGAGCGAGACTCCAACTCACAGAGGTAAGAGACCCCGAATTTGTAGACTGATGTCTTATCCATTAGGCCACTGCAGCCTTCAGTATTAACAGTAGAGGTTATTGTTTTTACAATATTTGATATACTTAGTCATGCACATGTATCTGTAGGAATTAATTAAGTTATTTCTGGAGTTATTTCTCATACATAATTTATGTATATGTTATACCTGTTGGCAGAGTTTACACCATCTTTCATCAAACCGGTCAACTTTCTGGACCCTGTCCTAGTATAGTCGCCCTAATACAAATAAATGTATAAAGAAGAAGTTATTACAAATATAAATACCGATAAATTAGTCAAAGTCTGTTGCAGGCCTAAATTTAGGCTACCGGGTAATAAGAATTTTTGGTCTATAAGCTAATTGGTTTATCAGACTCAGCAGGCCTATAGACCTTAGCCAATAACACAAATTATAATGCCAACAAACATTTTTACTTACTAAGGCCCCTAATGGGATTTATTTCCATGAAAGAATTCAAGATTAAACTGCCTTTGAAAAACACAAAAATCCATTTCTTGTACTATAAACATATTTATTTTTGTGGTGTACTAATATTCGCTTATTTCGCAGTCGTGTGTTTTGCGTCAAAATTAATACCATGTGAAAATTATATTATGCTTATTGTGTTATAGTGCATATTGCAATAACATGGAGATTTAACTAAATGAATATGTCAAAATTTCCTATACCATGAAAATAAATACATGCGAAATTAAATACTTTTACAGTACCTTTCCTTATATATAAGCCTTCCTTGATTTAACACCAAATCCCCAAATAATGCCAAAATTTTGACTGAACAAATGGTGGAAATGAATTGAGGTTTGGTTTTACTTTATAAATTGAAGTTTTAGATATAAAAATTGAATCTATAGATTTAATACAACTGTCTACTATACCTTCAGAGCAGCTGTACCAGCGTATTGTCGACTTATGGCATCACCATTATTTGCCCATAACTGCTGAAACGTTCTTTTACAACTGACAGGTAAGTTTTCATCTGGAGGTAGAATACCCAACTTACGACACTTCAAAAAGAAAACAAAGGTAAAATTACAATTACTAGACAATTCAAAAAGGAAACAAAGATTCAAAATTACAATAATGCCATGAACAACTTAAATAAAAAAAAACTTTCCAATGGATATTTATAGCTCACCTGAGATTGGGTCCTTTTAAGAACTATAATTGTATCAATCGGTTGGCTGTAAGTTCAATTACATTGAGATACCTTGGTGGCCAAGCGGTCTATAGCACACAGCTAAAGATCACACTTTCACTGCCTAGATTCAAATACCACTCAAACATGCAGATCCAAGAGTGTGAAATTATGTCAGTTTGCTTGCCAAAAATTTGTGATTTTTTTCTGGGAACTCGGGATGGTTTCCTTCACCATCCACCAGAAATAACCATCTCAATATAAGTGAAAGAATCTTGACTGGGGCATTAAAAGTCATTACAGTACACCATTCCACTCTTAATGTTTATGTAGAATAATTTAAGCCACAAAGTCCCGGAATAGTAACCTTTTTATGGTTGTTGTTGTTGAATGTTGCTTAGCATTGCATCAGCAATTTTTCAGCTATTCAAGATGAGAACTGCTTTATTAATCTCTATGCATTGATCTATGAACAAGTTTGTGTATGCAGGTTAAGTGTGTGTGTTTTATGGTCTGCCTTGCCTTGTACCAAAGCACACTCAAGGCGACTTAGGTGCTAGCTCACCAAATCAGTATGCTGCAGACAAGCATACCACTCCCCCAGTCCATTATACTGACACCAGGTGAACCAGTAAAGGCCAACAGCAAGGAAAATTCACTTTCCCACATGCAGTCTGAGCGGAACTCGAACTCACAGCAGTGAGAGACCCTGGTTTTGTAGACCAACGTCTTATTTGTTAAGCTATCATGGCCTCTATCCGTTTTATGGGAAAACATTTTTTTCTGCTCCGCAGAAGTGTTATTGGGTATCACATGGTACACAAGTGAACTCCACTAAATTGGATATTAAACTTATAAGTACACAGGGTTCGTACAGAAATTTGGACTCCAAATTTAAGGACTTTTTAGGGTCTTTTCAGGGTCTTATTTGCAAATTTAAGGCCTAATCAGAGGGACAATTTTAGCAAAAATTATTAATGTAAAGGCAATTAAATCAAAAGAATTGCTTACATGTCCATAGTAACGACACTTGAAGTGGAAGTTGAAGTTTGGTGTTTGGTTGGGCCAGGTACCTTTAAATTGCTCATTTCAACGTAACTTATTTATTAATTAATTAATTTATTTATTTATTAATATCAGTCTATTTGCAACAACTTAATATCAAAATATAGACACCCAACTGGCCAAATTCATGGGCTTTTTAGGGCCTTCGGGATAAATTCAAGGGCTTTTTAGGGTCAGACTTGTTTTTAGGGTCTTTTTAAGGCAAACCTCAAAATTTAAGGACTTTTCCAGGCTTGTACGAACCCTGGTACACTATACATGTACATTACCTGTGTTTCCATGACGATTCGTGCAATGGCTGTCTGTACAACATTGGTACGATCTAAACAGTCAACACAGTTTACACGAAACGCTCCATTCTGGTCACAAATCATTCCTTTTCTATCAACCCTAAAACAGACAATTATTCAACCAATGAATAGTTAATACAGTAATTTGTGAAGACATGTGGCCTAGTGGTTAAAGTCTTGGACTCATGATTTATGGGTTTTGGGTTAGAGTTATATCTTGGCTGCATGGCAATTCCTTATGTAAGGACATCAATATAGGAGTAATTCAATACTAGAGGAGGACACATGGCCAAGTGGTTTAGGTCAAAACTCATCAGTTAAGGCAGTGAGTTCAATCCCTATCTTTGCTGCATGGTATATCCTTATGCAGGACCAACATATACGAGCAATTATATACTAGTGGTAGCATTTGGCCAAAAAGTTATGGTCACAGACTCATGAATCAAGGGTTTTGGGTTCGAGCCATAGTTGAGCTGCATGAAATGTCCATATACAAGACCATCTCTATACTAGTGGTGACATGTAGCCAAGTGGTTTAGGTCACACACTAATGATTCAAGAGTTTTGGGTTTGAGACCTAGCTGGACTGCATGGTATGTCCGCATGCAAGACTATCTATATAGGAGCAATTCTATACTAGTGGTAACATTTGGCCAAGTGGTTAAAGTCACAGACTAGTGATTCAAGGGTTTTGGGTTCAAGCCCTAGCTGAGCTGCATGGTATGTCCTTATACAAGGCCATCTATATAGGAGCAATTCTATACTAGTGGAGGAAATATGACCAAGTGGTTTAGGTCAAAACTCATCATTTAAGGTTTTGGGTTCAAGCCCTAGCCTGGTTGCATGGTATATCCTCATGCAAGGACATTAATAAAAGAGCAATGCAATTCTATTCTATTGGTAAATATACTGGGAGTAAAGCTCACCATGGGTAAGAATTTAACTCTGTCAATTTACATTAATGAAACCTGGATAAGCAATCACCTGCATAATAAGCCTATTGGATAGGAGTAATGGTGTTTTACGCCACACTCAAGATTCTTTCACTTATATCTAGGTGGTCAATTCTGGATTGTTGAGGAAACTAGAGTGCATAAAGAAAACCACCAACCTTCATGATGCAAAATTACAAATTATCTGCATTAGTGGCATTGAAACCTAGGCTTTGAATGATTTGAATGGCCCTGCAATTGGTAAACTGGTGGTCTAGATCATTTGGCCATTAGGGCCCTGTGTGTGTGTGATTTGCACAAAGGTGTCGAAAAAATGCTGACATCACTAAGCACACACTTTAGACAACTCTGCCCTGAAGAGTGCAAGACTTGGCAATAAGTGAGGTGGCATAGTTATGCTGGAGGATTACAAAGAGGTAGCATAGTTATGCTAGAGAATTGTAGAGGTGGCATAGTTATGCTGGAGGATTATAAAGAGGTGGCATAGTTATGCTGGAGGGTTATAAAGAGGTGGCATAGTTATGCTGGAGGGTTATAAAGAGGTGGCATAGTTATGCTGGAGGGTTATAAAGAGGTGGCATAGTTATGCTGGAGGGTTATAAAGAGGTGGCATAGTTATGCTGGAGGGTTATAAAGAGGTGGCATAGTTATGCTGGAGGGTTATAAAGAGGTGGCATAGTTATGCTGGAGATTGTAGAGGTGGCATAGTTATGCTGGAGGGTTATAAAGAGGTGACATAGTTATGCTGGAGGGTTATAAAGAGGTGGCATAGTTATGCTGGAGATTGTAGAGGTGGCATAGTTATGCTGGAGGGTTATAAAGAGGTGACATAGTTATGCTGGAGGGTTATAAAGAGGTGGCATAGTTATGCTGGAGATTGTAGAGGTGGCATAGTTATGCTGGAGGGTTATAAAGAGGTGACATAGTTATGCTGGAGATTGTAGAGGTGGCATAGTTATGCTGGAGATTGTAGAGGTGGCATAGTTATGCTGGAGATTGTAGAGGTGGCATAGTTATGCTGGAGGGTTATAAAGAGGTGACATAGTTATGCTGGAGATTGTAGAGGTGGCATAGTTATGCTGGAGATTGTAGAGGTGGCATAGTTATGCTGGAGGGTTATAAAGAGGTGACATAGTTATGCTGGAGATTGTAGAGGTGGCATAGTTATGCTGGAGATTGTAGAGGTGGCATAGTTATGCTGGAGGGTTATAAAGAGGTGACATAGTTATGCTGGAGATTGTAGAGGTGGCATAGTTATGCTGGAGATTGTAGAGGTGGCATAGTTATGCTGGAGGGTTATAAAGAGGTGACATAGTTATGCTGGAGATTGTAGAGGTGGCATAGTTATGCTGGAGATTGTAGAGGTGGCATAGTTATGCTGGAGGGTTATAAAGAGGTGGCATAGTTATGCTGGAGATTGTAGAGGTGGCATAGTTATGCTGGAGATTGTAGAGGTGGCATAGTTATGCTGGAATATTATAATGAGGTTTTACTGTACATGTATATACTTACCAACAATATCTCATCTTCCTTATGATATCATTTACACCATCCGTCAGAATAGACACATTCTCAAACTTCATACCTCGACTGAAAAATATCACAAAATATGTAAGTATAGAACTGTTACGCAGTAATTAATGTTTATGTAACAATTAATGCCAGATCACATGGTTCAAACTATTGGCATATACAGACAGAGCAGGAAATATACAACCCAGGGGCTGATCCAGGAATTTTTGAAAGGGTGGGTTGAGAATTACTAGTATATCAATGCTATGTGTGAGCACCGAAGATGCGAGGTTCCAGAGATGTGGGGTCTAGTAAACGCGATCCGGAACAACATTTATACAGAAATGGGTTGTTACATTAACATATGGGGGTTACATCAGTCAATAGCTCTCTCTCTCTCTGCAACCCCCGCAACTCCCCTCTTAAATCCGCCACTGCAACCTGGGGCCAGTTGTTCGAAGCTTGATTAGTTTAAACAATTGATTAGTCAAAGTTTTTGTATCAAATATTTTGAGAATTTTTTGTTGAAAACATGAAAAGTGAATAGAATTTCATCAAATTGAAACAAAATATTTTAAAACTGTTGATTCAATAATGATGTATTATTTTTAATGGTGTTTTAAATTTGTGCTAATCACGGACTAAATTAATCAAGCTTCAAACAACTAGGCCCAGAATTATATGTATTAAGAATGAAGGGTGTTCGCCACTGCACCACATGATCAACACCGCTTAACATTTATATGGGACATTTGGAAAATGTTTATTTGCAAATTCACAGAATAACAAAATTTGTATGGGAAAATTTAAAAAGACGATTCCACATCCAATGGAACTGGTAATTGATCTGTACAAATGTTAGGGAGTATCGCGTGGTACAGTGGCCAACCCCATTCAGATATTTTCAGAAATATTTAAACAAAATTCAGAATTTTTGTTTTATGAGGGTTACCTGTATGATTTGCATTGCAAAATTATATACATGTATGTGATGGACTTAATGCGAACTTCAAAACTAATTTTTAAATAAAATGGATTATTGTATGTTATGCTGTTGACCCCTTTTTGAAAATAAGGCCCTTTATTTTCTCAAGGCCTAGACCAGAATGGCCCCACTAATATCAGGCTTCAGTTTCACAATCATTCCTTACCTAAACATTTCCTTAATTTTAATCTGGCAAATTTGAAAGCTCAATAATTTTGTTAGATTTCAAGATATTTATGAATTTGAATAAGGCCTCATTTTGAAGATTACTCTAAGTTTATTACTGCTATATTCTAGTTTTGTTGATTTTTTTTTTTAATTTTCTAGTACTATACAATATTGTCAAAATTTGCCAGATTTAAGTTTAAAAAAATCTTAGTAAAGGGATAATTGTGAGGCCAGGGGCCAGTTTCACAATTATTCCTTAACTAAAATTTTTCTTTAAACTTAAATTTAGCAAAGTTTGGCAAGTTCTTGGTGGAACTAAGAGTAAACAGTTTTGTCAAAATTTAATACAAATGTCATAAGCTTACTATAATCTTTAAATGACACCTTAAATGTCTCAATATCTGAGCAATTACCAAAATTATAAAGGTTTTAATTTTGCCAGATTTTAGTTAAGGAAAATCTTAGTTAAGGGATAATTGTGAAGCTCAAGCCTAGAAACTGATTAATTAATATTTTTTTATAATAAATAGCCTGGACCAGCAATGATTTATATTGTTTACAAAAATCAGTTCCCCTAATTAATCACGGCAGCCAGAGTCCTAAATGGTCGTTAACTACAGTGTGCCATTTAGCGTTTGATCCCTCTAGGGGTAAACAATACTTGTCATCTTCAGGGCACAAAATGAAGGCTTGGACAGTGCTTAAAATGCATCTAATTATCTGTTTGAAAAATGACTATAATTATGACAGCTAGATGACAGTGAATGTTTATGTTTTTCCTCCTAAGTATATTTTTAGTATATCTATTATTTCTAATTTAAGGTCTCTGAAAAGTTTGTTTTTTTTCTGATGGGAGATTTATTGATTGAATGGAGTCTAATGTCCTAGTCAAGAAATTTATATTGAACCTGAAGTATTTGAAATTTGAATTTGAAACAAATCATGATATTAAATGAAGTGTTGGAATCTAGTGATGGCGACAGATTTTTATGCTCCAGATTCACTTAATACAAGAGGCCCAATAGGGCCTGTACAGCTCACCTGGGCCGTTTACAGCACAAAAACACAATAAATACTACATTTAAGGAGCAATAACTCTGATGTAGATATTTAGATATTTATGAAACTTGCTACTCGCATCTGTGACCTTGACCTTCGAACCAATGACCATAATCTATGTATTAAAATGATCATTGCACCAATACCAACAATATTCTAATATACATGCCTATACAAAAAGTTCATAGTTTTCGAGATAATGAACCTTTTTGGTATTGATTTGCAAATGTGACCTTGACCTTTTGACCCATGACCTTTTTCTATACATCAAAATGATCGTTGTCTCAATACCTACAACATTCTAATATACATGCCTATACAAAAAGTTCATAGTTTTCAAGATAATGAACCATTTCAGTATTCTTTCGCATCTGTGACCTTGACCTTTGAACCAATGACCTTAATCTATATATCAAAATGATCGTTACATCAATACCAACAACATTCCAATATACATGCCTATACAAAAAGTTTATAGTTTTCGAGATAATTAATGATTTTGGTATTGTTTTGCTACTGTGACCTTGACCTTTGGACCCATGACCTTTTTCTATACATCAAAATGATCGTTGTATCTATACCTACAACATTCTAATATACATGCCTATACAAAAAGTTCATAGTTTTCAAGATAATGAACCATTTCAGTATTCTTTCGCATCTGTGACCTTGACCTTTGAGCCAATGACCTTAATCTATATATCAAAATGATTGTTACATCAATACCAACAATATTCAAATATACATGCCTATACAAAAAGTTTATAGTTTTCGAGATAATAAATAATATTAGAAAAGTAAAAACTAGGTCATGACCTTCATAATTGACCTTGACACCATTTTGAAGGTAATTACAAGAATATGTCAAAACTGAAAACTCCATGTCATTATCTGGTCATATAGTCAAGTTATAGCAATTTAAAAATATTATACGATTTTTTCAAAATTAAACGCAAAAACGCGTAACCTATTTTTTAACCAAATTTTATGAAATGAACAAACTTAAAGGTTAAGACTATGTAGAATCCAAATATCACATCAGATTTTGCCTCCAATGAGTGGTTCTGGAGAAGAAGATTTTTTTAGGTTTTGTCTATTTTTAGTAACAGCGGCCATCTTGGATATTCGATCGCCATGATTTGAACAAACTATAGTTAGACTCTGTCAAGGACCTTCCACGGCAAATTTGGTTTTAGTTGGCCCAGTAGTTTCGGAGGAGAAGATTAAAGTTTACTGACGCACGCACGCACGGACGCACGCCTCGCCATGCCATAAGCTCACATGGCCTTTGGCCAGGTGAGCTAACCAGGGGGAAACCCAGGTCTTTGTAGAAAATTTCCAATTTTCCAATTTGTGAGAAAAATGACTACAATTATGAAAGATGTCAGTAGACATATTTCTTCTTTAGTACATCAAGGAGTGAAAAAGTGAACTAACAAACTTTCTAGCATTAGGATCTTTCAAGAGGATTTGAATCTTGGTGGTGAGAGATGTTGTGGAACTTTAAACTAACTGGCCGAAACAGGATGGCTCACAATCGTTTAGCCACCATCTATGAAGTGGTTGCCTCGATATAAGTGAAAGTAAAACTCCACTCTACTTTTCTAGTTACATAATGACTAGTAACATTTACATGATTAAATAGTTATGTGTCAACAATACAGGTAATTATGACAAGGTAGGTAATCCCAACCAGCATCCATATAGGTAAACAACATTGACCTGTCCACTTGACCTTTAATTTTAATATCTATTATGGACCAGTACATTTATCTAAGGAAATGCAAGTGTTTATTTCATCTAGGGATATGTGCATCATTTATGTATTAATTGTGAATTCTAACACCACCCATGTATGGGACGGATCATTATATGAATATTCCTGATGAAAGGTCAAGCAGACAGGTCAATTTTGTTTGCCTATACTTGGATTTAAGACAAGTATATTAACAATTTCAGAATATCAGGTGACAACTGGCCATTAATTACTAACACCTCACATTCCATCATTATCCATGCTATGCATGTACTGTATATTGGCAAACAACACTGACCTGTCTGTTTGACCTTTGATTTAAATATTCAACATGGACGAGTAAATTTAAGTAATAGGGATCGCATGTTTATATTCCGTCAATATGATGTGACCACTAATCATGGGCAATGCGTATATGTATTAACTGTAAATCCTAACATTACCTATGTATTGGACGGACCCTCCTACATGAGTGTATATGAATATTTCTAATGAAAGGTCAAACAGACAGGTCAATGTTGTTTGCCTATACCAGTTGTTACTGTATTAAAGCTCAATATTCTACTGTAGTTGGCGAGACACCCAAACAAATGCATTTCTTTTGCTTGATAAATGTTTTAGGTTGGGTTGAACAGAGTGATTTAAAATATAATGTACATCAAACTTGTCCATAGAGGCCACACAAGGAAACCAGTTAAAGTAGTCTTTATGGACAGGTGGCCATTATATACAGGTTCAAATAACATGAATAAAGAAAAATTGGGATACAATTTGACTCAGGCCTTTATAAGCAGGGTGCCTCTTATATAGAGGTGGCATTTAAGACAGGTTGGACTGAATGCTTTCTAGAGCAAGAAAGCTTGTTAACTTCACATACTGAAGGTCAGTCAGTAGCTTTCTATAGGAACTCCGGTTTCCTTCACTATCCTTAAACAGATAGACTCAATATAACTTCTTTACTTGCCGGGGTGTAAAACTCATTACTCCGCACCACTTCAATAGGGGGCTGGGTAAGTGGTACAGAAGTAGATGTAGATTGATATCCAGAAATGGGTTTAGTAGCTTAGTGTACATACAGCCCAACCTGCCATTAAGACCACCTATATAAGGACCACCTGTTTATAAAGGCTAGTAGAATTGTATCCTAATTGTTCTTTATTCATATTATTTTCACCTGTATTTTAAGGCCACCTGCCCTTGAGTGGCCTTTATAGACAGGTTTGACTGTATATAATTTACCATCCAAACAAAGGTCAAACTATTCAACAACATAGTTGTGTCACTTCTTACATATGGAAGTGAAACCTGGAAAAATACAGAATGTGACAAAAAGAAACCTGACACCTTCCAGAACAGATGCCTTAGACAAATAGTAAGAGTTAGATGACCAGAGAAAATAACAAATGAAGATCTGCATCAAAAACAAGAAGATATTGTAGCACAGAGGAAATGGCAATTGATTGGTCATGTGCTAAGAATAGACAACACCAGAATATATACAACAGTGCTGATGTGGCATCCAGAAGGAAAGAGAAAAGTCTACAGACCAAAGACAACATGGAGGAGGACTACCAACTAAAAAAGATTACAACTGAGCTGGAGCAGTTGGGCATCAGCAAGGATGGCAGCAAACACAGATGGAGACTGTATCTGCACCTTATGTGACAGCGGGCATGAAGAGGATAGGTGAGATGAGGTGATCTTAGTGCATTTCTATATCATACGGTATATAAAGTACTACCGGTATTACAGTGGAAAAAAGTACCGTGAAACAAAGGGAGGAAACACCCAAAGAACACCCTTCCTCACAAAATGCCAAAACTAAGGATCAAACTCAACCTTCGTGAAACATGAGTGCTCTACCACCATGATCACATGATACCACTTCCTCACAGAGTGCCACAACTGACGATCGAACCCAACCTTTTCTGGTGAAAAACGAGTGCTCTACCACCATGACCACAAGGATTCCACTTCCTCACAGAGTGCCACAGATGAGGATCACACCCAACCTTCCAAGGCAAAAAACGAGTGTTCTACCACCATGGCCACAAGGATACTACTTCTTCACAGAGTGCCACAACTGAGGATCGAACCCAACCTTCTTAAGTAAAAAGCAAGCGTTCTACAACCATGAACATAAGGCTACCAGATCAAGACCAGAAAGTCTAGCAGTAAATCACTATATTATATCTACTATATATATATCACTACAAAGCCATGACTAGATCACCCCCCCCCCCTACACCTGTAGTAACATTTACCTGGACATATTGCAGGTAAAACAATTAAAAAACAATTACAAATTTAAGGTGTTATGTCACTTCTGTCAACAAGTAAAATGTAAACACTTTTTAAACCTTATCTCGGTAAAATGATAAACATAACTTTATTTTTCGTCTCAAGGTATACACACACAGGTATGACCCCAGGAACAGCATTTTTCCCTCTTGCATGTCAAACAACAATATGAAACAATTCTTAACATAATTGTCGGATCGCTGGCAACACCCACAATGTTCCAACAAAGGCCAAGCATACTTGAATTTCACATAAAAAGAATAAAAACTGGCTATGAATTGTGTCATTTAATGATGTCACTTACACATGTACACCACTAGTTGCCGTGACGCTGCTTTGGTACCTTTGTGGCGGCCAGTGTTGGAACATAAAAGGCATGGTCAGCGATTCGTTAATTGCAATTGTCTGTGGCAAAATCTTCATACAGTTGAAAGAGGCCATTACTAGGCAGAAGCAGATGCAATTTGGTGCCGTTATTATTTGGGTACAAATTAAGCCCAAAAAATTTTAAATGGGCCATAGAGTCCAAAATCAAAAAGCAAAAGACACAAGTACAAACACACTTTCTCTTCTTATTTCCTATGAATACCCAGAGAAAAACACCAACTTTTGGCAAGTGAAGTGGCAAACCTTTAGATTGGTGTTTTATGCCACAGTCAAGATTCTTTAACTTATACCAAAGTGGTCAGTTCTAAGTTTGTGGAGGAGAACCTAGAGAAAAATCACTGACTATTGGTAAGTGAACTGGCAAACATTCTCATACTAGAATCTGTTAGATTGGTTTTTTTTTGCCAAAGACTAGATTCTTTAACTTATATCAAAGTGGTTGGTTTAAAGATGGAGGAAACCAGAGTGCCTAGAGAAAAATCATTGACTGTTGGCAAGTGAATTGGCAAACTTTATTACACTAGAATGTGTTAGATTGGTGTTTTACTGCATAGTCAAGATTCATTAACTTATATCAAAGTGGTCAGTTCTATGTTTGTGGAGGAGTCAAGTGGCAAAGTTTATCACACTTAAATTTATTAGATTTTTGTTTTATTGCATGTTCAAGATTCATTAACTTATGTCTAGGCAGTTGGTTCTAAGGTGGAGGAAACTGGATTGCACAGAGATACCCTATGACCTTCAGCAAACTTTCTCGTACTAGGGCCTTCTTGAGTGAGATTGAACCTATTGGTTGGCTACTTCCCAGGGTCAGATGGGACATTAAATGTAACAGGAAAATGAAAAAAGGCAGCAAAACAAAAACTCTAACTCGAGACCTTTCGAATACTAGATGCATGATCTGTCCACCTACCGATCAAGCCTATTCCATCAGAAACAAAACAATTCACAACATTACATCATTAATTAAAATATTTGCACAAAATCTTTTGCATATATAATACTGTATACAGTCCAACCTGCCCTAAAGGCCACCTGCTCATAAAGGCCAGTAAAATTGTATCCCAATTGTTTTTTATTCATATAATTTAAACCAGTATATAAAGGCCACCTGCTTATAAAGGTCACATTTACTGGTTCCCTAGGGTGACCTTTATAGACAGGTTTGACTGTATGTATAAGAAGAAACATTATCAGGGAAAAACATCCATGATTTTTGTGATGACATGTAACGCAAATATAACTTCTCAGTGAAATCTTTTTATTTCTCTTGGTACACTTTCCCTGCAGTCAGACTGAAAAAATCTTACAGCGAAATAGTTTAGAAGATGAAAACTACTATGGTAGCTCAGTTGGTAGAGTGCTCGCGGGTCGTGGGTTCGATCCTCGACTGGGTCTGACCCAAGACTTGAAAGTAGGTAGTGACTGTTCTTTCGCCAAGTACTCGGCATTATGAAATTAAAGTCGTGGTTTTTTCGGATGGGAACTTAAAATAAATGAAGTCCAGTGTCATGGTGGGCTTGGCACGCTAAAGAACCCTGCTGTATAATGTCATCAGCGCAACACACAGGCAAAATTTCTGCACCTTCACCTATAGCTGGTGACGTCTTGATATAAGTGAAATATTCTTGACTGGGACGTTAAACACCATTACTCAACTCAAAACCATGAAAGTTTCCTACCGCTAATATTTCTTCTTATGCAGTATGATAAAATCACAACAAATGTCTAAAATTCTTTTACATATAAAATATTGAGCTCTTACCAGTCTATTCCATCACAAACAAAACATTTCACAACAATTATTAATTAAAATATCTGAACAAAATAACAAAAAATATTCTTACCTAAAAATTTCTTACCACTAAATAGTTTAAAAGATCAAAACCACGAAAGTTTCCTACATGTCTCTTCTTATACAGTGTGATAAAATCACAACAAATTTCATATGTCTGAAAAAAATCTTTTACATATAAAATATTGAGTTCTTACCAGTAGTAATGGAAGTCAAACAAAACATATGTAATGTCTTTACAGTTATAATCCAATATGGCGTTCAGGTAGGCATCACTGATCGCTTTCTCCTTACCCACAAGTTCTGCCAAATTTACAGCAACTATAGACTTGTAGAGTGATAACTGCTCATCAAAATGTTTTACAAAGGCCTCTTGGTTCTCTTTATCACCTAAAATATATAAAAATGTCAAAATTAAGTCAGCAATTATTATTTCAGCAATGTGTTTTGATTAACCTAATAATATAACATCATGTGACATCATGACCTATTATCATGCGACATTAAGACCTATTATCATGTGACATCATGACCTTTTGACACGCAACACCATAACATTTTAACATGTAAAAAATGTTAAAACATGTGACATCATAAAATTTTCACATGTGACATCAAAACATTTCAACATGTGACATACATTTTATAACTTTTTAACATGTGACATCATATTACTTCAATATGTAACATCAAAATTGTTCACATGTGACATCAAATTTTTTTTACATGTGATATCATAACTTTTTAACATGTGACATCATATTACTTCAATATGTGACATCATAACTTTTAACATGTGATATAACACTTCAATATGTGACATAACAATTCCATATGTGACATCATAACACTTCAATATGTGAAATCATATTACTTCAATATGTGACATCATAATTTTTAATATGTGACATCATAATTTTTAACATATAACATCATAACTTTTTAACATGTGACATCATAATATTTTAACATGTGATATCATAATATTTTAACATGTGACATCATATTTGTTCAATATGTGACATCATTATTTTTTACCATGTGAAATTATTAACTTTTTAATATATAACATCATAACTCTTTTTAACATGTGACATCATAACTTTTTAACATGTGACATCATAACTTTTTAACATGTGACATCATAATATTTTAAATACATCTATATTACCTCCTTACATTTTTATATTTTACATTATCTAACTTAATAATGTGAAAACATAACATTTTAACATGTGAAACACTAACAATTAAACTGTTTTATTTAACATAAGACTTCATAACATTTTGAAATATAATATTATAATTTTTCAATTTGTGATACAAGTAATAACATTTTAACATGTGACAGGATAACGTAAGCAGGATGGCAGAGTTATCCAGGTACATTATTTTTCCTGCTTATGGTATATACTGTGTTAGAAATTTCCAAGTTATCAGTTTTAAGGATCTTGTATAGACTAGGCCAGATGTAAAAATAAAAAAAATAAGAAAATATGAGAAAATCCTTGTAAACATAAAAAGTAAGAGGGTTTACATCAAGATCTTTTAATAAATATTTCAAATCGTTACAAATACTTTTCATTCATACATTTTCAGATAAAAAAATTTAAAAATGAATTTTAAATTTGAAACATATTGTCCCTCGGTTTAACAAACACACATAATGCAACATTAAAGTTTCTGCTTGTTTAAATCCTGCAAATATAATGAGTACAGGTGAGTTGTTCAAGCTCTTTGAAAATACGAGACAAGAATAATGAATTCTGGGATAAAAAACTGCCGAAAAATCAAATATAAATTTTATCAATATTAGATTCTTTCTCATATGAAACACAAGAATTTTCTGCCTGTGTACTAAGTTTTTTTTACTGATGCATTGATGAAAAAAGTTCTCACAAAAACTCAATTGCACAAAAAAAAAAATATATATATTTACAGTAAAACGTTTTTACAAGCCCCCCCCCCCCCATAATTTTGTCAACTCGCTTATCATATCACACTATTTTAAAGCATCAAAATCTGTTTCTTTATGTTTATCTCAATTTATAGCAACCACTGTGGTGTAGCTCAGTTGGCAGAGTGCTCGGTCCATAAGTGGGAGGTCGTGGGTTCGAACCCTGACTGGGTCTGACCTAAGACTTGAAAGTGAATAGTGACTGTTCTTTTCGCCAAGCACTTGATCAGCATTGTGAAAAGAGTTACATCTCTTTCAGATGGAAACTTAAAAAATGAGGTCTGGTGCCATGGAAGGTGAATGTGCAGAAATTTTGCCTGTGGATTGTGCTAATAGCATTATATAGCAGGTTTCTTTATTATGCCATGCCTATACCTGACACGGGACTGCATTTATTTTAAGTTCCCATCCGAAAGAGCATACACTTTCATTTTGTAAAGCTCAGTGCTTGGTGAAAGAACAGTCACTACCCACTTCCAAGACTTAGGTTGGACTCTGTCAGAGATGTATGCATCATGAGCACAGGTTACAATATTCATGAGAAATAATGGGTCAGCAGTATGCAAGATTGATGAAGTTTAATCAAATAAAAATATGTATTTAACACGTATTATAAGGTTGGATTAAAATAAAGAAAATAAGGTGCATAGCAAGTACAGCCTAAATAATAAGTATTTATTCATTGTAGTATATAATATATCTTAAGTTGGACCGGTCATTGACTGCAACAAAACAATAGAAAAAATTATAAAAAATAAAGAATCTTAACATTTATAATGACTGATTTAATTGTACATTGTATTTAGTTATGTACCTACAAGTTACGTTTATTACAGGGCACTGGGGGGCACCATGAGGGGATGTAAAAGCTTAATTACTACAGAGGTTTTCAAGCTACCCTTACACTGGCATATTATTGAGATACTGGTAAAGTTTAGCAAGTACCTATATGGACTTCAATTTTTAACTAAATCACCCTTATGTATTGAACACTACAAGGTTCTTTTTGGGGTCATGTCTATTTTGGCACAGAGAGCTGCAGGGTCAAACAAAAAATGATTGTTTTTGTCATATGCTTGTAAAAAAATAAAATTTCATGATATAGAATCTAACAAAATGCTTTTTGCCCTTGGCAAACACTAGTTATTCAACTGGAAAAAAAAATAAAAGTACATGTATTTGATAACAATACAACTCTAACAAATGTAATAAAATCAAGTAAAGGACTCTTATACTAAGGGGGGGGGGGGGTCAGTGGTCAAGTGGTCTAAGGCATAGGCTTAAAGATCTTAAAGATCACAGCACCTCTCATTGTCTACTTAGGTTAGAATCTCACTTGGGACTGATTCTAGATCATCAGTATGCATGCTGAAAGGTCTGGGTTTTCTCTAGGCACTATGGTTTTCCACATCACCCATGAACAAGAATATGAATATTACATTTATATTGAGACATCACCAGTTAAATCTAGATAATAAGCAATTCAACTAACATTATAAGCTATGGTCAGGTTTCATTAAGCATTTTTAAGAACTTTCATTATTACAGTCAAACCAGCCTTAAAGGACACCTCTATAAAATGATCACCTGCTGTTAAAGGACAGTAAAATTTTATCCCAATTGCTCTTTCTTCTTGTTATAAAAACCTGTATATAAGGGCCACCTGACCATAAAGGCAATTTTTCCTGGTTCTCTTAAGTGGCCATTATAGACAGGATTGACTGTGCTTGAATATATATATGTGAAAAGAGATTTTTTCCATAAAATCAAACTTAACCTACCGGTATATATTGTACACAGATTTTTTTTTTTTTTTTATAAAATTCAAACTTGACCTATATGTTGTAAGTAGCTATAGATACTATTTTATAAAATCAAACTCAACCTATATTATATAAATACAGAATTATGCTTAAATGAAAAAAAATACATGTATCTACAAATCATTTTGGTAAGTTTAAAAAAAACCTCAAATGCCCCAAAACAATGATGACATAACTCACACATGTTACTCAAATGGGCCTCTGACCAGGTGAGCTTATCAAAAAATCTTTTAGAACTAGAAAAATCCCTTGCACTACATATTTAAAATCAATAAGAAACTACTATTAAAGAATTATTTATTAAATCGTCTGAATCAAACTAGATGAACTTAAAGTCACTTACAAAAAAAAAAAAAGAAATGAATTTAAGTCACTTTAAAAATGCAGAGATTTTAAAGATTTTGTGATAAGGATGTTTAAATTGATAAAGTTCAAAAGTATAAATATTTATGTAGCCAACCGGGTAGAGAGATAATATGGAGAAGATGATATTAATCTGGTACATGTATATACAACTAAAAATTTCTAGGTAAATTAAACAAGATTACCAGTAATTGTAGTCACATAACCACTGCAGTAGCTCAGTGGGTAGATTGCTTGCTCCCCTCTGTAAGTGGGAGGTCGTGGGTTTGAACCCTGAGCAGGTCTGACCCAAGACTTGAAAGTGGGTAGTGACTGTTCTTTCGCAAAGCACACGGTATTATGAAATGAAAGCAATGGTTTTCTCAGATGGAAACTTTAAATAAATGAGATTCTGTGTCATTATAAGCATGGATCAATAAAGAATACTGCTGTATAATGCCATCAGCACAATGCACAGGCAAAATTTCTGCACATTCGCCTATAGCTGGCAACATCTTGATATAAGTGAAATATTCTTGACTGGGACATTTAACACCATTTCTAAACTCAATTGTGGTTACAATGTTTTCAAGTCAAACTTAAAGGTTGAGTTGTCAGATCTGATATGGTAGAGGAACCCAGAGTAACTGTAGCAAACTAAAATAACTTTTCTCACGCTTAAAATACATAAACTCAAAAAGTTTTATGGTGGTCATCAGAGTATTGTTGATAAGCTTGATATCTCTGTGTCCATGATTGCCCTTGATATATTTGACGTTCCAAATGTTCCTTTTACTCAATTTTTTACACAAATGGTGGGTGTAGCTGGCTAAACAGGGTGTGATTACCCTTCCTGAGCATCTGGCCTCACTTTCCTGGTAGAAGTTCATGTGTTTAACCTAACTTGTCAGTTTCACTTTGATTCTGGATTGTGATCATTCAGACATGGATCAGTCTGTTTGTTTTAGATCTAAGTAGGATTCCAGTCTAGGTAGTGAGAGGCAGGACTTCAGACCATTTGCTCAATGAGGCTAGCTTCCACGATTTGATGGACTCCAAACACCTGCTTGATACCTGAACAACCTACTCTTGTTAATCCAAGTGTGAGAATGTTTGTTGGTTCATTTGTACAGAGTTGGTGGTTTTCTCTAGGTACTCCAGTTTCCTCAACCATTCTTAATTTCTAAATTTTAAATTAATAGTTTCATTTTTGTCAGTCTACTTGAAAAGTATTCTAAAAGTTATTCAAATTTCTTCATTTTATAAAAATCAATACCCACCCTCTAGAACCCCTTCCAGATTGGCATTTGCCAAAAAATTTATTAATAAACTACATAGCAATTCAATTTTCAACCCATAAAATCTTAAATAAAAATATTAAAACTTAAATAAAAACTTCCATTTACACCCTCTCCTAAAATTTTATTTTCAACTGAGATGTAAAAAAGTAGTTTTAACATTTTTGTGAAAAAATATTTTTTCACAAATTTTGCATAGAATTGAATGGGTGGTAAGATACAAAAGGAATTCTTATCAATACAAATTTTTTAATTACCGGTATGTCAACAATTTATCTATTTTTTCCAGAAATTTTGCATAGAAGTGAAAAGGGGGAGGGGTATAAAAGGAATTTTTATCTAATAATACAAATAATTTTAATTACCGGAATGTTAACAATTTACTTATCAGTATGATTACAGGTAAAAACAAAAACCGACCCCCTGTTCCCCCCTCGAGGGCCTCACTGGGGCACTTTTCTGTCAAAAGACTTTGCTCAAGAGGTATACAAGCTATAAATAACCTTTGTCATATATCATTGTATAAAATTAAAACGTGTAAACTGCAAAGTGACACAGGTGAAAATACAGTCTGTCTGAGTACGGTACAGACAGTACAGTTATAAGTCAGCTGTTCGTAGTACTAGGCTGGCTCTGGACAGATCCAAGGATAACTCAAAGTCACTTTACAACAAAAATTCAAAAATGACATTTTCTGGAAATTTTAATCCCATTTTGTTAGCTGTTTGCATTTTTATATATGTAGCAGGTATGTTTAATTTTTTTTTAATTTATAATTATTTTTTAAATTAAGTAATTGTTTTTTAATTTTTTTATTTTTTTTCATGTTTGATATAAAATCTTTTATACCTGATGGACTGTGAATCATTTATATTACATCATCATTAAGAAATGTTGAAAATAAATTTTAAAATGTAAAACATTGTTTAAATTCTGCAGTTTTTAAATTTTAATGAAAAAAATTAAAATTTTTATTTAACATCCTTAAACTTTATATATTTGAACCCCAAGTCATTAATTAATATATCATCATATTAATTTAACATTTTTAAAACAATTTTTAATTTTATCAATTAAATCATACCAATTAAAAATTAAATATGCTTACGTTAATTTTTTGGAAAATTTGGGTTTTGATTTGTTTCAAATGTGGCATCTTGGTTATGGGGAAAATATTTTGGTATCAAAAGCAGTTTACCGATATGACCTTGATTTATATCGGGAGAAAATTTGGTTATCACCAGATAACAGGACGAAATTCATCAGATTACAAAATTGTTATCAACAGAAAAATGATAGTAATTTATCATAAATATTTACATACTAAGAGGTATTCTTAAAAATTTTACAAATTTTATTTTATTTGCAATTAATTCATTATTTTATCAATTTTCACTTGTAAACTTATTTTTTTTTAAAATATGTTTTTTAATTTCTTAAAAATACTAATTGCAAAAAATAATTAAATAAATAAACTACAAAAATGTATTTAAATAAACAAATAAATAAAAATCCATATTTTTCAACAAAATGAGCTGTATGAAAATAAAACAAAAATGTATTTAAATAAACAAATAAATAAAAATCCTTATTTTTCAACAAAATGAGCTGTATGAAAATAAAACAAACTTTGTCAAAACCTGAATGGAATTTTGACTGAGGCTTAAAACACCATTGCTCAACTCAACTCATCTCAACTGAGCACATACAATATCAAAGCAAGTTTTAAGGTCACTGTACAAGGTAGGCTGTACATAAATTTGCTTCATTTTTTTTCTGAAGGATGAACCAAGGTTAACTTCTAGACATATGCATTAAACTAAAGTCTCACAATTTATGTTAGCTTGGATCACAGTAATTGGTCACCAGTACTGTTTATTTCATCTGTTGTAGGAGAAAGTAAAATTTCACTGACAATCAATAAAACCTGTATATAAAGACCATCCTTGGGATTTAAGAATTATGGCCTTAATAGACAGGTGGTCTTTATATAGAGTTTCTCTTTTGGTTGAAATGTGAAAGGGACTTAAAACACTGTATGGTCTTTATTGACAGGTGGTCTTTATACAGATTGGATCTTAACAGTTTTTACTGTATAAAATGTATATGTGTGTGGGAAGGGGGTATGTGTATGTGTGTGTATGTGGGTGTGTGTGTGGGGTGGGGGGTGTTTGCAGAAGGTGCTTTGCCCTATTTTTGGATTTCAAAAGTTTTAAACATTTAAAACTATGCAGATATTATTTTGATATTTAAATTTAAAAGTGTTAACTGGTTTAACCTCTTAAAATTTAACTTTGAAAGTAGCTTGTTTTTTCAAAATAAGGTTTATAAAGAACTGGCATCAATCTTATCTAAAAAAAAAAAAATTTAGATATTTATATAGAGGTGACCCTTGTAAGTAGTTTTATGTTTGTGGCATACATACAGTACAGACCTGTCAAAAGTTTAACACCTAAGCTAACGAATTACTGTAAACGAACTTTAATTTATTTGCAGATATCAACTTTCGCGATTCTCTTGCCAAAACCATTTTGCAACTATTAACTTTCACAATATGGACTTCAGCTGAAAATTTGGTATAAATGAAACCACTTTAAGAAACAAGTTTGCAACAATTGATTTACACAATTATTTTGTTTTCGCGAAACACATGAAAATTATTTGCACACAAAAAAAAGTTGGTTTACTGTAGCGCTGATTTGACAGTTCATCTCAGCCCCTCATTAGCTACCGGTATATCTTTATCGACATCTTTTCAGAAGCTGCGGTCTATCTCTTGGCATCTTTTCAGTAACTCTGCAGCTAGACCGAATTGTTTCTGTCATCAATGACCCTTTTTTATGGCTGGTATCATATCATCAATGAAAAAGGGTCGTTGATGACAGAAACAATCGTCTACTATGCAGCTATCAACCCTTCTAGGATATTGGGTCTAGGGTCCACAAAATTTAGAATTTCAATGTGCCCTGGTCCCGGTACCCTAAAAGGGCACGACACTGTTCATGACTTAAATATTGAAGCCTTTGTTTTAAGTCTTAAAAAAGGAATTACCGGTAAATTAAATAATTATGCAGTAAACTCCCGATTTTAATCCATTTATTGGCGTGTTGTTTTGGGTTATGCACAAATTGAGGAATTAAAATAATTAAACATTAAAACTCTGATTGTAATCCATTTATTGGCGTGCAACTCTTTTGGGTCATGCGCAAATTGAAAAATTACACTCTGAAAGAGCTAGGTCCGTGAAAAATCGGTGACCCAATAGAGTTCCATGCCAAGATAAAAATTTATTGCTTATATTGGTGAGTGATCCATGCCAAAATTTTAATAAAAAATCATTACTTATGTTTACGATCCCATCCATATTTTTATTTAAATTGGTGATTTGAATTTATAATCTTATTTTTGAAACACTTGAAAAAATTAAAATGTTTGCCATGTGTATTACAGTTTGTTTACAAACATGTTGTGTGTAAAAATATATAGCAACCAGGTCATGGTACATGTAATCTTTTTGTGACGTCAGCAACGTCATACTTTTTAAACTGATGTTGAACTTTTTGTGACATCAAGGAAAAAAGTATTGTGTGAAGGAATCAATTTGTCAAAAAATATATGTATACTTATTTTGTTTATTGAAGATTTTTTTATATGTAAATATTAAACAAAACCCTGAAAATGGCAAATGAAATGAAAAATCATTACCGGTAAATACAATATAAATACATTATACACTACTGCCATAAATAAATATACAAATAGTTGTCATAGGCTTTTTCTTGTAATCATCATGCATAGAATTGAAATACATGTATTGAAGTCTTTGTGGACTTTTAACTTCATGATCTACTGGAAAATGTATGCTTGAAAAACAACTTTCCTTGGAATTTTTTTAATTTTGGAGAAATGGTGGAGAAAACTGCATAGCCCAGAGAAAACCATGTCGTTTACAAGCAAAATGACAAACTTTCTCAAACTTAAGGGTTTGCCCTGAATGGGATTTGATCCTATAGGTGGTGAGAGACACTGGTCTGTATATGATAAACTTTCACATATGGCACCAGGATCTGCCCCAAGTGGAATTCAAACCCAAGTTGAGTTGAGTTGAGTTATGGGGTTTAACATCCCAGTCAAGAATATTTCACTATATAGAGACGTTGCCAGCTATAGGCGAAAGTTCAGAGATTTTGCCTGTGCGTTGCGCTGATGACATTATACAGCAGGATTCTTTAGCGTGCCAAGCCTACTGTGACACGAGACCGAGTCATGAAAAGCACCGTGATCTGCAAGTGTGAGCATTTTTAGACAACTGAGCCTGAGGTCAAAACTTAGTGAAGAGTTTCAGTCCGTAATGATATGGGCAGATTTAAATATGTATAATAATTTATGGATGGCAGTGTTTATCACAAGTCATAAAGTACATTAATGGATGAATATTAAAATATTACAAAAACTAAAAATAACAAACTTGAAGTTGAATATTTAATATTTTATGAGTACAGATAAATGTTAATGACAATATGGTGATGATATGCATAAAATTATGACTTTCGTGGAAAGTTAAAATGAGGCCATTAAAATTCAAGATGTATACGATAATTCAATTGTCATTTTCTTTTTATGCATCTAAAAACCTTAAGGAGACATACAGTACAGACCTGTTAAGAATTTAACACTAAGCTAACAGATAAGTGCAAAATCGGCAGCTCATCTCAGCATCTCTGCGTTACTGCTATCTCGAGAGCTTTTTGGCAGTTTCTATCTACCATGTGCAAAGTGAATTATAACCCTGGAAATTTGTTCTGGAAAAGTTTTTTTTTTGCCGAAACTGAATCGCATATTATCGGAAAACGCTGTTTAAATTTGACAAAAATTATCATGATGTCGGCCATTTTTTATGCCCCAATATATATGGCCAAGCACTGTATACTTTGTCAGCTTTTGGGTCACAAGCTATCCATATTTCGGACACTCAGCGACTTCTTTCTCGTTATCTCAGCATTAAACTTTTGACAGGTCTGTATTGTATAGGTACATCAAGATCTTAAGTAAAGATATTACTTTCAAAAACTGCAAAAACTTCAATATTTTAATTCTACTAGTGAAATTTGACATGATTATGAATTTATAATATAAAATCATGGCAGATATAAATTTGTATAGGTCTTCACGGATGGCATATATGTGTGTGTGCTATATACAGCTCCGCAAAAATTGTATTTTTATGTCCCTTAAACCATATTTGACATGATGATTATGAATTTATAATATAAACTCATCACAAATATTAACGTCACTAGTCATTTCGTACCATGACCATTTCGTACCTAAATTTACCATTTCATACAATATGAATATAGTTTTTCAAGGATGGCTGTGCAGGTTATATATACAGCTCTGCAAAAATTGTATTTATTTTATGCAGTCTAAAATCAATTCATCAATGTAAGCTAGGTGTTGAAAGTTTTAGAAACTTGGTAGGCCTTCATTTTGTACCACTACCATTAAATCATACATAGAATTTTTTGAAAAATTATTTTTTCACAAAAAAGTTCAGGCATGAAAATGCCATTTTTGGTTTTTTTTCTGCCTAAAATTAACATTTTAGTGGAGGGTACAAAGGGAGTCCTTCTAGAAATGTACGTCACGTGCACCCCCCCCCCCCCCCCAAAAAAAAAAACCTGTTTTACTTATTATTGACAGTTATGTGTAATGAGGTAATCAATCAAGTTTTTTGGGGGATTAGACAAGGAATGTACTTTAATCAATCCATCTTTGTCCACCTATTCATAATGAACTTCGAGTTTTTACGTGTTAACAAACTTTATGTAACTTAAACAATGTGTTAATTAATTTATCCTACCCTGTATAACAACCAAGACTATAAATACTATTTTGTTAGTACAAATGTACCAATACCCCTCATGATAATATCATAATACAACTTTGTAAACACCCTGTAATGCCACTATAAAAAGAAAATACTTTATGTAGCTTAAACAATATGCTAATACTTTTGTTCTACCCTGTATTACCAGACCGTAAAACAAATACTTTGTCAATACCTTGTAATGTCACCTTAAAAACAAATACTTTTTTATGGGGTTCTTACACAAACAAAAATATTAGGTAAGACGTCACAGCAAGTTTTGTCAGGATATAAAGGAATTCAGACAAAAAGACTGCTAATTGGTTGTACTTAAGCAAGACATTATTTTATCAAGCAGGGGGGGGGGGGAGTGTGACGTAATATGTGTTTTGTTACCCTATTTAGTCTTGGGAAATAAAAGAACAGGCAGGGATGACATAATATGTGTTAATTTTATATAGCCCTTATTAAGTCCCAGGAAATAAAAGTACAACCAGTATAGCAAGTCCTAAATAATGTAAATCCCTATAAATATTTTTTTGACAAATAACACTGGCTTAAGGGCATCCACTTTACTGTTATAAGCAGTTGTATTACATTGTTTGTTGTAATTAATGAGGGCTAAATTAATATTACCTGTCACTATAAAAAACAAAGAAAGAATTTAAAGATAAAGACAATTGTTAAGTCTAAATGATAAAATACAATATGCACACGTTTTTATTTTATATGTGTGCATATTATCATTATACATACATGTGTACATATTTTAATGCATGTGTATATGCATATTTTCATTCATGTGCACAGATATAATTTATATGTGCATATTTTCATTCATGTGCACAGATATAATTTATATATGTGCATATTTTCATTCATGTGCACAGATATAATTTATATATGTGCATATTTTCATACATGTGCACAGATATAATCTATATGTGCATATTTTCATTCATGTGCACAGATATAATTTATATGTGCATATTTTCATTCATGTGCACAGATATAATTTATATATGTGCATATTTTCATTCATGTGCACAGATATAATTTATATATGTGCATATTTTCATACATGTGCACAGATATAATCTATATGTGCATATTTTCATTCATGTGCACAGATATAATCTATATGTGCATATTTTCATTCATGTGCACAGATATAATTTATATGTGCATATTTTCATACATGTGCACAGATATAATTTATATATGTGCATATTTTCATTCATGTGCACAGATATAATTTATATGTGCATATTTTCATACATGTGCACAGATATAATCTATATATGCATATTTTCATACATGTGCACAGATATAATTTATATGTGCATATTTTCATACATGTGCACAGATATAATTTATATATGCATATTTTCATACACGTGCACAAATATAATTTATATGTGCATATTTTCATTCATGTGCACAGATATAATTTATATGTGCATATTTTCATTCATGTGCACAAATATAATTTATATGTGTATATTTTCATTCATGTGCACAGATATAATTTATATATGTGCATATTTCATATATTATAGAAAATATTCACATATAAATTATGTTTGTGCACATGAATGAAAATAATCACATTCACATGCATTAAAACATGTAAATGAAACTATGTACAGATATATGAAAATATGTGCATGTTTATGCACCTGTACACATACCTTCAGGGAAAATGTACCAAATCATTATTTAGTATATACTTAACATAAATATTAGCCACCAGGTGCAATGACAAAAAAATCCAAAAACAACTTGTTTACAAATTTAGTTTACTTGGACACACACACACACAAGCACACACACACACCATTTCTTTAGAACTGAAATTTCTTTCTTTTATTTAGGCTCAGGGAGATAGACTGTCTTTCTAAGTGAAAGATTAAAAAATTAATTTACAGTTACCTGTCAGTATTTGCATGGTTACCTGTCGATATAAATCATATTTATATTTAATTTACCTGATATTACACTAATTGATCGTTCATAAAAATGACAGGTGCCAGTTACAATCTAAACAAGCCAGGTAAATACCAGAAAATAAATACAATCTGGCTTATATCTTTTTATCATTAATGGCAAGTTTGATGTGACAGACTTCAGAAATCTGGGTGTTTAAATAGAGATCTTAATTTGTTTAAGTTCCACTAGAAATATTAGAAATGACAAAATGAATAAAATAAATTAAAACCAGAGTACTGTTAGACAGAGAAAGATATGCCAGTCTGTTTATATTTTTGCCATTAAAAATTTATCATAAAGTAAGTTGGTGGGGAAAAAACATAATAAAATGTCAAATTTTGGACGTTTACCATAATTTTTTGTCATTAAACTGTTGGCAAAGATTGTAAGAATAAAATAAAATTTCAAAAAAAGGACTGGGGAATCAGGGACCTCCTGCACTATAGGCGAGTGCTTACCATCTAATGAACCCAGACCGTTACATTTCTCCCCTCTTATTTTCAATTTTTTGCAAGGTTCTTTGGCTGGAAAGCTCACCTTAATTCCCATGAATGGACTTTTATAATGAACAGACTTGCTAATCTTCAAGTTTGAAGAGCCACACTGTCCACAAAAACTAACAGGAAGGAAAATAAAGCAGGGTTGGACTGGGCTCAATGGTGGCCAAGTAGCTCAGTTGGAAGAGTGTCCCATTAGTATTGGGAAGGTCCCTGCATAGATTGAGCAGTGGTTTGGATGCTGCATCTTTTCCCTTTCTTGTCACAAATGAATAATCTAGGTTCCCACAAATTTAAAACCATTATAGGAGCCAAATATAGTATATAGTATTTTTTAAATTATTGTTTTTAAAAGTTTGGTTTTAAAAAAAAGGTTACTTTTTAAAAGAATTTCCAAGAAATTAGTAACAAATGGTGATTTCGACTATACCAGAATTGGAAACAGACATAATATGGCTTTTCTTTGAATAGTACTGGTAATTTGAAATAATGACCTTCTTGAGTTAGTAAATTACGGTCACCTCAGATATTTAAATCGTGTTTAATTGTAAAACAGAATATGCTGGTGCATGCATGTATAATACTAAAACATGGAATTCGGGAAAAGACAAAAATAAAATATGACTCATGGCACAGTCCGACGGCATGAATACATAATAAATTAGGACACATAAAATAAAACTTGTCGCCTCGGAAACAACGTAGATACAAGCTAGAGACAATGTACACTATTTAATTCATTAACACTGACAGTTTTATTTCAATTAAGGTGTAAAAAATCCATCTACCTGAATATATATCACACATTCTCCTTAAATGACAAGAGAATAATCGACTCATCATACATTTAGGAACACAACGTTGACCTGTCCACTTGACCTTTTATTTAAACAATGTTGCAACCTGTCTATAAAGGCCACCCAAATAAACCAGTAAAAGTGACCTTTATGTGCAGGTGACAGTTATATACAGGTTAAAAAAATGTGAACAAAGAACATTTAGGATACAATTCTACAGGCCTTTATAAGCAGGTGGTCCTTATATAGAGGTGGCCTTTAAGTCAGGTTGGACTGTTGTATATTTCTGATAAGAAAATAATCTCTTCATCATACAAATGGACCAATACAGTAGCTCAGTTGATTGAGTGCTCGCTCCATATGTAGGGAGGTTGCAGGTTCAAAACCAGGCAGGGTCTGACCAAGATGGAGCAAGCTTGCTATACCAACTGAACTACAGCATTGGTACTAATAATGAATCCAAGAATAAGTTGTGTTTGCATGAGATTTGGCTCCGTCTTGTACTACCCGTTAATACAAATTGACGGATACACGGCAATGCCCACAATGTTCGAACAAAGGCCCTGCATGCTTGAATTACACGCAAAAAGAATGAAAACTCGCTCTGAATTGTGCAATTTAATGAAGTCACTGACACAAGAACGTCATTAGTTGCTGTGACGCTGCTTAAGTATCGTGATGGCGGCTAGTGTCGGAATATAAAAGGGCGATTCATCAATTCAAGATGACTCAAAACCAAAGTAAAAAGTTTGAACACTGGCATTGCAACAAGGAAATTAGCCTGGGTGTTCTGGGAGGGCAAACAGCTCCTGTTTAGCGAGTTTAACACCCAACGAGTTGAACACGAGTTTAACACCCACCGCATGTGAAACAAAATTGAGAATGGTATGGCATAAAACTTCTTAGTCCTTGATAAGCGGTATCCATACATGTCAACAATTCAATTAAAATTAAAATTGTTGTGTAAAACCTGTTAATAGAAATTGTTCCATTTAATACCCCACAACTAAAATTTGAAAAAGCTTAAAAATAAGTGAATAAAGTGATGTTTAATATTTCTTTAAGGACAATTTATTTTAAAATTTTAACATAGAATTTTATGGAGAGTGTTCATTGAAATACCCCACAACTAAAATTTGAAAAAAAACTTAAAAATAAGTGAATAAAGTAATGTGAAATATTTCTTTAAGGACAATTTATTTTAAAATTTGAACATAGAATTTTATTGGGGGGTGTTCATTGAAAGCTAAAAAGGAACTGAGTTTTGTTTTTGTTTTTTAGGAGAATTCAATTTGGTTACACAATATATATGCCTGTAGTTTAAATACAAAAATGAAATAAAATATTTTTTGTCCACAAAAACCACTAGATCTCATTTAGATTAGGATTTAAAGATATAAATCAAATAAAAACGTGTACAAAAACAAAAATCACATCAAAGACGGTGATAATCATCAGTATGCTAAGAGCTAGCTAAGAGTATTGTAAATATTTAAATATCAAAACCACAATTAAAAACTTTTAATTCATATATACAGTACAGACCTGTCGAAAGTTAAACACTGAGCTAACAAAAAGGTTGGATGAATGTTGCTCAACGCCACATCAGCAATTTTTCAGCTATTCGCGACAAGAACTATTTTTGTATTAATCTATGGATTAATTTATGAACAAATTTGTGTGTGTAAGTGAAGTGGGAGTGTTGTATGGTCTGCCTTGTACCAGCGCAAACTCAGGGTTAACTCACCTAGTACACCCAAGATAAGCGTACCACTCCCCCGGTCACATTATTCTGACACTGGGTGAACCAGTTAAGGCCAACAGCAAGGAAAATTCACATTCCAACATGTGGTCCGAGCGGGACTTGAACTCACAGCGGTGAGAGACCATAGATTTGTAGGCTGACACCTTATTCATTAGGCCACTGCAGCTTCCTAAGAAAAAGGAGTCTATGCTCAGCTGCAGAGTAAATGAGATATGGAGAGCTAGTGACCGAAAAACTGTAGTGAGATAGATTTGCAGCTGCTGAAAAGATATAGTAAGGAAAGGGCCAGATGAGCAGCTGAGTCAGCACTAAAACCGTTTGCTTAGTGTTAAACTTTTGACAGATCTGTACTGTAGATCAACTTAAAAAGTTTTGTCGTTAAAAGAGGGTACAAATGGGACCATATAAAATATAATGGTGGTTCTAATTCAGTAGGCATTATTTATATATATTATTTAATTCCTTTTTATTGGTTTTTTTTTCAGGGACAGATGCTGGTCAATGGAGTTATGAAGGACACACAGGTAAAAATGCTTATAAGTTATTTACATACAGTAAAATTTGTATAAAGACTAGTATATGGTTTAGAAAATAAAATCTTTGTGAATTAAAATAGTGATTGAGTAATTAAATATGACTACAGGTACCAGTATAATTGAACTTGTGGAGATCGACAGTAGGGTTGCAGATTCATGATTCAATGGTTAAAGGTTCAAGCCCTAGCAGGACTTTGTGGTATGTCTTTGAGCAGGACATTGCGCCAGCCCACCCAGCTGTGCAATGGTTACAGGTATTTAATATGCTATGGAGTAATCTTACAATGCACGTCACCATCTAAGGGAGAGTACTCTGTTGCTTCATATCACTGAAACTGAGATAAGTACTGGCCTGACAAGCCTATAGACTCCAAAACTTTTAACTTGTGATTCATGGCAGAATGATGTACACTGTTTCTACAAAGGGAGACAACTAGACATAAAAATACATCAACTTAATTTTCTTCACAAAAATACATTTTATCTGTTATTTTTCAGGTCCCAAAAATTGGCATACCCTATTTCCAGATAAATGTTCTGGTAGAAAACAATCTCCAATTAACATCAATACAAGGGACACCATAGAAGATCCTGGCCTAAAAGACTTCGCTTTGTGGTATGACCCACCCAAACCAGGGTCAAAGTTCATTATGCACAATAATGGACATACTGGTAAGGACATTTTATAAAATAAGTAGAGGGTAATGTGGTAAATGTTTTTACCCCACTGATCAGATTGAGGGTTTGATACTTTGTCAAGAAAAGATAACTACAATAAATTAGATTTTGGAAATTTTCAACTTTTTCCGAATAATTTCTGTAAAAATTTATATAGCAATAATTGAATTATTGAATTAAAATTTTAATGATATCTAAGAGCAATTGTATGGTAGTTACTAACAGAATAAGGGCTTATGATTTTTTTATACAAGTCAGAGTACCATGAAAATAAGAGTTATCTCCCTTGCAATACTCATACACTGATTCTAGAAAATCAATGTGGCCAAATTTCCAAAATTTGTGAAAATAAGAGTCCTTTTTAAAGTATTTTATTCACAAGTTTGATAATATAGGGTTTTTAAAATATAATTTATCAAAAAAAAATAGCAGTCAATGACGATTTTGGCTACCATGAATGGAACCATAGCAATGGAAATTTTGGCTACCGGAATGTAAACATGGCTCAAATTTCAATATTCTCTTTGGTTATTTTTTCAGTACAAGTGGATACAGAAGGGGAATTCTATGTAACAAATGGTGGTCTTCCAAATGTTTATGCAACAAAACAATTTCACTTTCACTGGGGCCATCACAAAGTCCAAGGATCAGAACATACAATTGATGGAAAAGCTGCACCAATTGAGGTATAAATCCATAAAAAAAATTCCAAAAATGATATAAATATAAAATACCCCTCTGACTTGCCAACATGTAGACACCAACAAAGCAGTTTTGGTTGCACTATTTCTTCATCAGATTTATCAAACCCTATGAGATGCAAGAATAATTTTTTTAAATGCTGCTAAGCGGAACAAGATACACAGATTAACTTCTTAGCCATTATAAATTGTGGGTAAAGATTGCAAAAAACATGATGGATTTACAAAGGGGCACAATTCTAAGAAATTTGCACAGAGTTTTAACAAACACAATATCATATCCTTATTATGTATAACATGTTTAGTAAAACATTTTAGTTTTTCAAAATTCTGGTCAGAGTAAAATTCTTAGATCCTTTATATCTCGGCGAGAAAAGTTTTTAAAAAGGTCAAAACCTGGAATGCCATGGACATTCTTGGACTTATAACATGTACAGAAAAAACTTTCCCATAGAAGTTTGATTCTCAAATATGTTCTTGCATAGTTTTTACACATTTGTAAATGTTTTATTTTTTCCAGTTACACATCGTCAATTTCAATGTTGACAGACATGATACTATTGTTGAAGCTTTAACTGCACCACAGGGATTAGCAGTACTTGGTGTTATGTTTGAGGTAATATAAATATAAATAGGTAATATAAATATAAATAGACTGATTGATTGTTTTGCCCAATTGATTGATTGAATTGGGTTTATTATCTCAGTCAAGAATATTTCATTTAAATTGAGATGTCACCAGCTATAGGTGAAGTTGTAAAAATTTGGACCTTTTCATTAGGTTAAGGGCAACGTGCAGGAAAGGTTCTACAACATGGCATGCTTGCCATGACATGGAGCATCAGTTTTATTTTAGGTTTCCTCTGACGGATCCCTGACTTTCATTTCTAAATACCAAGTGCTTGGTGAAAGAATGGTCAATACTTATTTTCAAGTCTTGGTCAGACCTGGCCAGGGTTCAGACCCATATGAGCTCTCACATATGAAGCGAGCACTCTTCAAACTGACCTACCATTGATGGTTTTGTGTTAAAACTGATAGTCTTATACAGCAAAATCTAAAAGAAATTTACTTTGGGATTTCAAAATAGTTTTGAAATAAGCAAGGAACCAAAGGCGTTGAGGGGCATAATTAAAACGTTTTACTGTAAAGAAATAATGAACAGAAAAACATGCTGCAGTGACTATAGCTATACAAAAACCAATGCAGTAGAACTTTGTTAATTTCATTACTGATTTCTCAAATTCTTTGGAAAATTAAGTTGTCATTATTTGGTTTTTGCTTAACCAGAAAACTTGCAGAGAACTCAAAGCATATAAATGCACTTGTATTTATCAATGAGTTAATACACATGACACATTCACTATTAAAATGTTACATTTACTGACGGCATGTTATTAATTTTAATGTTACAGGTCAGTGAAAGAGATAACCCCGTATTAGAACCGCTTATCTTGAACATGAACCGAGTTAAGGATCCAGGTAAGAATGATATACTTTTAGAATGTTAGAGTTATCCCCCTTGTATCATGTTTTGAATTGAGTTGAGTGATGATATTTAACATCCCAGTCAAGAATATTTCACTTATATCGAGACTTCACCAGGTATAAGCAAAGGTGCAGAAACTTTGCCTGTGTGTTGCGCTGATGGCATTATATACCAGGGTTTTTTTTATCATGCCAAGCCTACCATGACAAGGGACTTCGTTTATTTGAATTTCTCATCCGAAAGAACTATGACTTTTATTTTGAAATGCTGAGTGCTTGGCGAAAGAACAGTCACTACTTGCTTTCAAGTCTTGGGTCAGACCCAGGTTTTCATTTTTCCATTTTTTATTATTTTCAGAATTAAAAAAGAGAATTGAAATCCCCGCCCTTCCCATCAGAGATTTCCTGCCAGAAGACACATCGAGATATTTCCGTTACAATGGGTCCTTGACGACACCAGGATGTTTTGAATCAGTTGTATGGACTTTGTTTGCAGACAGACAAACCATTTCCCATCGCCAGGTTAGTATAAATTAAGGTTTAAACCTCAATTCATAACTACCATTTGTTCAGTCAAATTTGTTTGGCAATTAATTGAGGGAAACTCATAAAGAATATCGTGCTTTGGGGATACGAAATACTGTTATGAAAGTCGAGGTTTGACATTACAACAAGGTTTTACTGTGGTGATAAGTAAATTGTTCAGTAAAATTTGAACAAAAAGGGTCTTGGTGATTGTTTAAGGGAAGACTTAAAGAAAAAAACATAAAAAAAAACATACTTTGGGGCTTCAAAATACTGTAGCAATATGCAAAGTGGCAAAGTTATCAAGGGACATTATACCCAGTTTTTACTGTGGCAATAAGTCAATTTTTAGTCAAATTTTGGAAAAACAGATTCTTGGTGATAAAGTGAGAGACACACATAAGAAACAATGTACTCAGTAATTTTGCCTGTGTGTTATGCTGATTGCAGTAATATACCGGTACAGCAGGGTTTTTTATCGTGCCAAGCCTACCATGATACGGGACCCCATTTATGTTTAGTTCTCATCCGAAAGAACTGTGACTTTCACTTCGTAATGGTGAGTGCTTGGAAAAAGAACAGTCAAGTTATTAAAGAACATTATAACAAGGTTTTAGTGTGCAGATATAAAAAGACAATATTATAATACCAACTGCATGTCATTCTAAAGTAATAAAACACATTCTGCTCTTTGGTTTGTAGCTTATGAAATTCCGACGTCTCTTAAAACCTGCACATGAGAGAAGACATCATAACCATCACAATCGTCGCCGAATGAGAAGAAACGAACCACAGACAGACCCAGCTGTTGAAACCGTACTAGAGGAAATCGGAATCAAAGATAATGCCAAAGACGAAGCTGAACTCATGGAAACAATGATGAAAAACAATGCTCATGGACAAGACCACACCACCGGTAACACAAACGGAATGAAACCAACCCTTGGCGAAACTTCCGAAAAATTCCATTTGTACGATGATGAAAGCCCAGACCTTGACAAAAACAAACCCATCATTAATGGAAGTGCTGAGGCAAAAGAACACAAGACACATGGTGGACATGGGGGTCACGAGGGTCATGGAAGTCATAATGCCGACGTCACCAAGGAAACGGAGGAAGAATGGGTGGAGCTTGATTGGGAGAAATTTAACATTGATCCCAATAACTTGGTGAATAATTTCCGTCCAGTGCAACCCATAAATGACAGGAAAATTCTACGTAGTTTTTCCTTGGAGAAAATAAGGGAGGGTAAAGTTGCCTATATTATAGAGGAAGATACAGAAAATGATAACAATAATAATAAAAATAATAACGGAGCTCTGGGTTCCTCAGCACAATTATCAATATTCATTCTTATAGCCAACATTTTATATGGTATATGTACCCTGTTATAACCTACAGTTTTAAATTTAAATCATTTATCATTGAGTTTTTTTACAATAAAATTATAAATAATAATAAAAAAAATCTGAAGAAAATAGAAAAGTTAAAAAAAATTTGGAACTGTTTTCGGAAAAAAATTGTGTTGGATTAACTCCATGAGGCATACAACCTCAGTGGTAAGTTAAGTTAAAAAGTGTAACCTAGGTGGTTAAAAAGTGTATCCTAGGTGGTTAAAATTTAAAAAGTGTATCCTAGGTGGTTAAATGTAGCAAAAAAAGTGTATCCTAGGTGATTAAAAACTGTATCCAAGGTGGTTAAAAGTTAAAAAGTGTATCCTAGGTGGTTAAATTTAGTAAAAAAAAGTGTACTCTAGGTGCTTCAAAGATTGTACTGAGAAAACTTTACGCTTGTATCTGAAAAATCTAGGAATTGATGTCTAAAGAAAACATATGACTATTACCATTAGCTTGTGTCTAGAAAAATCTGTTCAAATAGGATTTTATTGACTCGTATCTGAAATATCTGGGAATTCAAACTACCATTTAAAGAATGTAGTAGATTAGAATTATATTTGGAAAACATGTATATATTCTTATGTGTATGTGTTGTGTAGCGTGTTTTTGTGTAGCCAGTTTTCTGTATTTTTGTATTGTGATTTGTTTAAATTTAAAAGCTCCCAAAGTTTGATCTGGTCAGGTGACTCAACCTTTCAAGTCTCAAAACAGAGGGTAAATTTGGGGTTTGTTTTTCCCTAATGGGGATTATCTGATTGCCATGTGATCAATACCCCTTAACATTTGTTTGGAGTGTGGGAAACATTTACATCATAAATTCCAGGAATAATGTCATTTTTCTGGAGAATATATAAACCCATGCAGTTCAATATCCATGCAATGAAAATTTGTTGTGCACAAACATAAGGGGGGGGGGGGGATTATATGTTACACTTGGGCAAAACCTATTGACCCAATTAAATGATCACATGACATGATCATATGACAGGATCACATGACATGATCAAACTTTTTGGGCTGTTTATTGTTTTTTTCCCCAAAGTTTTATTGAACTATGTTGGAATATTTTTTATTCTTTAAAATATTTTATATATATACTATTCATCATCTATATATGGCCAAAACTATTTTTCATTCATTTATAATCATAAACTACTTAAACTAATTACTGTAGATCACTTTTATTTTGCGAGATTTATTTTCACGTAAATTCGCGACTCATGCCATTCACGAATTCAAATATCACACACATATTTCCAGCACACAGATACTTCTATGTTGACATACATATGTTGTTTTTGATAAGATTCCAAACGCGAATTCAAATATTCATGAATAAGGCCAAGTTGGTCTTGACGCGGAATTTTCTACTAATGAAAAATGAGTAATCTACAGTATGTATGTCCCCCAAAAGAAGGGGGAGGGGATATTGTGTTTGCTCCTCTGTTACTTCCACAAACACATTTTGTTTACCACCTTCCGTGAAAACTAATCAACGAATCCTTATGAAACTTCACAGGAACAATATTAGGGCGGAGTTAATGTATCATTAGCTGTTCCTATTTTGATCATGTGGATTTCAAATTTGGGGTTCATTTTGGGGACACTTGAAATTAGCATCCTTTTTCAGTTATACCTTGTTTGAACAGTTCATGAAGTTGACATCATCAATAACTTTTACTGAAATTTAGGAGAAAGCTGTTTTTCTTGTTGATTTACGACATAAGGGGAGACAACCATGTTCTCCGTCTACAAATTAACTGATAATTAATATAAGGGTAATTAAAACTAATTGTTTGTTTTACGTTACAATAGATATTTTTTATGTATTTTAATTGTTTTTTTCTTATTAAAATGTAAATTCAGGAATAACAATGCAGCATGACATTATAGTGAATGGCTCATCATAAATTCTAGATTAAGAATTTTGATTTGAATATGTAAACATTTCTCATCGTAATGTTATATAAACTTGACCTATGAACTTTGAGTTGATAAATAAAACAGAGAAATAAATTAAACGTTTCTGTTTCTATTAAGTTTTGGTATTAAAAGACAAGAGGAGTTGAGTAATGGTGTTTAACGTCCCAGTCAAGAATATTCCACTTATATTGAAACATCACCAACTATAGATGAAGGTGCTGTTTTGCCTGTGCATTGCGCTGATTGCATAATACAGCAGGGTTCTTTATTGTGCCAAGCCTACCATGACACAGGACCTTGTTTATTTTAAGTTCCCATACAAAAGAACCCTGACTTTCATTTCATAATGCAGAGTGCTTGGTGAAAGAACAGTCACTACCCACTTTCAAGTCTTGGGTCAGACCCAACAAGGACCAAACCCACAACCTCCCAATTACAGTGTAAACACTCTACCAACTGAGCTACCTCAGTGGTATATTAAAGAAAAGAAGAGTGGAGTTTGTATGGTTTATGATGTTTAAACCCCTATCAGGATTCTTTCACGTCTATCAAGGCGATCAATTCAGGCTTTTATATAATTATTGATAAACCAATTTTAATTTTACTTTATAATGCTTATATTTTGCTGTGGTTTTATTTGGCTTTATTTTCAGTCCAGTGCATTCTCCCGAAAATAAAACAGTCGTGAAATACAACATTTGGAGGCATTCAGTAATGTTGCTCGAGAAGACTGCGAAAATCTGACACCGCAAATACACCAGTGATCATCAAACCTTAAAAATTGACACATGAAAATAAAGTAATATACAGTATTAAATACAAGTAAAAGAATCTTGACTGGGGCGTAAAACAGCACCACTCCACTCACTAACAAATATCACTCAAACTATGGTAATGAATTTTCTCCACCAGTTATCTCCCTTCCTACAATCCTGCTAAAGATGTTCTTTGACAGTACATAACATGATATTTTACGCCAAAGTAAGGATTCTTTCACCTATATGAAGGCATTCAGTTCTTGTGAGTAGAGGAAACCTGAGTACCTGGAGAAAACAACTTTGAACATGCAAACTGACAAATTTTCCGAACATAACATCTATCCCTAGTGAAATTGGAACCTATGCAGGAAGATGCGCTCACTAGATCACTCAGCCACCAGAGCCCACAAAACTAGTAAAATTAAGATTGATTGATTGAATGGGGGTTGACTCCCCAGTCAAGAATATTTCACTTATATCAAGACATTACCAGCTACAAATGAAGTACTAGTGACACTTTTTTTTACCTTTGCAGTGTGCTCAAGGCATTGTGTAAGAAGGGTTCCTTATCATGCCACACCTGCTGTAACACAAGGCTTCAGTTTTTAAGGTCATTTCTAAATGCTGAGTGCCTGGCGGCAGAACAGTCAGTATCTATATTCAAGTCTTGGTCAGACCAGACTGGGGTTTGAACCTATGACCTCTTACATATGAAGCGAGCACTCTACCGCTGATCTACCGTAGTGATCTAGTAAAATTAAGAACTTGGTTTCAGAGGTTATTGAGTTCATGTATTACATCAATATACCATGATACACTAAACACAAGTTAAATCAATCTGAAGTCTCTTTTATGAAGGCGACATAAATAAAATAAGAAAGTTAATATCCTAGCAATTTGATTGGCCAATTAGTAGTTCTCCTTGCAATTTGATTGGCCAATTAGTAGTTCTCCTTGCAAGTTGATTGGCCAATTAATTAAATTATAAAATAATTACGTCTAGGAGCATCTTAAGACTCTGACACATTTTCGTTAGGTTCATCGGTCAACATTAGTAATTTAAGTAATTATCTTGGGGTAATTCCACGTACATTCAACTTAATCAAGCTGAAATTAAAATTGATCTAGCATCTAAATTTGTAAATGTGTAAAAAATCAAAATTTAAACATATTCAACTTAACCAACTGAAATTGATCAGCCGTCTTAAATTGGTTTATGTGTAAAAATCAAAATTAAAACTAATTACTTTTTTTCTAAAAATGGAGTGCACATGGTTTATTATTTATTTCTTTCAATTGAAAACATTTCCATTAAACTGTCAATAAAATAAATTTATAACACACTAACCTAACCAACTTATTTTTAAATTAAAACATAGTTATTCACTTCTCCTGTGTAATGCAATCAGCGCACAGGCAAAATTTCTGCACCTTTGCCTATAGCTGGCGATGTCTTGATATAAGTGAAACATTTTTGACTGGGACATTAAACACCATTACTCAACTCTTTTCAGCTACAGTGAAACATCAATTTATCTCCAATGTAAAGGTGTTTTGTAATTATTGATGGAGGCAGTACAGAGTGAGATTCTAATCTAGGTGGTGGGAGGCACCGACATGCAGATTTTAGACCACTTGAATAGCTGTGTGTATAGATACCCAGTAGGATTCCAGCTTTGGAGGCAAGAGGCACTGACAAATAAGGCTTTTGTCCTCTCAGCTACTGAGGAATGGACCACCTACCTCTAATGTCATGAAATCATGAAATATCATGAAATTTGGGGTCAGAACCAAAAAACAAACATTTAAAACCACGCCATAATACATTTGGAGCAATTAATTCCAAAATTAAAATTCCAATAAATTCCAAAATTAAAATTCCAATAAATTCAAAAATTTCAAACCAGACAAAGAAATAGATGTTGTAGAAAACTGTCCTACCTGACAAAACTGCAAACAGTAGCACCTGAGGATGTACAGGTTTTCATTTTCTGTAACAACATGTCCACTAAACACAAAACCCATGCTATCTGCAGCACACATGTGTTCACCTGAAACACTCCAGCCAGCTACTGAGCCAGTCTGACCACTGACAATCACGACAGCCAATGCTACACCTTTCCTGTCCCAGATAATAGACCCATCCAACTAATTTGCATAATTTAATGGTCAAAGCTACCTGACTCCAATACAGGACAACTTTGACACCTGTGTCAGAAGAGGCTACCAGTGGGGTACACTGCAATACAGGACAACTTTGACACCCATGTCAGAAGAGGCTATCAGTGGGGTATTATATAATACCTTAATTATATAACTATAATACAACCCAAACATCAAGTTTGATACACATCCCTAGTTTAATTAAAACTGTTCATCTAATCAGTTACTATGGAATCTATGGCAATCAGTAAAACTTTTTTAATTTCTTGAAGTGAAACAAATTTTTTAATATGTCTGGATTGAATGGTGTTTTATGTCCAATTCTAGATTATTTTTATCATATGGAGGTATGAGGCCTTGGTGTCTAAGTGGTCTAAAACATTCACTAACAGATCACAGTGTTCATAGGTTCAAATCCTATTCCAGAAGATCCCAGTGTGAGAAAGTTTGTCAGTTCCTTTGTGAAGACTGGTTTTTTCTTTTGCCATCCCAGAACTGCTCATCTCAACACAAGTAAAACAAATCTTGACTATAACTAAAACACCATTACTTGAATTTATTCCACTCATATAGAGGCTAACCGAAGGTGAAGTGATGGTTCTGTGATGGTGATGGAGTGATGGTTCTGTGATGGTGGTGAAGTGATGGTTCTGTGATGGTGGTGGAATGATGGTTCTGTGATGGTGGTGAAGTGATGGTTCTGTGATGGTGGTGGAATGATGGTTCTGTGATGGTGGTGAAGTGATGGTTCTGTGATGGTGATGGAGTGATGGTTCTGTGATGGTGGTGAAGTGATGGTTCTGTGATGGTGGTGGAATGATGGTTCTGTGATGGTGGTGAAGTGATGGTTCTGTGATGGTGGTGGAATGATGGTTCTGTGATGGTGGTGAAGTGATGGTTCTGTGATGGTGATGGAGTGATGGTTCTGTGATGGTGTTGAAGTGATGGTTCTGTGATGGTGGTGGAATGATGGTTCTGTGATGGTGGTGAAGTGATGGTTCTGTGATGGTGGTGAAGTAATGGTTCTGTGATGGTGATGGAGTGATGGTTCTGTGATGGTGGTGAAGTGATGGTTCTGTGATTGGGGTGGAGTGATGGTTCTGTGATGGTGGTGAAGTGATGGTTCTGTGATGGTGATGGAGTGATGGTTCTGTGATGGTGGTGAAATGATGGTTCTGTGATGTTGGTGAAGTGATTGGTGAAGTGATGGTTCTGTGATGGTGATGGAGTGATGGTTCTGTGATGGTGGTGAAGTGATGGTTCTGTGATAGTGGTGAAGTGATGGCTCTGTGATGGTGATGGAGTGATGGTTCTGTGATGGTGGTGAAGTGATGTTTCTGTGATTGGGGTGGAGTGATGGTTCTGTGATGGTGGTGAAGTGATGGTTCTGTGATGGTGGTGAAGTGATGGTTCTGTGATAGTGGTGAAGTGATGGCTCTGTGATGGTGATGGAGTGATGGTTCTGTGATAGTGGTGAAGTGATGGCTCTGTGATGGTGATGGAGTGATGGTTCTGTGATTGGGGTGGAGTGATGGTTCTGTGATGGTGGTGAAGTGATGGTTCTGTGATTGGGGTGGAGTGATGGTTCTGTGATGGTGATGGAGTGATGGTTCTGTGATGGTGGTGGAATGATGGTTCTGTGATGGTGATGGAGTGATGGTTCTGTGATGGTGGTGGAGTGATGGTTCTGTGATGGTGGTGGAGTGATGGTTCTGTCATGGTGGTGGAGTGATGGTTCTGTGATGGTGGTGGAGTGATGGTTCTGTCATGGTGGTGGAGTGATGGTTCTGTCATGGTGGTGGAGTGATGGTTCTGTCATGGTGGTGGAGTGATGGTTCTGTGATGGTGATGAAGTAATGGTTCTGTGATTGGGGTGGAGTGATGGTTCTGTGATGGTGATGGAGTGATGGTTCTGTGATGGTGGTGAAGTGATGGTTCTGTGATAGTGGTGAAGTGATGGTTCTGTGATGGTGGTGAAGTGATGGTTCTGTGATAGTGGTGAAGTGATGGTTCTGTGATGGTGGTGAAGTGATGGTTCTGTGATAGTGGTGAAGTGATGGTTCTGTGATGGTGATGGAGTGATGGTTCTGTGATGGTGGTGAAGTGATGGTTCTGTGATGGTGATGGAGTGATGGTTCTGTGATGGTGGTGAAGTGATGGTTCTGTGATTGGGGTGGAGTGATGGTTCTGTGATGGTGATGGAGTGATGGTTCTGTGATGGTGGTGAAGTGATGGTTCTGTGATAGTGGTGAAGTGATGGTTCTGTGATGGTGATGGAGTGATGGTTCTGTGATGGTGGTGAAGTGATGGTTCTGTGATTGGGGTGGAGTGATGGTTCTGTGATGGTGGTGAAGTGATGGTTCTGTGATGGTGGTGAAGTGATGGTTCTGTGATTGGGGTGGAGTGATGGTTCTGTGATGGTGGTGAAGTGATGGTTCTGTGATAGTGGTGGAGTGATGGTTCTGTCATGGTGGTGAAGTGATGGTTCTGTGATTGGGGTGGAGTGATGGTTCTGTGATGGTGGTGAAGTGATGGTTCTGTGATGGTGGTGGAAATAGCAGTACCAGGAGAAAAAATGACATGACTCTTAAGAAAGCAAACTGACAAACATTCTCACTACCATAGAAAGAGAAAAAGTAGCAATAAAAAACAAACATATCCATTCATGTCCAAAGCTCAGTAAAACTAGCAAGTTAAGTTAAATATGTAACCTTCCACCAGAGAAGTGAGGCCTGGTGCTCTAGAAGGGTAAGACACCTCCTGTTTAGCTAGCTACACTGACTAAGTGTGTAGTCAAAACAGAAAATGAAAGGAAAGGGAACTTTGGAACATCAAATATATCCAGGGTAATTTTGGATATAGAGACATCATACTTATCAACAAAATTGTGGTTATGGGTATAGAACATTTTAAGGGCCTTGACAAGTCTAGGCTTGCAATATCCCTGCATCAACAATATATCTGTCAACAATTTTCAATTGCGTACCAAAAGTCTTGGATGATGTATGAGAAATGTTTCGATGTTGTAATTAGCGATGTCATTATATATATTGTTGACAATCTCCGCGGTCATCATCACAGATTTATGTTACATGACGGTATTCATCCTTCGTTAAGACGTACACGTTTCCCCGCTTGACCCATTAATCAAGGTCTGTAATAAGCTTAAATACGGCTTATATTATTTTAGTGAGTCTAAACATCGTGTAATTACCTATAGAAGCCTATCAACTTGATTGGTTTACTAAGAAAAAAAGCTTTGGTATATCCAGATATATTTGCAATTCAAATTTATACTTCTCGATAACAATTAATTTTCGGTTGAATTTTTAAGTCTTCAAGACTAAAACTGGATACCGATTTTAACGTGATAATCAGGATGATCCGTAATTTATGTGAAGGATTTAATTAAAAAAATAATTAAAAACAGCCACAAACAAATGTTAAAACAACATCCTCGTTATGTTGTCTGGATCTAATTTACTGTTAATTATTTTAGATTGCTATTTTTCTAGATGATACAGATTTAAACATTAAATTTTGCAATAAATTTTATTTTCGTGATCAACTGATACATGGATTTAAAATCCAGGACAAATCACAATAGTTTAGTTATCGTCAAAGAAATTAACAACATTTACTAACAGGTATAATGAATTACAGTTACTGTTGCTGAGATTTGAACCCCCCAGCCCCACCCCCCAACACACACCCACACACTTATTAAAATTCAAACACACACTTCTAGTATAAGATATGATTTTAATTATTTAAGAAAATGTTTGCATTAATTTTATGAACTTTTAAAATAAATGGAAAATTTGAAACTGCTGATTATTTAGCCCAATTTCAGAATTTACTGTTTAAAAATTAAAATCAATAAGAAAGTCTTTGCGGCCAGATGGTCTAAAGTGTGAGCTTATAAAAATCACAGCTTGTTTTTCTTACTACGTAGCTTTTAGTTTCTACTCAGACAAGAGTAAAGTTGAGTAATGGTGTTTAACGTCCAAGTGAAGAATATTTTACTTATATCTAGACACTACCAGCTATAGATGAAGGTGCAGAAATTTTGCTTGTAAGTTTAGCTGATGGCATCATACAGCAGGGCTCTTTATCGTGACACAGGACCTCGTTTATTTTAAGTTCCTATCCAAAAGAACTGTGACTTTCATTTCATAATACCAAGTGCTTGGCAAAAGAACAGTCACTACCCACTTTCAAGTCTTGGGTCAGACCTGGTCAGGGTTCAAACCAATGACCTGCCACTTACGAAGCTAGCATTCTACAGTACTACAACAGTGGTACTCAGACAAAATCCTAGTAAACTGACAAAATTTCCCACACTAGGATCCGTCGAAATGGGGTTCCAACCTAGAGTCAAAAAGAGTACAAGTACTGTATCTCTCTTAAGTCTTAAAATGAACCATCCTTAAAAAAGACAAAAATATTTTTTTCTAACTTAATATCACTTCGCGAAAATATGCCAATTCCAGTAAAGATTAAATTGCTGATACAAACAATTCAACTCTGTTTTCAAATCCAAAATAAAAGTAAAACTATAAATATGATAAGGAAGTTTTGAGTGACTATATAATAATAACAAAAATCTAAGCTGGCCATTTATATTTCCATTAAACATGAAATCTGATCCAAAAAATGTCTGAAGAAATCAAAATTTTACAGTTCTAAAATGGAAAACAAATTGCCGATTATTCTATTTCAATTTTAAGTGTTTTGACTATTTTTGAAATATCCATAAAAATAGGTTGGTATATTGCCCTCTCATGACACACTGACTGAATACAATATGTCATCTTGGTGTAGCGTCAATTTCATGTAAATGGTTATTTCAAAACCTTAGAATTCTAAAATGGAAACAAATTGCGGTTTACAGTCAAACTTGTCTAAAAAGGCCACCAAAGGGAACCAGTAAAAGTGGTCTTTATGGGCAGGTGGTCTTTATATACAGTTTCAAATAATATGAATAAAGGACAATTCTAATGGCCTTTATAAGCAGGTGGCCCTTATATAGAGGTGGAATTTTAAGACAGGTCGTACTATATTCTATTTCAATTTTAAGTGTTTTGACTATTTTTGAAATATCCATAAAAATAGGTTGGTATATTGCCCTCTCATGACACACTGACTGAATACAATATTGTCATCTTGGTGTAACGTCAATTTCATGTACATGGTTATCTCAAAATTTTTGAATTCTAAAATGGAAACTAGAGATTATGGATTATTCCATTTCAATTTTAAGTGCTTTGAGAATTTGTGAAAAAGCAATAAAATCATTGTTTCTTGACACACTGACAGTATAAAATATGTCATCTTGGTGTAAGGTCTGCTTCATGTACATGGGTTATCTCAGCTTCATGTACATTTCAAACAAAGTACAGGCTAATTGTTTGGAAAAATAATGCCACTGGTTGGGGGGTGCAATGATGAAAGTGAAAGCTACACATAATAGATTAAAGCCGAGTTGAGTAATGAGTAATGGTGTTTAGAATATTTCACTTATATCAGTACATTGCCAGCTATAGGCAAAGGTCCAGAATTAAGCCTTTGCACAGAACAGATGGCATTATACAGCAAGATTCTTTATCGAGCCGTGGACTTGATTTACTTGACTTATGTCCATCTCTCCTGGTGGAGAATTGGGCCAGGTATCTTTCTCTTCCAAGAATCTCTGTTGGCAAGCCGTGGAACCTCATTCATATTTAAAGTTTCCAACCAAAAGAACTGTGATTTTCATTTTGTAATGTCAAGTGATTGGCTAAAGAAAAGTCTTGAGTCAGATCAGGTCGAGACATCTACTTCTTGCTGTATGTTAAGAAGTTTTAGTGGTTTTCTTTGGGCACTCCAGTTTCCTCCACCATCCCATAATTGACCCCCTTGATATAAATGAAACAGTCTTGACCTAGATATAATTATTACTCCCACCATACTTGTTGAAGTTAGAACGACTTTACATTGAAATCTAAACAAATTATGTAAATCCTACTAATTCACAGACAAGGTAGTTCAGCAAGACTTACTTTCATATATCAAATTTGAAATAAAACAAATGCTCCAACACCAAAACTAACCATGTTAAAAAATTTTAATAAAAAAATTTAAATTCAGTTTCTTATGTATTCTGTTGGTATTGTAACATTACAATTTACTATAAGCAGAACTAATTTTTTATTTGAAATTCAAATTTTTGGGCCAGTTTTTGAAGGTTTTTTTTTTAGTTTTTTGCGTCAAAATTTGAATTTTGCATAATTTCAATGCTGGGATATTATTGTTAAAAATCTTTTAATAAAAAAACTTTAATTCAATTTCAATGTATTCTAGTAGTATTGTTTCCATTATAATTTACTATTAGCAGAACTAATTTTTTATTTGAAATTCAAATTCTTGGGCTAGTTGTTTGAAGGTTTTTTTTTTTTAGTTTTTTGAGTCAAAATTTGAATTTTGCATAATTTCAATGTTGGGAAATTACTAGTATTGTTGGCAAGCAAATTCAGTGAATTAGGATCCCCGCCAGCAGGTTTTTTTTGTGATTTGCACTTATGTTAAATGGGCCATTGCTCTGAAGAAAATGAGCAAACCAATGATATGTGCATCTACTATCTATGTTGATACTTTGCACCAAGTTCTGTGAAATAGTGCTTCATGATTTTGGAGAATTAGCACAGAAAACAATTTAAGAAGGACGAAAACTCAAATTTAATGTCTCCCTCTTTCTTCGAAAGGCGGAGGATAATAATTTCAAAAGAACTGGTAATTAGAATTTCATCAAACTAAAACATTGTTATAAAACTATGGGTTTGAAAATGATATGCTGATTTTATTGATGCCATGAGTTTGAATTGTAATCATTGACTACACTTGCTTGGTTGCTACGTTGATAGCCCAGTGATACATCATCTGCCTCAAGAACAAGAGGTCGTGGGTTTAAAACATAAGACTTTAATATTTCAAATACTGCTTCCTCAACTGGTGCTTGGTATTAAAATGACAGAGTATTGACTGGGTAGCCCGGTGTCAGGATAATGCCACTGGGGGAGTGGTATGCTTGTCTGCAGCTTACAGAGGCTGTGAGGTAGTGCTTAAAGTCACGCCGAGTGCAAGAGGTATAGGGGAATGATTAACGCTCTCCCAATCTTAAGCACACACACACACACACACATGCACACACTCACAAACACACATGCATGCACAAATGCACACACACACACTCCCTCTCTCTGTCTCTCTTTCTCTCTCTCTCTCTCTCTTTCTGTATCTCTATCTTTGAAATCAACATCCTATTATTGTAACTTCATAGAGAACCTACATAATACCTTAAGGTGAAAAAGTAACGCAATTACATTAAGTTTCCACAAGAGACTTGCCTGAAAGTCGGAAAGTCGCACGAATGATGTCAATGTTGATTCTGATTAGGATCATTAATGTCGTTCATTAAACATCAAAATTATTTTTCTACATACATACTTAATTAAATATACATGTATATACAGTACAGACCTGCCAAAAGTTTAACACTTATCTAACGAATTAGTGCCAAATCCGCAGCTAATGTCAGTCCCGTCCCTGTTTAGGTATTTTTTAACAGCTTTTTCCGTAGCTGCTATCGGTTTTGATAACTTTTCGGACACTATCTGTCCATACCTCCGCTACTTGGCAGCCGAACTTCGACTTTATTTCGTTAACTCAATGTTTAACTTTTAACAGGTCTGTACGGTTCTTTGATCTTTATAGTTCAAATTTAAACAGGGTTCAATCCCCTATGGGAAATATCAAACCGGGTAGACAGTTACTGTCAATATTACCGATATCAATACGATAAATACACTTGTTACGCCGAGTAATTTATTACAGTTCAAAGAACACACCCTTGATTTTTACGAAATACCCCTCAAAGGTATCTGGAAACCAACAAATTATTATTATCATGTTTATTGAATTTTATAATATATCCCCAAAGGGATTAAAAAAATTGACAAACTATTATCGAGTAATGTGAAATAATTAATGGATCGCTGACCACGCCCAAAATGTTACGACAAAGGAACAGCATGTTGAATTAGACGCAAAAAGAATGAAAACTCGGTCTGAATTTTGCTGTTTAATGAGGTCACTGACACTAGTACGTCATTTGTTGCCTTGATGCTGCTTTGATAACGTGATGGCGGCCAGTGTCCGAACATTGTAAGCTTGGTCGGCAATATGTCAATTGAGTTTTATGCCCTAGTCTATCATTTATCAAAGTGCTTCAGCTCAAAGAGGAGGAAACCGAAGTGCCTTGTTTTGAAATCTGTGTAATATCGACCTTTTCACAGCTCTAGTGTGGGGGTAAAGTAGTTGAGTTTTACAAAGTGCTTTAGCTAAGGGATGGGAAAACCAAAGTGCCCAGTTTTGAAATCTGATTAGTATCAACCTTTTTACAGCTCTACTAGTAGTGTGGGCAGGAGAGATGGAAATCTTGGAAGATTTCTAAGTATTGAATGAGTCTTTGATTAAGATAAAACTTTTGATTGAATCACAATCAAGACTGTACAAATACAACCACCCAATCAAAATTTACCACACATATTTCCGCCCAATCAGAGGATATTTTACTTAACACAATTTAAACACATACAGTACAGACCTGTCGAAAGTTTAACACTGAGCCAACGAAAAGAGTCGAAGCTCGGCTATATGAATAGTTCAAAATATGGATAGCTACAGTTATCACAAAGCTGTCGAGAGATAAATAACAGCTGCCAAAGTATAGGTAACAATGGACCGAGGTGAGATGCCTATTTGGTACAAATTCATGTGTTTAGTGTTAAACTTTCAACAGGGCTGCACTGTAAGTACTGTTGTTTCATGTACTGATTAACAGTGTTGTCATGTCCGCCGCAGATCAACCTCGGAATTATACAAGACTAAAATGGAAAATTGTAGGTGGCTTATAAAGCTTGTAAACACTAGCTTAATACAGATAGGGTGATATTATAGGATAATATTAGTAATTACAGTAAAACCCCTGTATGTGGGACACCTTGAGACTAAAAGATCCTTAATATCAGTTACCTTAACATAAATTCATATATCCAGACACTATATATACATGTATATGAAAAAGCTAAAAAAAATTCTGAAAAAATAGTAGTCCTGAAAACTGGAAGAATTTTGTTCTTTATAAAACCCTGTATGTGGGACACCATGAGATTAAAAAAGATCCTTAATATTGGTGAACATAAATTCATATATCCAGACAATAGATATATATATATATATATATATATGAAAAAGTCTAAAAACTTATGACAAATAGTCAAAACTGGAAGAATTTTGTTCTTTATAAAACATATGGGATGTCAAGTCTATTGAAGTTATAATAAGCAAGATTATAAGAGTTTGAATCACATCATCCACTCAAAACATTTCTGCACTAAAAAAATGATCAGACTATAGCATGTGACAACTTTGAAAATAACACTGTACTGAAGAGTAAAATGCTTTAAATTAATCAATTTTAATTACTGCAGACAGACTAAAACTAAAACTGTCTCTTAAGAGCCAAATACTCCCTGCTCCTAACATTTAATTTTTCCTGTGACCTTGACCTTTCCAATATGAGTTTGGTTCAAGGCCATGATACACACATTTGGACCATGAAGATTATTTATGTGAAGTTTTATGACAGTCCTCCAAAAAAGCTATGAGATATGGCACGGACATGATTTTACAGACAGACAGACAGACAGATGAACATGGTGATTCCTATATACCCCCCCCCCCCCCTCAAACTAGTTTGCAGGCGGTATAATAAAGCACCAAAACCCCACTGTTTTGGACCTAAAAATTTTTGCTCTCGTATGCCTCGTCTGGTTGGCTAAGTGCATGTACCAGTGGAATATGTGGTTCTTAGTCTTTACTTGCAACATTTTGGCAAATGTAATAGCACTCTAAAGGTCACCTTTCAACTGCCCATTAGTACAAAAATGTTTATGCACAAAACATGTAATGCATGCACAAAAGTCACATACCAGATGAACTTGTGTTTAGATAAATGACAAAAATTGTTGTGTCGCAAATAGCTGAAAAATTGATGAGATGACGTTAAACAAAAAAGCAAATAACAAACCAACCAAATATAAATTCTAGATAAATAATCATTATAATCAATCAACCATTATAATACAAGATTAACACATTTTTAAAATTTTAATGACATGAGATTAACACAATTTCTTAAATTTCAAGCAACCGTTATGAAATAAAATTTACATATTTTCTTAAATTTCTTTTAAAAACATCAAAATTATTGGAATCTGAACTGTGGAAATCAGAGCATTTGAATTACAGTACAAAAAATTAAAGAAAGTAATAAATTAAATACTGAGGTTACTTACATCTTGCTCTCTAGGTTATAATAAAACTCCAACATAACAGATTATGATCCCACTAAAATACACAAATGATTTCAATCAAACTTAGAACCATTGCAGTAGCTCAGTTGGTAGATTGTTTACTCCATAAGTTTGAGGATATGGGTTTGATCCCCAGCCAGGTCTGACCAAAGATTTGAAAGCGGGTAGTGACTTTTCTTCTGCCAAGCACTAAGCTTTACGGAAATGAAGTCAAGCACCATTCTTTTGGCTGGGAACATAAAGTAAATGATGTCCCTGTCACGGTAGGAATTAAACAATAAAGAACCCTGCCGTATAATGTTATCAGTGCAATGCACAAGCCAAATTTCTTGACCTTTATCTATAGCTGATGATGTCTGGATATAAGTGAAATATTCTTGACTGGGAATTTAAACACTTACTCAACTGATCTGGTTATAGGTGTTACATCAAGAGTTATAAATATAATTACTGACACCTCACTCTCTAGGTTCATGAGGTTACAATGATACTCTGACATGACAGACTAAATAATTATCATACTACTTTGTAAGGGTTCTACAATAAAACGGGTCATCAATTTTTAAGGTCTCTTGTGAAGGAACCACTGTATGGAGTGGCATGGAGTAGAGTACAATGTAATGGTGTTTTATGCCCCAGTCAAGATTCTTATATCAAGGCTGTCAGTTTTGAGATGCAAACTGACAAACTAAATATGAACCTATGTTGAGAGGTGCTTTAGACCCCTTAGCCACTGAAGTCCTTATTTTTGTATGAAGATATTGTTCCAAAGCTAGTCCATTGCGTTTTGGCAACTGAAGAAGTTTTTACATGGATCAAAATTATCTTGATAATGAACACAATTTTCAACTAAAATCACTAAAGCGTCATGTCACAAACCAATTCAATGACACTAAAATACCAATTTCAAAAATGAAATTTCATTAAAAAGTAATGACATTTTTTTTCAAACTAAAAATGGTGGCCATCTTAGATTAAATAATCTAAACCAAGCAATCCTTTGATTTCAAAATTAAATTACCAAAACCAACTAATCTTTTGATTTCAAAGTCGGGCAATTGAACATAAAATTTTATGGAAATACATTACATGACCAAATGTGAATTTTATTCTGACATACATCTGGAATTTATGTCAAATAAAACAAGCCGATTTTACTATACTAAAAGTTTTTGTAATCGTAAATGTACCATTACTTGAAAACATCATCCATCAACTTACACAGTAAAAAAACAACTAAAGTAGGTACATAAAAAACAAATAAATAAATCAGGGCTCAGTTATCATGGTTACGGATACCTAATTATTCTTAGTAGACCTATTTTTACGTGATTAGTGAAAAAAACTATAATTAATGAAAAATCGTCCCTCAAAACAGTTTTCCGTGAAAAATTGAGGGTGTTTGAATAATTTTAACAAAAAATAGAAAAACCTGGGTGTTTGAATTTGATTAATATAGTACAATTCAGAAAATTTTTATTCTCTATCAAAACAGGTGTTTGAATTGAAACCGTCCTAGAATTAGTAAGACATTTAATGTACTTAATGCCTATACATGTACAGTCAAACCTGTCTATAAAGGCCACCCAAGGTAACCAGTAAAAGTGGACTTTATGGGCAGGTGGTCCTTGTATACAAATTCAAATAATATGAATAAAGAACAATTGGGATATAATTCTACTAGCCTATATAAGCAGGTGGTCTTTATATAGAGGTGGGCTTTAAGGCAGGTTGGACTGTATATTGTATATAAGCTTTATCTTCACTCAGTCAAATTATTGTATGTGGGAGGTTGTGTGTTCGAACTCCGACCAGGTCTGACCCAAGACTTGAAAGTGGGTAGTTACGGTTCTTTCGGATGGAAACTTAAAATAAAGATGATCTGGTGTCACGGTAGGCATGGCACAATAAAGAACCCTGCTGTATAATGCCAATGCACAGGAAAAATTTATGCACCTTTGCCTATAGCTGGCAACATTTCAGTATAAGTGAAATATTCTTGACTGGGACATTAAACACCATTTCTCAACTCAACTCAACTCAACTCTCTTTAAATAATATCTATTAACATTTTCTTCATTTTCATAGTGTTTGTTATAAAAATGGTTACGCATTTAGTGGGTATGAAAATGTGTGTGGTAGGTTTAAACGATAACACATGCTTTGGATATAACTGGAAAATAAGGTGTGAACATTGAATTAATAACAGGAATTTTGTATTATACATTGTAATCCGTTTTAAAACGAGTACTTACAGCCTGCTAAAAGAAATTCAATAATGAATGGTATAAGATCATAATTATCTGGGTAATTGATGCTTTCTGCTTCCTTAATAACTTAAGGATGTTTCTAAGTGGATACGTTTTTAATAAGTTTTCTGAAAATTTGCTTGCTAATGATTATTTTGTTTCGAAAATTCTATATGTATCAGTTGATTCACATTACTGTGAAATCATCTATCTTTGAACAGTCCAACCTGCCTTAAAGGTCACCTTTTATAAGGGCCACCTGCCTATTAAGGCCAGTAAAATGGTATCCCAATTGTTCTTTATTCATATTGAACCTGTATATAAAGGTCATTGTTTACTGGTTCCCTTTGGTGGACTTTATACGGGAAATGTCCCGGCGCAAAGCGCCGGGAATTTCCCGTCTATAGGTAACACGTATGTATTATGACGTCATAGAAAATTGTGGAAAAATTCTATAGACCGTACGTTCAAATCATTTGACGCCGCGCGTGCACCACTTTTCTCACTTTTCTCAAGGCCATTAAAGGGGTCAAATCGACAGGAAGTGAGCTCCATATGGGGGAAAATCTCGCCCGTCTCGTTCATCAGAAATGAAACCAAGAAACGATTATCGTGAAAATAATTCATTGAAACAAGTAATAATTTAAATAGGTTGATCGAATACCAAATATTTACGTTTCTTTCGCCGTTCTGGCTGATCTCCAAGTGTAGCGTTTCAAGATTCGCGATGACGTGATTTCTTTTAATTTGGGTCAAAGTTCAATTCAGATCGATAACCACTGTAAGCCAATCAGTGACCGACTTTCCCACGTGCATCAACCATGATCACACAGTATACAATGCGGGAAGATACAAAATTTGCCGATTTCAAGTTAGATAAATCGATAACCATGGTTACCTGACACAAAACTATTACGAGGTTAGCATAACCACAGTATACGACTTCTACGGTAACTCTTTTTCACATATTATTACTTAATTGAATCAAAATTTTGAGTGCATCTGTGACCCTCGCTGAATGCAGTGTAAACAAAAATGGCGTTCGTCAGGACGGGAAAAGACGTTTTCACAAAGGATCGATTTTTAAGAAAAATAATAAAATGCGTTTTTCGAAAGAATTAATTAACAGTTCTTCCCAATAATCATTTTTATGAAAATACAGATAAAATTTATTGAATTTATTCCGAATTTAATGTAAATATTGACAAATCCTCTTGTTTGTTTACATGTGACGTGGATATCATGATCAGCTGATCGAGCTGGACCAGTTTGACTTCAAGGTGCTGACTAGAACTGACTTCAACTACAATGACTGCACTCATCAAAAATCTAACTTGGACATAACTGGTGAGGAAACTGTACATGTTGTGCAATGAGATGGACCGCTGTCTCAAAAAGTTGTGATGAAAATAACAATAATAAAACCTTCATGTTGAGTTTAGCAGCTGACTGTAGTTGAGATCCACTTAGGTAAGGTCTGAATTGACTCCTTGAAAACCTCCAGGGATGGCGACTGGACTACTGATGCTGGCAGGGGATTCCAATAATTTAGTTCTCGGAATAAATATAAAAATTTTAACTAGGGTAAAATCAACATTACCTTCTTTAATATCCCAGACTTGGTTCTCGAAAAAAAAGTTGGTATAAGTGAATAAATGCCAATTTCCACTCCACCATCCACATAAGCGACCATTTCAATATAAATCTTAAAGCACCATCTTTCTAGTATATCATCCCAGAATGTTTCATTTCAATTTAGGTGAATAATGAATAATCTTGACTGGGGTAAAAAAAAACTCCAACCCACCATCCTAGAATTAACCGTCTCGATATAAGTGAAAAAGCATTTTCAACTCTCCGGGGCTGGGTCTCTTCATGCAGTAAAACATAAAGGGGCTGGGCTAAAATTAACATTATTTCGGTACAAGCCTGTCAAGTTTTAATCATATCATTTGTCACTTGCAATGGTGTGTGCTTTAGAAAATTCTCATCATGGTACTATATGCCTGTGAATGTTGAAGGTGTAAGAGGAGCTTACCCTCATACCACTGTATTAATATCGGGTTGTGGGTAAAAGGTGCTGCCTAACAGAGTCACAGACAAGCATTCCAATCCCAATTAATATAATTCTATCACCAGTCGATATGTGGCTTGCAAAATGAGGAAGCAGTAACTCAAATTTTGAAGTATTGTCATGTATAACACAAGTCAGGTTGGAACCAAAAACCTTCCACTCTCGAAGAGGATGCTACACCATTGAGCAACCAAGGCAGTCACAAACAGAATAGATTGTTGACCAATGGATATTGCAAGCCTAGGCTTATCAGGGCCTTCGGCAAAAAGTTTTATGACCATCATCACTGTATTGTTGACAAGTTTGATGTCTCTGTGTCCAATATTGACCTGGATGTTTTAGTTCCATGTTCCCTTCACTTAATATTGATTACACACGTGGCCGGTGTAGCTAGCTAACAGAAGGTGCTTACCCTTCCAGAAAACTCGGTCTCACTTCCCTGGTGGAAGTTCGCGTGTTTAACCTAACTTGTCAGTTTCATAGTTTTTTTACTTTACTCCTGGATTGTGATTTGGACATGGATTAGTATGTTTGTTTTTCATTGGTATAGATAGTTCCCATGTGACGTCACACTGTCCACTTCACAGGTAAAGTAGTGGCCATTTTGTAGGTATTTATAAATTGAATCTTATTAATTCATTCTAAAATAGGGTGTATAAAATTTTTTGTCACATCGTTGTTATGGGGACAAAAATCTTATAAAATATACCAAATCAAAGTAAAAACATTGGCCATTTCATAAGTTTAAAAACTTTATTGATATCCCGATTTTTGAAAACAATAATTTGAAAATTAACAAATTTGGTTAAAATAGATAGATAAATGATATAGATTGCCCAATAAAATGGCGACCACTCTACTGAAAAATTCGTCTGCTAGAGGTCCATGGGAACTATCTATAACTGCTTCATTAATTGAATGGGGCAATCTTGAACTGTGATATGATACACATCTTGTTTGAAGAAACAGGAGTAGTTATTTATGCAATCCACAAATCAGTAGATTAAATTATTCACATGGTATGGTAAAAGGTGATTTAAGATGAGAAGACATTACAACCTGAGAATGAGATTAGTATATTCACTATATTGGGTAATATTGAATAGCCTTTTGTGTCCCTGGAAAGATCATACCAAAACTCAGTTCTGTGTGACAGAACATGATTGAAAGATGACGCAAGAACTCGGCGGTAGTTAACTATAATCAGTCTCACTAGTATTTGGTGAGACAAAACAATGTATGCCACCCCTTTTTTGGGTGTGTGTGTGTGTGTGTGTGTGTGTGTGTGTGTGTGTTGTGTGTGCACAATAACCCGATAATAAATTTGGACATTTCCCGGGATAGGCAATGCCTATTTTCATATTAGACAGGTTTGACTCTAAGAAAAATACCATTTTGTCACGCAAATTAAAAAAATTCAGAAATCTGGCTATTATTAATTTTCAAATGTTGGAAACCTAGCACACTGCCAGATAGACAGACAACATCTGACCATAATAAGTTCAAATTTCTAGAAACAGTGCATAAAAATAACAAGAAATGACATAAAATTTCCTGACTTGCACGGAGTAACCTGTTATGGAGAAGGCAATCAAAATTATTACAGATGAATGGACATACAGTCAGACTGACAGACATATGGACATTGCCTTACCATAATAATGTCCAATTTCTAGAAACGGGCATAGAAATTTCCTGACAATCCATTACCTTATGTCTTGCTTCTAGAAACCGCCACATAAAAAAAATACACTAAGTAACCTGATTATGAATCGACAGATCGCGGGCCATGCCCACAATGTTCCAACAAAGGCCCGGCATGCTTGAATTACACACAAAAAGAATGAAAGCTCGACCTGAATTATGCCATTTAATGACGTCACTGAAACTAGTATGTCATTAGTTGCCAAGACACTGCTTTGGTACCATGATGGCATCCAGTGTGGGAATATGAAAGGCATGGCACATAATACGTCAATTATAGCAGTTAGTGTGCAACAATGCGACATTGTACTATCTAAACTTGTCAAAATTATTACTACCACAGATCAAGTGACGTGCATCTAAAACACGACGTCGTAATTCGCGTGATCAATACAGCAACAAGTCACATATTGATCTTCACACATTTGAATCAACATTTACATAATATGACATGACTACCTCATACATGATGAGAAATTAAAGCGCACTTTGTCTCTGGATTATGGAAATTAATATTACATACTCCGAAAATATCACAGATAATGGTTAAAGTTGTTATCTTAAAAAGAAGGAAATTCTGAACTGAAAAAACATTTAACAATACAGGCCTGTCGAAAGTTTAACACTAAGCTATGAATCAGTGCCATACTGGCAGCTCATTTTGATCCATGTACAATATTTTGGGCAGCGTTTGGACAGCTGCTACATATCTGTCCACAGTTTTTTTCAGTCACTAGCTATCAATAACGGTATCTTGACCACTTGGCAGTCAAGCTTTGATTTCCTTTTCGTTAGCTACCGTAAGTATGAAACTTTTGACAAGCCTTTAGGGTTTAACATACTCGGAAAATTGCACAAAGTTCTTATCTAAAAGAAGGACATTTTGAACTGAAAATCATTTACCAATACTGACTTGTCAAAAGTTTAATGCTAAGCTATGAATCAGTGCCATATTGGCAGTTTGTTTTGGCCCATTGTGTGGCTTTATTTTGGCAGTTTTTAGATAGCTGCTGTATATCTGGGTTTTTCTTGGCCATCTAGCCATCCATATCTCAGCTCATATTGGTATCTTATTTTTGCCCATTGTGTGCTACATTTTGGCAACTTTTCCACAGCTCTAGATATTGTTATCAGCCAAAATTCAACTCCTTTTTTCATAAACTCAGATTTAAATTTTCCACAGGCCTGTACTGTTTAACACACATCCAAAAATATCACAGATTACTCTCTAAAAAAGAAACATTTAAGGTGTAACAGGAAACAGGAGCAGGTTCAGAGAGCGGCAAATTGGGTCTAATTTCAGACTGGGTCCAAATCTATTATAGTAACAACATAATAGAATCAGAAAATTTATTTTAATATTAAAAAAAATTAAATTGTTGGTTACCATGACAACACAAGGAAATGTGTCAAGAGAAAAACTGAAGTCATCAACAAGGTTTGTAATAAAGCTTCAAATGTAGCCTTTAACTATTGGTGCAAGTGTCCTAAACTTGACAAATTACAAGTAAATTACTGACATTGTAAAAGCTGGAACTATAGGTCATCAAGGATATGTTGGTATTAGAAACATTTGTAAGATAGAAGAAAACTTCACTACTGTATTTCCATAAATTGAGTGCCCATGGTTTTTATTATTTATTTCTTTTAATTGAAAATGTTTTCATTAAACTATCAATAAAATGCATTTAAAATGTACTGACCTAACCAAATTATATTTTTAATTAAAAACATTATTGTTCAGTTCTCCTGTACATAGAGAAATATTTAAATATACCAATTTGCCTATGATAGACTCGCCCATGTTTATAAATGCCCTGACACAATATCGCTGACAGACTATATTGTGATCCTTAAGTTTGTATTCTTTAGACCACTGTGGGCCACCAAAATAAAAAAAAAACCCAGAAATCATCACATTTATCATATAGAACCAAATGTAGACTTTAACTTAAAGTGCAAATGACCTAAACTGGACAAATTACAAGTACATTACTGGCCATTGATAAAACTGTCTAAATGATGTAAGGCAGATCTAAAACGGATATGTATCCGAGAGATGGAGAAATTAACAGGAGGTTTTTATGATGCTGACAAAGTACTACAGCCTCAAACAGGTGATTTACGCTGGTTTTATGTAGCAACATACTTATATCAACTATATAAAAATCACACATTCACTAATGGGTCATTCATCACCCAGACAAAACAATGAATGGATAAAGTAGAGTAATGGTGTTTAATATGCCCCAATTAAGATGATTTCTTTTATATCAAGGTAGTGAGTTCTGGGATGGCGGAATGGAGTAATGGTGTTTTATGCCCCAGTCAAGGAGGGGAGAAATGGAGTTTAATGCCCCAGTCAAGATGATTTCAATTTTATCAAGGTGGTCAGTTCTGAAAAGGTGGACTGAAGTAATGGTGGATTATGTCCCAGTCAAGATTCTTTCATTTATATCAAGGTGGTCAGTTTTTAGCTGGTGGAATGGAGTAATGGTGTATTATGCCCCAGTCAAGGTGGGGGGGGGGGGGGGGGGGGGGGGGGGGGGAGAGGGAGAGAGAGAGAGAGAAATGGAGTTTAATGTCCAAGTCAAGATTCTTTCATTTATATCAAGGTAGTCAGTTTTGAAAAGGTGGAGTAAAGTAATGGTGTTTTATGCCCCAGTCAAGATTCTTTCATTTATATTGAGGTGATCAGTTCTGAGATGCGGTAATGTTATTTAATGCCCAAGTCAGGATTCTCTTGTTTTTATCAATGGGGTATGTTTTGGGACAGTGGAGGAAACAAGAGTGTCTGTAGAAAGCCACTGATCTTCAGCAAGCCAGCTGACACATTTTTTCACACTAGGATCTGGTCAAGTAGGATTCAAACCTTGGTGGCCAGAAGCCCTGTGATCTATATGGATGCAGTTCTGAAATGGTGGAGGAAATCTGAGTGGCCAGAGAAAACCACTGAATTTCAGCGAGCAAGCTGACACATTTTTTCACACTAGGATCTGGTGAAGTGGGATTCAAACCTTGGTGGCCAGAAGCCCTGTGATCGATATGGATGCAGTTCTGAAATTGTGGAGGGAATCTGAGTGGCCAGAGAAAACCACTGAATTTCAGCGAGCAAGCTGACAAATTTTTTTCACACTAGGAATTCTGCCAGAGTTGGATTCAAAACTAAATAGTCAGAGGCACTGTGATAGATAAAAATGCAGTTCTGAAATGGTGGAGGAAATCTGAGTGGCAAGAGAAAACCACAAACTTTACGAAAATAAAATGACATATTTTCTCATAAAATGTGAAGAACTCAAACCTAAGCAATGTCTGAGGCTCTCCGATTGATAAGTATACGCTTTAGACTTCCAGCTTTCAAGGCTCCGATTCAAGGCCATAGCTTAATCTAAATCATATCAAAATACAAAAACGGTTATGCTACTAGAATATTGCATTCACAAACTGTGTCAGTGATATTTAGGTTAGGATCAATGAATAATTGGTTTATAAACACAATAACCTGAAAAAACATCTAACTTGACACATATATAACGACTTAAGTAGCCAATTTAATCCTCAACAGATTCTAAATGTTATCATATTCCTGACACCTTAAACTAGGGGCTTGGTTATCAAGATCTGATATTATTGAGGTGTCAGTCCGTTCTGCGAAAAGGATGTGTAAGTGCATTCTGAACGAGAGATGATGCCAGATAGTTCGAAAGAAAAGAGGTGTCGGTTCGTAAAATGTGTCAGTTCATTCTGCAAAAAAGATGTTTCAGTGCATTCAGAACGACAGATGTCAGTCTGTTTGAAAGAAGAGGTGTCAGTTCGCAAGAGGTGTAAGTCCATTACTTCTGTCCAAAATGAGGTCAGTTTTCTCTGGGAACTCTAGTTTTCTCCACCATCCTTAAACTGACCACCTCAGCATACATTATATATAAGTGAAAGAGTCTTGACTTAGCTGTTAATTTTTATTTCTTCACCCCACACCACCACCCAAATACTGACTGCCTCAATATCAGTGAAAAAATTTGACTGGGGCTGTAAAGTTTCATTTCTTCACCCCACTCCACCATCAGAATACTGACTGTCTCAATATAAGTGAAAAAATCTTGACTGGGCTGTAAATTTTCATTTCTCCACTATGGTCCGTCCACCATCAGTATGACATATGGCAAACAAGCTATAGTACCAATCCTAGCTAATATAATCTCATTTCTTTGATAAACATACCGTTAATATGGCTTCATATTGGCTCATAATAACACACTAATCCTGTTACCGTGGTATTGAAACTGTATTAAAATATGTTATAATTGAATTTAGGGGCTAAAAGCCACCCACACACCAGATAATATACATGTATTAATATAGCTTCTTGTCAATTTCAATTTCAAGATAGCAGTTATGAGTACAAGTGTTTTTAAAAGCCTTCAAAATAAACAGATGTCAAAGACCTTTGTAAACATTTTTAAAAGGCTCCAGTTTTACAACTTTTGTAAACATTTTAGGTTCAGGACAAAAATTTCAGGCCCCACTTTCAAGCTTTTGTAAACATTTTAGGCCCTGGTCCCAGTTTCACAATCATTCCTTAGCTAAGATTTTCCTTAACTTAAATTTAGCAAATTTTTGTACTACTAATGAATATTTTTGTCAAAACTAAATGCAAAATGTTTTAATCTTGAGGTCTTAAAAATGACACCTTAAATTCCTGAATATCTTGAAAATTAACAAAATTATAAAGATTTGAAATTTTGCAAGGTTTAAGCTAAGGAAAAACTTAGCTAAGGAATGATTGTGAAACTGGGGCCTGGTTTCACAATCATGTCTTAGCTTAGAAATCCTCGACGAGTTTGTTCATAAGTAAATATTGTTTTGATAATTGTGTATTATTGTAAAAAATTTACTATTGTCTAAATTTACTAATATTTAAAATTTTAAAATCCTCAAAAACTAAGGTAAACTCATGCAAAGTATTAAATTTCCTTTGCTAAATTTGGTTAAATATATTTTGGTCCTATGGGCATCTTTTCCAACATCTTGAACATTTTGATTTCACAATTTTGGTCCAAGGTCTACTGATACGGAAATGTATTTCTAAATGGCCTTCTAGTGCTGTAAAATTAAAACTGGTATAATATAATTTGACAGCAGCTAAAATGAATCCGTACATTCTAGTCAAATGTACCATTTCGTAAGGATACACTATGGTGGTTTGCTCAAAGATCAAATTTTGCACATGTTCAACGGATAACACCGAGTAGTATAAACTGCATATTGCTTTATTTTTGTGCTTTGACAATGCCTAGTGTATTCTCGATGTCAAATTTTCGCTGTCTTATCTGAGTAAAATGAAGGAAGAGGTTGAGAACCTTGAAGAGTTACTGAATACCACAAAATGCTATATTTTCATAGTAGTTCTTTTTTTACGGGAATACACAGGACCGCGAATATAGCGAAAATACAGTAAGTATCTATGTATTCAAGACTACTGCTACTCTTTACAACTGTGTCAGAAAGCTTTTTTGAATATCACAAAACAAGATGAAATCTACAGAAGCAGAACTGTTTGTTTCTAAAAGTTCATCCACTTGTAGCCATGGCAACCATAATCAAAAAGCATTAATAAATGAAACAGGAGGGTCTTCCTGTAATTAAGTTTTATTTTCATTAATTAGGTAGTGACACTGTGGCGACATGACCGATAAACCAGAGTTCCTGTTGTGTAAGAAAAATTAGTTAGTTAGCGAGTCGCAATAAGTCAATAAGTTGTGATTTTTTACAGGTATCTCAATGTTAATTAACCAGGTAGAAATGATTACTTTTGACAGGTAATTTCCGTTATTCTCTCTCCCCAATCAATTTAGTGTAAAATAAAAGAGAAGTTATTTGATTTAATAGCAGCTCGTTGATTGAAGCATGTCATGATGCACCGCTGATAACGATAGATACTATAATAATTCTTCGGTGATTCTTAAAATTCGATGTTGAACTGCGGATATCGATAGATACGACAATGCTGAAAATGCTGTCAATTATTACTTATCTTTTTGATAATTATATATACATGAAACTAAATCTCCCTTAAGTACATTTTAATGTTTTAACACAAACTGTCAATAGATATTCGATTACATTTGTATAAGCCGTGCAGAAAGGACTCTTTATCGTATACCACAGGGGACCATGATCTTGTCTTCTACGACAGTTATGGAATTTTAAAATCTATTGTGTAATTCTGCTATTTTGTAACAGCCAAAACACATGTTAATTAAATTCCCATAAGGATTTTAAAAAGCATTTTATTTTCCAACAGAGATGGTGTGTCATTTTGGAGTTTGTTTGTTATGACAAAGTGCATTTGTCACAATGGTATATGACATGCTGCATAACTTTATTGATTTCTGTATCATAATCTTCTGTCAACTTAATGCTACAAATTAGCCGTATTTCTATAATTTTTGTCTTGACCACTATAAAAATATTCCTCACATTTAACTGGGTTTTTTACCGCCTGGTCAAGATTCTTGCAATTATACATTAATTGAGAATGTCCATTCAGGTATGATGGAAGAAACCAAACTGAGGAAATTGATTGGGACTAATGACATGGGCGTTGTATTTGAAAAAGTGGAGTGGAGTAATAGTGTTAGAGCCCCAGTCAAGATCCGGACATCAAGTTGGTCAGTTCTGGGATGGAGGAGAAAACCAGAGTACTTTAAGAACACCACCAAAGTGTAGTATGTAAACTGTGAAAAAGTAGGATCTGCATGCCCAAGTGGGATTAAAACATCGGCAGTGAGAGGTGCTAGCTATGATCCATTAGTGCATGCTTTATACCACTTGGCCATCAAGGTTCCCTCCCTCACCCCCCCCCCCCTCTTTTTTTTTTTTTTTTTTTTTTTTTGAAGCAGTGGAATAATGGTGTTTCATGCCTATATCAAGATTTTTCACTTATATCAAGGCAGTCAGTGGAGAAACTAAATTATCCTGAGAAAACCCTGACCTTTATCAAGCAAACTGACAAATTTTCTCTCACTAAGATATGCACAAATGAAATTTAAACCTAGGCAATGAATGTCACCTTGATCCATAAACATGCACTTTAAGCCACTTGGCCACAAGGCTCTATTTCTTGTATTCAAAGAACCTTATTCTACCATGCTGACAACAAAAACAAAATTTGTCTGGCCTTAAATATAACAATATGCCATTCATTTCTGTTTTCGAAATATAACAGTGTTTTATAGGATGTGATGTAACTTATTACATAATGACAGAATTTATTAAACCAACATAAAGAGAATTTAATTTTGTTTTCTTATCATTAACAAATCTGAATTATTGTTCTAACCAGTTGCTCATAAAAACGCGTATAATATCTGCAATAATAATTTGAACAGAGATTGAAACACATCACAAATGTTGTTATAGTAAAAAGGAAGTCATTGTTTTTTTCCTTTTTTCCCCGTTTTTATTTAATTTTTTTGTTTTTTGCTTTTGTTTTTTGGTTTTTTTTCTTATTACGACAATAACAAGATTTTTTGCTTTTTTGATTTTTAATATTTTGTGATACAGTAAAAAGGAAATCATTGTTTTTTTCCTTTTTTGATTTTTTCCCTGTTCTTTTTTTTTATTTTCATTTGTTTTTTTCTGCTTCTGTTTGTTTTGTTTTTTGGCTTTAGTTATTACAACATTAACAAGTTTTTTTGCTTTTTTGCTTTTTAATATTTTTTGATACAGTAAAAAAGGAGATTAATGTTGTTTTTTTTCCGTTCTTATTTTTATTTTTTATTTTTTTGTTTTTTGCTTCTGTTTGTTTTGTTTTTTGGTTTTATGTTATTACGAAAATAACAAAGACATTTTTCCTTTTTTTTATTTTTCATATTTTTTCTATTTTGTTGTTTTGATTACTATAGAGAATTATTAAACAGTCAATGAATGTTTCTATCATAAAAGTGTTTTTTCAAAAAAAAAAAAATAAAATAAAATTAGCATTTAATCAATGAAATGACGTATTACCAATACAACATATAGAATCATTATAATTTTGCTAAAAATTAAAAAAAATTAAAATTTCATCATGTTGTAATTTTTAATTTAAAAAAAATCATTATGGTGATAAGTGAGGTGGCAAAGCTATCCAAGGGCATTATAACAAGGTTTAACTATGGTGATTTTTGAGGTGGCAATGTTATTGTTGGGCATTATAACGAAGTATTACTGTGGCAATAAGTAAAGTGGCAAAATTATTAAGTGACAATAAGATGAGGTTTTACTATGTGGTGGCAAAGTTATCCAGGGGTATTATAACAAGGTTTCAATATGGTACTACTGTGGTAGCTCAGTTGGTAGAGTGCTGGCTCCATAGGTGGGAAGTTGTGGGTTCAAAACCCAGCCAGGTCTGATCTTAGACTTGAAAGTGGGTAGTGACTGTTCTTTCACCAAGCACTTAGCATTACAAAATGAAAGTCACAGTTTTTCAGATGGGAACTTAAAATAAACAAGGTCTCATGTCATGATGGGCTTGGCACGCTAAATAACCCTGCTGTATAATGCCATCAGCGCAACGCATGAGCAAAATTTCTGCACCTTTGCCTGAGACGTTAAACACCATTACTCAAATCAACTCAATTCAACTCAATATTGCAATAAGTAAGGTGGCAAAGTTGTTTAAGTGCATTTCATCAAGGTTTCACTGTACTAAAATGATAATTCTAACAAAACCTGAGTTTTCCTTCATATGAAACATGAAGAGAGCCAGCTGTGGTATAACAAACGCTATACCCATCGTTGTTCCGTTTTGATAACATACTCCCTTGCTTATCTTATGACGTCATGCTATGTGGCCCTATGTGTAGCGAACAATGGTTGTGACATAATTTTCATTCATAAAATCATTTATTTCAATGGGGGTAATATCAACAGCTGAATTGTTTGAATGGACCTTTTTGCAAATAGATAGTAAAATGTACTGTCGAAGAAAAAGTTCACAATGTTTATTTCAATCCTTTTAATCTAAGTCATGTTAGAATTTGAATGATCAACATTTATCCGTGGTATATCGTCGAATAATACACGGTCCTGAGTTCACATGCGGCAAATATATCACTCAATGGCTTTGCCACCAAGTGATATATTCGCCACATGTGAACTCCGGCCCGTGTAATATTCAATGATATACCACCTGCAGATGTTGATAATTTCTTAAGCAAGATTGTAAAGTTATAAAAGGGCATTATAATGTGGTTTTACTGTATTACCCCATTATACTTGACCCTGTCATGTAGTTTATCAAAATAAAGACAGTAAGCTCAGTATATTAAATAAATATTAGGTACAATTATAAAGAATTTAGACAGATATCAATCTATTTTTATCTTAAATATCAAATTATTCCGAAAATATCTTTGACAACATCAATTTGTAAAAGACAATTTTCCAAGGAGATGATATTAAAATTCCATTTTCACATAAATCCCTTCCGAAGTTCTTTTTATCATATAGAGCTCGGGCCAATTACAAACATAAGATTAATGTATTATTGTTGCTGTTGTTGTAATACAGCAGGGAGTGTTTTATGTACAGTACAGCATTCGTTCTAGAAGGGGGCCAATGGGTCACTGATCTCTTATTTTTGCCAAATGACCCCATTGTTAAGGGCCTTAGTGAGTCACATTAAGTGTTCATTCTAGAAGGGGACCACGGGGTCATTGATCATTTATTTTGCCAAATGACCTCATTGTTAAGGGTCTTAGTGAGTCACATTAAGTGTTCATTCTAGAAGTGGGACATTGGGCCATTGATTTTGCCAAATGACCCCATTGTTGAGGGCCTTAGAGAGTCACATTAAGTGTTCATTCTAGAAGTGGGACATTGGGCCATTGATTTTGCCAAATGACCCCATTGTTGAGGGCCTTAGAGAGTCACATTAAGTGTTCATTCTAGAAGGGGGCCAAGGGACCACTGATCCTTGACCCCATTTTTAAGGCCTTAGAGGGCCATATTAACATTGCATGAATGCAAAAACATTGACGTTATCATGTTTTAAAGGTGTTTGACAGATTTTGTCCCCTTTTAAAGATCTGTGTACCCTTAGCCGCAGGTAAAAAATTAGACATCAAGAAGTAAATGATGTCATAGTAAAACATGTTTTTCTGGGTTTCCTTAAGATTCACTTATCCTAGGTTCCACTGCACTTCAGTATAGACAGGTTTTCAGTTTACTCAGGGTCCAATTTAGACAGGGTTTTGGTTTGCTTAGGGTTCAGTACAGACAGGTTTCCAATTACTCAGGGTTCAGTTTTCACTGTAAGGCTACATTGTAGTTCAGTTTAGACAGGTTTTCAGTTTACTCGGGGTTCAGTTTTCACTGTAAGGCTAAACTTTAGTTCAGTTTAGACAGGTTTTCAGTTTATTCAGGGTTCAGTTTTCACAGTTTACACTGTAGTTCAAATTGGCAGAATTTAGTCTTTGGTTTGATCAGGGTTTGTTTTTAACAGTTTCCACTATAGTTCAATATAGATAAATTCTCAGTTTACTCAGGGTTTGAATTCCATTTTTTAGTACATAGAAATTTTCTGATAACTTAGAATTCGGTAATATACAATGTATTTATAGTCACATTGTGTTGTTGTCTTTACACATTTAAATACCCATCAAACAAACCAAACCAAGTTATTTTAAATTCTATCTTCATAATATTCTAATATCGTCTGCACACAATACTGTATTTGACATTGTTTATTTTCATACAATGGCGAATGTGTCAATTTCAAATTTAATATCTTTTTAATGCAGACAAGATCAATGATCTTGCAACACATTTCAATGTCAGCCATGACTGCAGAACAAAATGCATGTAACAAGGCATTTATCAGAATTACTATCAGACCCACTGTGTTTGTGACAGTGAAATATGTCAAATTTTCTTACAAATTATTTTCTTTGAGACACCCACCCCCAATGCATAACAAAATGCATGAGACAATACAGGCATTAAAACAATTACTAACAGACCCACTGTGTTCACGACAGTGAAACATTCCAAATTTTCTTAGAAAATTATTTTCTTTTGAGATTTTACCCACCCCCCAATGCATAACAAAATGCTTGAAACACTGCAGGCATTAAAACAATTACTATGAGAGCCACTGTGTTCATGACAGTGAAATATGCTAAATTTTCATAGAAAATTCAATTAACTTGTCTTGTCATGTTTTTTTTTTTTTTTGAGTTCTTCCCACTGCTTGGGGCACCAACATCTGCTGTATGAGCTAGTAGATTTTACATTAAAACTTAATACTTGAAATTGAAACTTTAAAACATTAAAAATTTGCATGTTCTATGATCTTGCAGCAAATTTTAACTACTGGTAATATGGCTGCATAACAAAATACATCAAACTCAGCATTTATAATAGTTACTATATCAGAGGGACTGTGCTTAGGACAGCAAAATAGGATAGAATTCCTATAAGCTTGTCTTGTAATGTCTTTATGGGCGTTCCTTCCAGTGCTAAGGGCACCATTTTTTGCTGTATCAGTAGAATTTATATTAAACTTAATATTGGAAATTGAAAGTTAAAAAAGTTAAGTTGCTTTTTGGAGTTCCTCCCATTTCCTAGGGCACCAATTTTTGCTGTATCAGTAGAATTTAGAACTTATTACTGAAAATTAAAAGTTTAAAACATTAAAAAACTTGCAAGTTCAATGATCTCACATTTCAATGCCGGTTAGGACTGCATTACAAAATGCATGTAACAATGAATTTAATACAAAGGATCTTGACTGGGGCATAACAGCAAACTGATTTAGGAGATGTTTCCAATAGCTAAATATCCTCATTGTAAAGATGTTAAATTGTTACAACATCTAACATTTTGTGGAATAAGACAACTAGATTTAATTTGCTAGTATATCACTATTATTTTTGGAATGTTAATGGTAAAATTGGGAAATTTTTAATCATTTTTTACCAGAGAAACTGCCTTTATTCGTCAGTAATTTTAGGCAAACAAAATCACTATTAAATGTCTGGCAGACTTGAAATTGGTACTTGCTGCTTTGGACAACATACTGAACTCGCTTACCAAATTTCAAGTAGCTGTGTTCACTAGCTGCTGAGAAAACTTTTATAAACATTTTTGTTTCTGATGGATGGGCAAACAGAAGGACAGAGGTAAACCTGTATACCCCCACCCCCCTCTTTTTCGAAGCGGGGACATAAAAAGACATTCCACAATATTATTTCAATTTCTTAACAAATCATTGGATCTCAATCATATTACGGTATTAATCTAGAGCAAGAGATTTTTTTCCATGATAACGCGTTTTTGTTATAAATGTTATAAATGACCGCAGAAGATTAATGTCATAAAACAGCAGGGGAGATAATCAGGGAATCAGAAGATTACATTTTTGTACAAAAGAATCGAAAAATAATGGTGTTTAAGAAATGAAAATGACACCGCTATCAGATTAATCAGAAAATAAATATTACTACAATCCCTCGATCACATCAACGTTGTAAATTATAGAAATATAATGTGATACAGGCTTATAATGTCTGTCATACAACGCAATATAACACTCATTCTATATAATTATAATGTCATATAACCAAGTACAATCGCTCTATATCGCCAATAAATATATCAGAAAGAATTGAAAAATAAAAGAAAAATGACAATGAATTTAATACAGGGAAGATTTTACATCAGACAAAAACTGAATTGTGAGACAGTGGGTTATCTAGAAGACGGGTGTCAATATTGAAAATGTAATGCTGCTGCAAGCACGAAACAAGGAGTGCAAATCTGATATTTTCTGTTCATTAAAAATAAATTCCAAAAACTGTTTTTGAGACAGAGGGTTATATCTCGCAGATGGCTATCAATTTTGAAAATGTAAAGCCACTGCAAGCTTGACACAAAGAGTGCAAATCAGATATTTTCTGTTCATTTAAAAATAAATTCCAAAAACTGAATAGTGATCTAGAAGGCAGGTGTCAATATTCAAAACATAATGCCATTGCAAGCTTGAACCAAGATGTGCAAATCAGATGTTTTCTGCTCATTAGGAAATAAATTCAGAAAACCTGAGCTGTGAGACAGAGGGTTATCTAGAAGATGGGTGTCAATATTGAAAATGTAAAGCTATTGCAAGCTTGAAACAAGGAGTGCAAATCAGATATTTTCTGTTCATTTAAAAATAAATTCCAAAAACTGAATAGTGATACAGAGGGTTATATCTCGCAGATGGCTATCAATATTGAAAATGTAAAGCCGCTGCAAGCTTGACACAAAGAGTGCAAATCAGATATTTTCTGCTCATTAGGAAATAAATTCAGAAAAATGTGAAACCGAGGGTTATCTAGAAGATGGGTGTCAATATTAAACATAGCACTGTTGTGCTGTTGTACAGCGTAGTTGGGAAAATTGTGTTGTGGCAAGACAGAATATAACCAAAAATTCGGGGGGGGGGGGGGGGGGGGGGGGTTGGGTTGGGTTGGGTTGGATCTATGCATAGTCCGACGGATGTTTTTTTTGGAAAAGGAAACAATGTACCAAACCATGTATTGCTGAATTAAATGGTAGAAAATAATAATTTCATAAATATTTGAAAAAGACAATCGGTAATTAAAATTTAAAAAAGTTGTACCCGATCGTTTTGTCATTTCGGATAGAGAGAAAGTAGAGTTTTGCAGATCCTACCGTCGCTATGAGGGGGTACATTCTAGCGGTTGTATGTGTAACTGGATCATTTGCTGTTAATCTGGGTTTTAATTAACTGCTGATTATCACTCGCAATATTCCCGTTTCATGTTAATGGTGAAGTACAGTTGTTTTACCAGTTCCGAATTTTTACTACCGAATAATCTAAAATTTCAATCCCATTCAATTAAAGGAATCGCAAAATAACTTTCTCAATATGTATGGGCATTAATTGTTTAAATAATATAAACTTCAACCGCTTCCTAAATGTATGTGCACGACAGGTCGACAGATTGTTGGTGACCTAGTTTAACGATGTAAACAAATCGTGATCACGGAAATGCTTTTTTCAAGAAAACATACTACCACGTGTTTTTGAGGACAGGTGTCGATATTTTGGAATCAGTAAACATTTGTATTATTACAACACATCAATTTTATTTCCTCTGCTTGTGGATGACGTCTGCAGCAGCGCTTATATGAAACCCTGTTCGGAACTGGTAAAAAGACTGCACACAACAACTGTACGAATTATCTCCCTTTCACGAAAGTAAAATCTAATCGATAAACAGTTTTAAAATATGACACAATTGCCTCAACATCAAAATACGTTATCATAACCTTCAAAATAAATTTAAATTTCCGTAGATTTCACGAAGAATGAATTAAACAACCTGCCGTTGCTGTTCATTTCATAAAAAGTTATGATTTTACATCGTAGGACGCAAACTTCTCGAACTACTTTTTATTGTAAACATGAGATCAGTTCGCCAAATTGCAGAAATTATTAGATGCATCCCGTCGCAATATTTTACTAGATTCCGAAATGTATTCCGAAAATTTATTCGAAATGTGCATATGTAACCAAATGCATTACCCGTCTCAGAATACATATCTCACGATAAAACAGATATACTTCTTTCACGCTCATTTACCAGGCGCACTATTTCCAGGTGTACTCATATCTTATAATTTCATAGCAAAGAAGCTCGATATCTTGGAAGAAAGTGATAGCAATGTACACGCGTTCACTATCGTGAACGCTGTACAAAAATGTAACCCTGCTGCATAAGCTTGAAATAAGGAGTACAAATCTGATATTTTCTGTTCATTAAAAATAAATTCCAAAAACTGTTTTTGAGACAGAGGGTTATATCTCACAGATAGCTATCAATAATGAAAATGTAAAGCCACTGCAAGCTTGACACAAAGAATGCAAATCAGATATTTTCTGCTCATTAGGAAAAAGATTCAGAAAAATGTGAGACAGAGGGTTATCTAGAACATGGGTGTCAATATTGAAAATGTAACACTGCTGCATAAGCTTGAAATAAGGAGTGCAAATCAGATATTTTCTGTTCATTTAAAAATAAATTCCAAAAACTGAATAGTGATCTAGAAGGCCGGTGTCAATATTCAAAACATTGCCATTGCAAGCTTGAACCAAGATGTGCAAATCAGATATTTTCCGTTCACTAAAAATAAATCCAAAAACTGAAATGTGAGACAGAAGGTTATTGGTCACACTGGTGTCCAATAATGAAAACGTAACCCCAGCTAGAACCAAGCAGGTCTATCACATATTTTCTGTTCATTAAAAATATTTTACAAATTAATGAAACTTGAAAATAATGCTTAAAACATAATTGTGTATAAATGGAAATCTCACAATGTCTAAAATAAATCTTGTATACAAATCAAGATTTTTTCTGTTCAAAAAAATATCCAAATACATCAAATTTGAAAATAATGTTGGACAAATTAAATTATTATGTATTAATGGAAATATCATTAGGTTTTAAATTGATTTTGCGTACAAAAAAATATGCTATAACAATAATTTTCTGCTATCAAACACAAAGAAAAACAAAATTTCTCAGAAATTTAATGGTAGATATAAAGTTCACTCAAACGCGTAATTGTAATGGCAATGTATTATGAAAGGCTATGTAAAATAGATTGAAAAATGAATGAATTTCATGCAAATTTTGTATAACGTCTGATAACGCGTCTGGTAACCCTCGGACATCATGCTGGTCTAATGACTTATGGGATTAATAAAGCGGGAAACAATTTGAGGTTTATATTATTTTCTCGAATCAAATCAGACGTTTTTATATCAACTGTAAAACAACGTTATTCAAGCTTCAATAGGTAATTCATGAAGTTACATAATACAAAATTATCTGGATTACCTCCCTTCTTAAACAAATTAAAACAGATTACCTCCCTTCTTAAACAAATTAAAACAGTAGAATGGAGTAATGGGGTTGAATTGAGTAATGGTGTCAAGAATATTTAACTTTTATCTAGATGTCACCAGGCAAAGGTGCAAACATTTTGCCTGTGCATTGCACTGATGGCATTATTCAACAGGACCTTGTTAATTTTAGGTTCCCATCTGAAAAAAACATGACTTTCATTTTGTAGTGTTGAGTGCTTGGCGAAAGAACAGTCACTACCCACTTTCAAGTCTTGAGTCAGACCTGGTCAGTGTTCTTACCCACGACCTCCCACTTACGGAGCGAGCACTTTACCAACTGAGTTACCACAGTGGTTCTTATGAAGGGTGGAGTGGAGTAATAAATAAATAGTATTCTTGATTGACCAAAGGCAATATTTACTTTATCATACCGAACAATAAAGGCGTTATCTTAAACCTTTTATTCTGTCATCTTGGAATATTGACTAGAAAGAATTTGGGACATGATGTTTGGGTGTTCCAAATCAGAATGGAGGGATATACGGACAGAAGTAGGATTAGGGATTACTCGGTAGTTTCCATGAGTTTTCGTGTTGAGCAGTGAACATTAATTGTAATATCTCAAGGCAATGTTGATTGCTGTTTTAAACATTGTAAATTGTTTCATATCAGGTGATTAGAAATTGACCAATAATAGTCTAAGAAATTTCTGTGAGGTGTAATAATGGAGCTTTATGCTCCAGTCAAGAGATTCTTCAACTTATATCAATACAGAGGCTCATTCCTTCTATACACAGGAATGAAATACAAATTTACAGTCATACCCAGATAAGTATGGTAATGTTTTGATATAGGATTACATGGCACTCTGGTTTCCTTTACCTTCCCGGATCTAATTGCCTTGAAATAAATGAAAGAATGTTGACTAGTTCATAAAACATCATAACTCCTCTCTCTCTCTCTCTCTCTCTCTTTATATATAAATATACATTTATTTATATATGCATATCACAGGCTGACCAATCCAACTTATTTATTTGTCCAGATCAGTACATTTATAGTGGGCAAGGTTGTTATTTAGGGACTTTTTTTGTTAAGTGTTTGATTTTGGTACAATTTCCATACAAAAAGGTCCGGATTTTGGGTAACTTTTATTAAAAAAAATCCCATCAAAATGGGAAAAATCTGTCTAATTTGACCATTTTATCTGTCAGTTTATTTGTTTTTATGGTACAAATCCATCAAAAACAGTTAATTCCATCAAATTGGTTGGCCTGATATCAGTTCAATTCAGTACAAAATTCCTTAATGCACAAAAAAAAACCACTGGGTATTCATTACATCATAACAAACCTCACACAAATAAGGTTTTTGTTATTCTACTAATATGTTTTAACACCTCCAGGACATAATTTGTTTTACAAAACAAAATGGAAAAATAAATCTTTAACAAATCCCTTTCAGAAATGTCAATGTTTGTAAATATACTTTTATCAACCTCGGGACAAAAGCTGGGAAAAGCAACAGACACATTTTTCTTTCTTTCTCTTTCAAAAAAAATCCTTTTGTCAACAATTTCCTATCAACCTTCAGAAAAAGCTGACAGAAAAAAAGTGTTTTAATTAAAGTAGACTGGCCGCTATTATTCTCAGTTTATTTTGATCCTTAGAAATTTGTCAGTTCAAATAGTGTTTGTGAGAAGGTTAAGATGAATATTACCTACACATAAGACTTTGATTTGTGGTCAGATTTTGGTGTCATAAAGGGGTTTGGTGATGAATTGAGGGAGAAACTAGGATTTTTGGATGTGGGAATACTGTTGTGATAAGAGTGATGGCAAAGTTATCGGAAGCCGACTCCCTTTTGTACCCCCCCACCCACTTAAAAATTCCTATTTTTGGATATCCAAAATACTAAAAGTGTTTCTTTTAAGGGGTATCTATTAAAAAACTGGGGTTTGGTTTTTTGGGGGGTTATCTAAAAATTAATTTTTTTTAAAAATATTAAATTAAAAAACGAAACATGTTTTTTTTTCTCTTCTTTCTTTTTTTTTTTCTTTTTGTCTTACTGCCTATCTCGCATACCACAACCTAATTCTGTGACCACATTTTATTATGAGTTATACATGAATGTTTTTATATGCTGACCTTGCCGGGAATTGAACTGGGTACCATTGGATCATCAGTCTGACTTGCTACTATTTATTTTAGGTAAATTTGAGCGGGGGGTACAAAAGGAAGTCCTACCAAGTTATCTAGGGGCATTATAACAGTTTTACTGCATTTTCTGCAATTATTATTATATCAAAATGTCACCAGCTATGGGTAAAGTGGCAGATTTTTTTTTTACCTTTCACTCAAAGCATGATATGCAGGGAGGTTTGTTTTAGCATACTATGATGCCACGCATGACATGGGGATCAGTTTTTAAAATCTCTTCCTATGAACCTGTGATTTCCATTTCTAAATGCTGATTGCTTCACAAAAGAACAGACACTACCTATTTTCAAGTCTTGGTCAGATCCTGGCATGTGTTTAAACCAATGACCTCTCACATAAGAAGTGAAAGCTCTACCAACTGAACTGAGCTAACGTAGTGGTAGGGTTGGCTGGTTGAATGTTGCTTAACATCGCATCAGCAATTTTTGGGCTATTCATAACAAGAACTATTTCCTTAATCTCTAAAGATTAATCTATGAACAAGTTCCTGTATGCATGTAAAGTGCGAGTAGGTTGTATGGTCTGCCTTGTACTAGTGTGCACTCAGGGTGAATTTAAGGTGCTAGCTCACCGAGTCAGTACGCTGCAGACGAGCGTAACACTCACCCAGTCCATTATACTGAAACCAGGTGAACCAGCAAATGCCAACAGCAAGGAAAATTCACTTTTCCACATGTGGTCTGAGTGGGACACGAACTCACATCGGTGAGGGGCCCTGGATTTGTAGACTGGCGTCTTATTCATTAGGCCACCGCAGCCTCGCGTAGTGGTAGGGACAGACATTAGTAGATCTGATTCAATGATGACTGATTGCTATAATAATCTAATCAAGATTTATATACATGTTCTAACTAAATACATCGTAGGATGAGATAAAATTGTAGCAAAGATAGAAAAATATGGTCTGTCACCATCGTCGCAATAAAGGAAATCAGAATAATCCGAGTAAGTAAGCAGATAATACTCTAGGCGGACTTAAACATAAGGCTTCTATCATAACATATATCCCTCGTTTACGATTATCCCTGATGAGGGATAATCATGGGGACTCTTAAAAAATTATTCCAAACATTTAGTTAGCTTCATTAAGCTTGAGCCAGACGAAAATTACTTCAATCTGTCATCTTAAACGATAATAAAAGAAATTTACGTGGTAAAAGATTGACTCTATTAATTCTGACAAATTTTGAAGTCGGGTCCAAATTGAGACAGAAAATGATTTAAGCCAAAATCTGTTTTACAGTGAACATATTTATAACAACAGTGTCACTAGGCAGGGCAAGATACACTTGTTAACAATTTTGTCGTTCAACATTAAAACTATTTTTTACTAAAAGCAAAAAATCTAGAACATGCATAGTAAAATTTGTTCTTCAATTTTTCAAAAAGTGACGCCACATCAGATGATAAACATAAAAACAACTCGGAATGGCCTTAGACTTATTGACTGCATTTATAATCATAACGTTTTGTCTGGATCAGACCTTAAATATAGAAAATATTTGGAGTGGCCTTACAATTAAATGCATTATCATGATAGGGTTTTGTCTGGGAATTACAGTTCTCGGTGATACACCTCATTTAAATTCTTGTTAGACAACTAATGTTCAAACCAAATGACACTTGTCTGCACCTAAAACAATAGCTGTGTTTCTCTTTTTACTTATTGACTAAGAGTCTGTACATAAGACAATAGTTGTTTATCGACTTTAATTGCCTCAATTATTACCACAATTTACTGGGTGCTGGTACAATGGATAAGAATCTCGGTGCAGAAGCTTAAGGGCAACCACGATTATTCCTGGATATTGGAGAAAATTCTTCTTATTACAAAATCATTTTCTGGATCAAAGGATGGCACTGAATTTAATTTTAGATTAAAATTTGCATTCAGAAATGTTACTGTTAATTTCAGTTTATTTTCATGAATACAAAGCTTTCACCCACAGAAAAAACCTAAAAAAAACCCACCAAAAAACCAACCTAGACAAATTTAAAAGCCAAAAGCCAACCTAGAAAAATTCAAACGCTAAAAACCAACAAAGAAAAACCCAAATGTTAATACTAACATAGAAAAGCTCAAATGCCAAAGATCAATGTTGAAAAACACAAAAACCAACAAAGAAAAACTAATAAACCAACATTAAAAAATGAAAGCGAAGAACTGACTAAGGAAATCTCAAATGCCAAAGAATAATGTTGAAAAACAAAATCCAACAAAGAAAAACTAATAAACCAACATTAAAAAAATTGAAAGCCAAAAAATGACTCATAAAAGCTGAACATGAATTAAAAAAACTTAAAAGCTAAAAACAACAAAGAAAAACTCAAATGTTAAAACTAACAATGAAAATGTCAAAGACCAACTTAGTAAAGCTCAAATGTAAAAGACCAACTTGGTAAAGCTCAAATGTCAAAGACCCCTCAAACACTGTACATCTATATCAGTCTATCTATTACTAGTACAGAAAAGCTAAATTTTTGGTTACAGGGAGACTGATTTAAAAAAATAATCAATTTTTGTACTCTTTAATGGATTGTTGGTATTGAGACAGTACAGAAAAGCTAAATTTTTGGTTACAGGGTGTATAATTTAACCAAAAAAAAAAATCAATTTTTGTACTCTTTAATAGATTGTTGGTATTGAGACTAGACTTGTCAGAACAGATTCTTTATTGTATAGTATAAATGTGATGGGGTGGAATAATTAGACACCATTATTCAGAGCCATTACTTACTGTAGAAACATTTAATTGTTCCAAATTACAAAATAGGCAAACAATTTGACCTGTCCACTTGACCTTTCATCTAAATGTTTATTATGAATCAGTAGTTTGTGTATAGGAAATTTGCTGAAATTGGTTACTTTTTGAAATAGTTTCTCAGAAATTAGTAGCCAATGACAATTATGGATACCAAGAATGGAAACATAGGTAGCATTGTTTTAATGACTGTAGTGTTCTGAATTGTAGGTAGCCACAGAATCTAAAAGTCATTGCTGACAAACAGTTTTGATGATGGGGTGCATAACAGACCTAAAATAACTGAGTAAATTCCACAATGGCACAAAAAATAGGGGGAAAATTTTTTATTCAGTAATAACTTTTTTAATATCCGAAGAATGAAAATCTCCTTAAACCCTGAAATTCTGCAATTCCAACAACTTTATTTACATATAACATAGGTTTTGTGGCTGAGAGGTCTAGAGTGTGTACTTATGGGTCACCGTGCCCCGGGTCACAGTGCCTCTCGCCCCCACTGCCTAGGTAGGAATCCCACTAGGGGTAGATCTTAGTTTTAGAAAAAAATATTATTTTTTCTTGACAAAGGTAAGTGTTACTCTCTGGGAACTCTGGTTTCTTCCACCATTCCTAAACAAGCCCCCTTCATACAAGTGTAAAAATATTGACTGGAGCAAAAACAATATTACCATATTCAACTACACTCTACTACATGCAGTAATTTATTGATATAGGTGAAAGATTATTATTTTACTTGACAAAGGTAAGTGTTACTCTCTGGGCACTCTGGTTTCCTCCACCATCCCCAAACAAGCCCCCTTCATACAAGTGAATGAAAAGTGACTGAGCATTAAAAATATTACCATACTCAACCCTAATGTACTAAATACAGTAACATATTGATATAAGTGAAATATTGACCCTTTTTAAGAACTAAGCTAGAGGTCTAAAGTGTGCCCTTATGGGTCACCGTGCCTCTCGCCCCCACTGCCTAGGTAGGAATTCAACTAGGGGTAGATCTTAGTGTGAGAAAGATTATCATTTTGCTTGCCAAAGGTAAGTGTTACTCTCTGGGCACTCTGATTTCCTCCACCATCCCTAAACAAGCCCCCTTCATACAAGTGAAAGAAAAGTGACTGAGCATTAAAAATATTACCATACGCAACCCTAATGTACTAAATACAGTAACATATTGATATAAGTGAAATATTGACCCTTTTTAAGAACTAAGCTCGAGTAATCATTTTAAATCGTAAATTCCGTTGGCATTTATAATCCCATAATTCCCTGAACCGTAATAATTACTCACTTCATCGTGTCACAAAACAGCTTTTAGCAGAACAATGTTTAAATATGCCATTAAAATTTTTTAATGCTTTATTCCACAATTTTCTCTGAGAATTGACAAGTTGTGATGCAAAAGCTATAATTGTACACGTCACCTGTCTGTTTGCCATTTCATGACTGAATAAGCAAAATATTTTGTAAATACCAAGCACTAAGCAAATCGATAATGTGTTTTAAAATTATCTGTCAATTTAGGAATTTAGTCATACAATAACCACATTCTAGAATTCTGAAGCAGAGGTCAAGGTCAACCATTTTGCACTGGAAAACAGTAGACTAATATTATTTGTCACTTTGGAGTCGGATTTGTTCAATTTGTTGGATACTTTAAGAGCTACATACAAACCAAGGCCAAGGATGATTACAGTAAAACACAAATATAACAAACACGCTTACACCGAATACATAGATAGTACGAAGTCAAATATTAGGCCGATCCCTCCTCTAAATAAGTCTATATATAACAATATAACGAAATAGCTTTATAACGAAGTTCCAAATAAAGTCCTGAGGGCTTCATTATAAATGTGTTTTACTGTATTATGTACTCCAATCCACAACTATTTGGGTCCAAATTGGAACCAAAAATGGATTGAATAGACTCATGTGTTCAATAGCACAAGACAAAGCTAAACCCATTCCATATTAACCATGTGGGGTATAAAGATATCTGGTGAGCTATTTCTAATAAATGCTCTTGAAATAAGTAAAGTGGAAGAAACAAGAAAAAGAATATGAAGAAAAAACAAAGTCAGTGTGTCCTTTACACATTATAACCACCAGAGACAAGTTTTGGATCTGACACACTTGACTTAGTCTGGCTTGTTTTCTTACACTCAACACTGTTATCAATTTAGTACAACAATGATGACGGAACACTGTTAGTTATTCAAATTTCACTTAAAGAAACTATACTTTCATCACATTTTATGAAATCGAAGATCATTGTTCATGTATAATTATAACATTTCATGAAACATGATAATCATTGTAGAATCACATTTCACGAAACATGATGATCATTGCATAATCACTTTTTCATGAAATGGATGATCATTGCATAATCACTTTTTCATGAAACATGATGATCATTGTAGAATCACATTTCATGAAACATGATGATCATTGCAGAATCACATTTTATGAAATGGACGATCATTGCATAATCACTTTTTCATGAAACATGATGATCATTGCATAATCACATTTCATGAAACATGATGATCATTGTAGAATCACATTTCATGAAACATGATGATCATTGTAGAATCACATTTCATGAAACATGATGATCATTGTAGAATCACATTTCATGAAACAGCAATTTTTGTATAATTGTTTTGTGAAATCAAAGATCATTGCATAATCACTTTTTCATGAAATGACAATTGTTACATAATCACATATTTATGACATTTACAAACATAGTACTGGCAACTAATGAAACTTGCATCTAATTAAACAAGAACATTACAAGTTACTTTAATGGGAAGGAGATATTTATCAGCTGAATAGCTACTAAATGCTCTGATCATTCAACTATAAAAACCTGGGGAAACCCTAGAAGTTTATAGAAACACACTAAGAAAACAAATAACAATGCTGCATTTAACACAGTTTTTATTTTCTAACACTCAGACAAGTAGCTTAATGGGGTTAATTTGATTGCATTTGTATGGAATATGTGTTCAGTGGAAGGAAGTACAGAAAAACCTTGATTCATCGCCACCATTTGTTCAGTGAAATTTTGGCTTTATAAAGGGGTTTGGCGATAAATTGGGGAGGCGGATAAAGAAAAACATACAGAAAATGAATTTTTGGGGCTTCAAAATAGTGTGGCATTAAGCGAGATGGCAAAGTTATCGAAGGTTAACAAGGTTTTACTGTACTATGTGTATCATATGTTCTAGTTGAGATTTTTTACACTTATATAGAGGTGGTCAGTTCTAAGATGGTGGAGTGGAGTGGAAAGAAATAATGATATTTAACATTCAAGTCAAGAATATTTCACTTATATCAAGATGTCACCACCTATAGGTGAAGTTGCCGAAATTTTTGCCAGTGTTTTTTATCATGTCGAACTTACCCTATTTATTTTAAGTTTCCAGGATAGTGGAGATTGAGGAATGGAAATAAGGAATTGTGTTTTATGCCCCACATTCAAGATTCTTTTACTTATATTGAGATTGACATTTCTTGGATCGTGGAGCAAACTTGAGTATGCTGAGAAAACCACTGACCTTTGACAAAGTGAACTGACCAAATTTTCTCCTACTAGGATGAGGTTGATTCAAGGTTATGTTAATTCTCTTTTTGTAGATTTGTTTCTTTTTTTTCATTTTGTACCTTTCTCTGTAATTTTCTCCTTTTTGTAGATTTAACTTTCATCTGCATTTTTTTCAGTTTGGAGTTGAGTAATGGTGTTATATGTCCAAGTCAAGAATATTTCACTTAAAAGTATATATGTTGCCAGCTATAGGAAAAGGTGCAGAAATTTTGCCTGTGTGTTGCACTGATTGCATTATACAGCAGGATTCTTTTATTGTGCCACTACTATCATCATATGGGACCCCGTTTCCATCTAGAAGAACCATGACTTTTATTTCCTAATGGTGAGTGCTTGGCAAAATAACAGTCACTACCCATTTTCAAGTTTTGGGTCAGACCTGGTCGGAGTTCGAACCCATGACCTTCCACTTATGGTTCAAGCTCTCTACCTACTGAGTTACCACAGTGGTTTGCATTTTGAAGTGTAGATTTATCTGTAATCATGTGACTATTTTACCAACAACAAAGCTTACCCAACCACCCAAATAAATGTCAAGATTTGATTTTCCTACTAGTTATATCTTTGTAGAAGACTTGTACATGTAAAAATATGTCCATTTTGTTGCTTATAAATTAACCCATTCCTGAAAAAACATGTATTAAAATATCCAAACTTTCCATTTATTTTCATTCTTTATCTGTTATTTGTCCAAATTACATTTACTGATTCAGGAAAAAATGTAAATCCGTCTGCTTTTATAAATTAACCAATTTCTGTTAAAAATGTAAAACAATTTTTTTTATCCTTTTTCTGTAATCCTTATTTTGTCCAATTTACATTTTCAGATTCACCAAAAAAATGTAAATCTGCTTTTCCCCTCTGTTTCTAGTTCTTTAATCAACTTAATAATCCAATTTCTTGTTCCAATTTCAGGAAAAATTTATTCATTCTGTAACAAATTGATGAAGGCATCCAGACAGTTGTTGTGAGGTAATGAAATTACAGTTAGACAATGTACAACACAACAGTGACGCAGACTAGGACAGTAGTCATATTATATCTCTTATTTTCAAAGGAAATAGATTGGAGTAATGATTCCCAAACTTGATTTCATTTAATACTCCCTGAAAATTGACGTATCGCCGGCCATGCCTCTTATTTTTCGACACTGGCCTCCATCAAGGTACCAAATCAGTGCCACTGCAACTAATAATCTACTAGTGTCAGTGACGACTTTAAACAACACAATTCAGGCTGAGTTTTCATTCTTTTTGAGTGTAAATCAATCATGCTGACCATTGTGGGCATGGCCGGCGATCTGTCAATTCCCTGACAGAACCTATCTTTTCTCTGACATTCTAATTAGCACACTGACTAGGCGAAGCAAGATTCCCTGACTTTTCCCTGACCTGTGTGAACTGTGAGAGCAATGCTGTTTAACACCCCAGTCCAAATTCTTTCACTTATATCATGGCAGTCAGCTCAGGGATGGTGGAGGAAACCACTGACCTTCAGAAGCAAACTTACAACTTTTTCACACTAGGATCTGTCTTGAGTGGGATACAAATGTAGGCAGTGAGAGGTGCTGTGATCTGTAAGTGCACACTTAAAATAACTTGATTACTGAGGCAATGTTTCTATAGAAGGTCTACTGTATAAACAGGTGACCTTTTTTATAAAGATGGTATAGCAGGTTTAACTGTATAGACAGGTGGTCTTTATGTAAAGATGGTAGTCACTATAGCAGGTTTTACTGTATGGATCAATGGTCTATATACAGATGTTGATATAGAAGATTTTAATATACATTTATTGACTGAATATTTATGTCCAAGAGCCATAGGTCTGCAAAACATAATCAGACCAAAACAAACCCAGACTTAATCTGCATTTGTCAGAGTAAAACTAACCAACACTTTAAAGCATAACAGAAAAACTGCAGAACACAAATCTTATAAGTTCAAGAAACACAATTTCTTCAAAAATCATGACAGCACAACAAAACTTTTTCATCAACACCTTGTTTTTGTTTATAATTGAATGAAATGTAAAAGTAGTCCACTAATCAGGAATTTAAATTCTGTTAATTAAATCTACCCAGACAGCTAGGCCCAGTTGCACATTACAAGCATAACTGAACAGTACATGATCCACTAATTATGACGTACTTAAAAGGCTAATTAAGTTTGGTACAACTGGGCCTTGGATTTTTTACGTCACAAAATAACCAATTAAAGTCATCAATGTAGCAAGAATCAACATCACAAAACAACATAATACTGTTGATTACATAGTAAACAACACTGACCTGTCAGTTTGACCTTTAATTTAAATATCTATTATAGACCGGTACATTTATGAGTATCTATAGTAAAAACAGGGTGCTTATTTGCTCACATCATAAGAAGCATGCATCGTGTACATGTATGTATTAACAGCAAGTCCTAACATTACCTACAAATTTGGTGGATCATCATATATGAATATGCCTAATGAAAGGTCAAGCAGACAGGTCAAATTTGTTAGACTATACCTGTAACCTGCATTTATTGACTAACAGTAACAACTGTATTTTCTTATCATAAGGATTGTGTATTTTCCTGAGCTCTAAATAATTAAGGCAAGACTTTGTCGGTATTGCATAAATCATATTACTAATACTACAAATGTCAAATAAAAAGAAACTTTTTAATAACTAGGGTTTAGTAATTAGCAAAAACAATAGATAAATAAGGTTTTCAAAAAGGTTCTCCGATAATAGGCAGTATAAATCAGAAACAAGATAGTTCTTTGATAATAGGTGGTATAAATCAGGAACAAGATGACTATGATATTATGTAGGTCTAATAACTGGGGCACCTGTTCCCTCATAAACTTCAGTCACAGGTAAGTAATTCATGGTAATTGGAACACAAATCTCTACACCTCATTAAAATAAAACATTTATATAATAATGTTATGCAAACAATTATTTTGGAGAAATTCTATGCTTATATCAATCATGCAGGCTGTAACAACTGAACAAATAATTATTTTTTTCCAATTTTCTTCAGATAATTTTTTTCACCTGTTTCCTGGAGTTTCTTTGATTTTAATTGCAAAAATCGGGATCAGAGAAATTTGCCACTTACAAGAGGTACATTACAACTATTAGTCTCTCTTAACTGCTAAAAAACACTTATTGCTGAAGTGCTGTTGGTAGTTTTAGATATAATAAATGCTAAGCACAACACCAAATGTTTTTTTGGAACAAAGATGTTGTTTCTATCAGTAGTGTCGAGTAATGGTGTTTTACCCTACAGTCACGATTCTTTCACGAATACAGAGGTGGTCATGTATGGTGGGGGACCCAGATTGGTTGGAGAAAAGAGTAGACTTTAGGCAAGGAAACTTATCATACAAGGATCTTGTAATGGGATATGAATTTCAGAGATAAGATGCTGTAATCTGTAAAACTTGGCCCCTTTGTTATGATGAGACAGTGTTTTCTTTTACAGAGGGTAAACACTATTGGTTCAAAATCTCACACAAGTGAATTTTAGTGAGAGACAGTTTGTCAGTCGCTTGCTTGTTTACATCCACACCATTCCAGAAACAATCACCTTGAAATAATAAGTGAAAAAGTATTGACTGGGGCATAAAACCTATACTCATTGACTGTATCCATATACAAGTTATCTCCCTTTAAGCTAACTATACAGTCAGTGCTTCAGGTACTTTGATTTCAACAGTCATCCTAAATGTATATTTGGATCTCAGATTTTTAGCATAAAATGTAATTGATGCAAAATTTGGAGACTCTGATGAAAGTGAAAGTAAGGGATATTCTCTCTTTGTCTCTAACAATTAGTTCAACTTATCTGAAAATTTGAGATATCCGAGTTCCAGATAACCAGATTTATTTTGGTTAAATGAAGAGCAACTCATTCTGCACTTTTTAAATAAGTTTGAATTATCCAAAAAATTCAAGATATCTGTGCTGAAGATAATGAGATTCAACTGTATATCAAGTAATAGAATGTTGACTTTGACATTAAACTCAGTAACTCCAATCTAATCCCTTCAAGCTAAGTTTACTATTAGTGGTTCAAGTACTTTGATTTCAACAATCATTCTATGTATAATGTAATTTCTCTCTCTCTCTCTCTCTCTCTCTCGATTTCTCTCAAAAACAGTTGACATTCCCCTCTCTCCATTTCACTTTTTCTCTCTCTCACTCTTGCTCTCTCTCTAAAAAAAATATCAAAAACAAAAAAAATATTATGCAGGTCATGGAATGTCAGAAAAATAAGACATAAATCATTCTCACCTCATCAGGCACAGACATCACTTCATAAAACGTATCATGTTACCTTTACGATGACTCGTAAACGATATTTTTGAAATGGATTTGAAGTATAATTTTATATGAAAATCAAATCCTAAGTGTTCTATTATACCAGTTTTATTGTTAACAATTACATTTATGTGAGAAAATTTATGTCAAATCAATCGCATATCAACATAAATAAACTTTACAGTAAAAATGGAGTCAAAAGATTCCTTATCAAAAACCATCAAAATGATTGCTGGCACAATGGTCCATGTATTCATCATATTTTATTGTGTTTTCAAAGCATTGTCTTTCTGATAACCTGATGGCACCAGGAATAAATGGTTCATGTATTCATCATATTTTATTGTGTAATCAAAGCATTGTCTTTTTGATAGCCTGATGGCACCAGTGATAGAGTTGTAACTTGTATTAGATATTACTTCCGTTTGAGTGATGGTCCAGGGTGAAGCCCTCTGCCATTACTCAAGCCAATGTAATACTGTGATTTGTCTGCCTGACAAACAAGAAATGTGTGAGATACTGCTCAATTAGTATACCCCACTTTTAACTTCAACAATTGACTACAATTGTTGAAAAATGAACTAAGTGGGTCAAAAGGAAATAAATGTCTGGCAGACTTAAAATCAGTACCTGTGGCATGGAACCTCATACTGAACTCACATACAAAATTTCAAGTGGCTGTTTTCAGTAGTTGCTGAGAAAACTGTTACAAAAATTTTGTTTCAGATGGAAAGACAGAGATGAACTCTTCTTGGAAGCAGGGGTATAACTATTGTTGATGGACTGATGGATAGATGGATGAATGGACAACATCTTACCATAGAACATCCCATTTACTTATTGGCCTATGAGAAAATACTTTTGTACAGGTTTATGAAGATCAACCAATATATTTCATTTCTATTGTGTTTACAAGGTGTTTAAAATCCTTTGCTCCTCAAGAGTGTTAACTATTTTCTATAAATTGACCTAGTGACCTACATATATCAACCCAACGTGGCCCATATAAGAACTTGACCTAGATTTTGTCAAGAGAGTTAATGTGGCCAAGCTTGATGTAGATTGGATAATAATTGTAACTTTTATAATGTTTACAATGTTTTTCTTTGGTTTGACCTAGTAACCTATATACTGACCCAACATAACCCATACATCATCTTTACCTAGTTTTTGTAACAAGTTGACCCAACATGGCCCATATACAAACTTGACCTTGTTTTTGTCAAGAAGATCCTTTTGAGAAAGTTTGAATAAGTTTGAACTAAAACAGTGCCCTCAAGAGTGTTAACAAGGATTTTCTATGATATGGCCCAGTGACCTACTTATTGGCCCAAGACCCATCAGGGTTTGAACCCATGACCTCCCACTTACGGAGCGAGCACTCTACCAAATGCGCTACTGCAGTGGTTCGAAGTTTTCAAAGAAAACCCTAGGTGTAAATTAATTTTGCTATGGTTTATTATTAAATATACAAGTGGTGATATCAGTTTTCAATATCATTTTAGAAATAACATTTGAACAAACATTGGGACAATAAAGACTTATTTATGATCTTAAATATTGTAAACAACTTAATATAATTGTTATTAATAATTCCAATTTTAAAGTCCCAGAGGGAATGAAAAATAAATATAGTGAAGATGATTACAGATACATTGTATTATGAATTATTTTGAAAATTTGAATTCCGTACTTAGGCCAATGTGTAGGGAAGTTTCTTTAGCATGCCAAGCCTATTGTGATATGGGACATTGGTTTTTAATTTCTCTTCAAAAGGATCCTGTGACTGTCATGACTTAAGGGTGAGTTCTTGGTGAAAGAACAGTCACCACCTTTTTCAAGTCTTTGTCAGACCCTGCTGCAGTTTGAACCCTGACATCCCAAATACAAAGTGTGCACTCTACCAACTGATATACCATAGTGATGGGTTTAATTTGGAAGTTTTCAAGGAAACATGGAGTGTTAATTAATGTTGAATATAGATTAGATCAGACATTTTCAAGGAAACACTGCATATACATTAATACTGATGGTTTCGATACAATTAGTGGAATCATTTTTCACAATCATTTTAAAAGAACATTTGAACAAACATTGGGACAATAAAGACTGATTTACGATCTTAAATATTGTAAATTTATTATAATTGTTATTAATAATTCCCTTTCTAAAGCTCCAGAGGGATTGAAAAATAAAATAGTGAAAATGATTACAGATACATTGTATCAATTGAAATGTTTTGAAAAAATTTCAATACGGTAGTTAAAAATGTCTAGGGCAATGTGCAGGGAGGTTTCTTTAGCCTGCCAAGCCTATTGTGATATGAGACATTGATTTTTAAAAAAGGACCCTGTGGCTGTCATGCCTTAATGAAGAGTTCTTGGTGAAAGAACAGTCACTACTTTTTTCAAGTCTTGGTTAGACCCTGCTGGGGTTTGAACCTCAACCTCCCACATACAAAGCGAGCACTCTATCACCTGATCTACCATAGTGAAGGGTTTAGTTTTAAAGTTTTCAAGGAAAAATGGAGTGTAAATCAATTTTGATAATAGTTTAGATACAATCAATGATATCATTTTTCATAATCATTTTTTAAACAACAAATGGCAAACATTGGGACAATTAAGACTGATTTACAATCTTAAATATTGTAAATTTAATATAATTGTTATAATTAATTTCCTTTTTAACATTCCAGAGGGACTGAAATATAAATATAGTGAAGATGAATGCAGATACATCATTATATCAATTGAAATATTTGAAAAATTTGAATACCATAGTTAAAAAAATTGCTTAGGGCAATGTGCAGGGAGATTTTTTTAGAATGCCAAGTCTTCTATGATACAGGACATTGGTTTGGTTTTTAAGGTATCTTGCAAATGACCCTGTGACTATTATGTCTTAGTGCAGCAATTTTTGGTGAAACAACAGCCACCACTTTTTCCAAGTTTTGTTCTGACCCTGCTGGGGTTCGAACCCCAGCCTACTAAATACGAAAACAGCGCTCTACCAACTGATCTACCATAGTGATGGGTTTAGTTTAGAAGTTTTCAAGGAAACATGGAGTGTTAATTAATGTTGAATATAGATTAGATCAGACATTTGCAAGGAAACATTGAATATACATTGATACTGATGGTTTCATTACAATTAACGTACATCGACATAATGTCGTCATGGTACGCCATATATTGCATTATAGTCGTTAAGTATATTCTTCTAGCATGTGTTGTTTAGTGGGATCAGAAAGAAAAAATATTTTTAGACAAAACAAAACCGTTTGTGTAGGCCTAAATGAAGATTTTCATTGAAATAAACTACTTGAAACAGCAGTGGGGTGCACCTGACGACTTTCAGACTGTGCATTCCAAAACTCGTCATCCTAGCTAACCTAATGTCGTCACTACCTTTTCGCCTTGATTGAGTCGTTATTTATTTACTTTTCTCTTTGTATTGATTAACCACTGCGGTAGCTCGGTTGGTAGAGTGCTCGCTACGTAAGTGGGAGGTCGTTTATCGATTCGAACCCCGACCTGGTCTTACCCAAGACTTGAAAGTGGGTAGTGACTGTAACTAATACTGCCAAGCACACGGTTCTTTCGCATGGGAACTTAAAATAAACGAGGTCTTGTTTCACGGTGGGCTTGGTACGCTAAAGAACCCTGCTGTATAATGCCATCAGCGCAACGCACAGGCAAAATTTCTGCACTTTCGCCTAAAGCTGGCGACGTATCGAAATTAATGTATTATGTATTATCATGCTTTGCTTTTTCTATTTTTTTGGTCTTAGTTTTGCTGACCGACGTTTGTTCTTGAAAGATCTGGCTGTTTCAAGCACGTTTATTTCACTGAGCTACTCTTTTATTTTGCGGTTAACTGCATTTTATTTTTGAACTATTTTAAGACAAACTTGTAGTACACATAAAGTAACACATTGTTGTGTTCTTGTTTTGAAATTACATTGGTTAGAACTTCAACATGTATGTGAACCTCCAGATTTGCAGAAACAGGCTTTGTTCGAAATGGTGTTCCCACTTACTCTTTTCAGATTGCCAACCTCCGCTTTATTATTATATCTCAAAACTCAGTCTACATTATTTCACTTATATCGAAACGACTTCAGCTAGCCTATAGGTAACTGATAAAAGCAATATATCAGTTGTTCATTAATGGCAGTTACACTATGCAGTGAGGGGTCTCGAGAGTGACACGCTTAGATCGTGAAATGGGGCATTTTAGTTGCCTTATTGCGGCAGGTGCGAGAATATCAGAGACATATTCGATCCCTAAGGGATTTTTAGTTTTTGTTTAATTGAATCTAGTTTGGCTAGTAGTGTTTGATATTATAAATATCTAAAGAGCAAAATTGTATTGTTTGATTCATTACTAACATGTATATATGTGTATATAAACTGTTTGATTCGCTATAAAAGTTGAATTTACCAAACAAGGCCAGAAAGTGAGATTGAAAAAAAAAACACATATCAATGAATTTTCACCAAATAGATATTGCCAAAACGCTTAAATCACTTATACGACTGAAAAGATGTTCTTGAAATAAAACTGAATACCGGTAATTGGCAGGATTTTAATACAGTCTTAAAGTCGTCAGTATGCCTGAAAGTCGTCAGTCATTTTAAAACGATATTTTTACCTTTTAACTGATGTTCTGGCCAAAGATAGACAACTCTTTATATAGTAGGAACATATTTAAAAGGGGTTATTGTGTCGTTTGGGTTGTGTACCCTTGACAAGTATGTTTGTGACCCGATCGCCCAAATGACTGTCATTCTCTGTAGTCTGTCGCCCCATATGACACATGTACCTTTTTGATAGTGATGTCAAAGATACCAATTTTACTATGAAGAAACCTGTTACATCATATAAAGTATATTATTGAAGTATGGAAAACATTTACCGCTTTTAAATTTCCACTGTTCAACTTTCTTAAGAGTGATAAATAAAAATAATTTTGCAATATTTCGTGCTGACGACTTAAGGTCGGTGACGACATTATGTCGATGTACGTTAGTGGAATCATTTTTCAAAATCACTTTGAAATAACATTTGAACAAAGATTGGGACAATAAAGACTGATTTACGATCTTAAATATTGTAAATTTATTATAATTGTTATTAAGAATTTCCTTTTTAAAGCTCCAGAGGGACTGAAAAATAAAATAGTGAAGGTGATTGCAGATACATTTTATCATGAATTGTTTTGAAAAAATTGAATTCCGTAGTTAAAAAAATTGCTTAGAGCAATATGCAGGGAGGTTTTTTGTGATACAGGACAACAGTTTTTAAGGTATCTTTCAAATGACCCTGTAACTATCATGTCTTAATGTAGTGTTTATGATGAAAAAACAGTCACCACCCTTTTCCAAGACTTGGTCTAACCCTGCTGGGGTTTGAACCCTGACATCCCAAATACAAAGCGTGCACTCTACCAACTGATCTACCATAGTGTTGGATTTAGTTTGGAAGTTTTCAAGGAAACATGGAATGTAAATTAATGTTGAATATGGATTAGATCAGATATTTTCAAGGAAAGGCTGAGTATTTATTAATACTGATAGTTTAGATACAAGCAGTGGTATCATTTTTCAAAATCATTTTTGAAACAACAAATGGCAAACATTGGGACAATTAAGACTGATTTACGATCTTAAATATTGTAAATTTAATACAATTGTTGTAATTAATTTCCTTTTTAAAGCTCCAGAGGGACTGAAAAATAAAATGGTGAAGATGATTACAGATCAATGTATCATGAATTGTTTTGAAAATTTGAATTCCATAGTTAAAAAAAGTACTTAGGGCAAAGTGCAAGGAGGTTTCTTGAGCATGCCAAGCCTATTGTGATATGGGACATTGGTAAAAAAAACACCACCACCTTTTCCAAGTCTTGGTCAGCCTATGGTTAGGGTTTGAACCCACAACCTCTCACATATGAAGCAAACACTCTACTAACTGGTCTACCAGAGTGGTGGGTTTAGTTAAGAAGTTTTCAAGGAAAAATTGAGTGTAAATCAATTTTGATAATGGTTTAGATACAATCAATGATATCATTTTTCACAATCATTTTTAAAACAACTAAATGGCAAACATTGGGAAAATTAAGACTGATTTCCGATCTTAAATATTGTAAATTTAATATAATTGTTGTAATCAGTTTCCTTTTTAAAGCTCCAAAGGGACTGAAATATAAATATAGTGAAGATGATTTCAGATACACTATTATATCAATTGAAATGTTTTGAAAAATTTGAATACCATAGTATAAAAATGCTTAGGGCAATGTGCAGGGAGGTTTCTTTAGTATGCCAACTCTTCTGTGATACAGGACATGGGTTTTTAAGTATCATCAAAAGGACCCCATGACTCTTATGACTTAATGCTGAGTTCTTAGTGAAAGAACAGTCACTACTTTTTTTCAAGTCTTGGTCAGACCGTGCTGAGGTTCAAACCCCAACCTTCCACATACAAAGCAAGCACTATACCAACTGATCTACCATAGTGAAGGGTTTAGTTTAGAAGTTTCCAAGGAAAAATGGAGTGTAAATCAATTTTGATAATGGTTTAGATACAAGCAATGATATCATTTTTCAAAATCAATTTTGAAAAAATAAATGGCAAACATTGGGACAATAACGACTGATTTATAAATTTAAATAGTCTAAAGATAAAATAATTATTATAATTAATTTCCTTTTTAAAGCTCCAGAGGGACTGAAATATAAATATAGTGAAGATGAATGCAGATACATCATTATATCAATTGAAATGTTTTGAAAAATTTGAATATTATAGTTAAAAAAATTGCTTAAGGCAATGTGCAGGGAGGTTTTTTTTAATATGCCAGGTCTTATGTGAAACAGGGCAACAGTTTTTAAGGTAGGGTTTCTTCGAAATGACACTGTGACTATTATGTCTTAGTTCAGCAATTATTGGTGAAACAACAGCCATCACTTTTTCCAAGTTTTGGTCTGACCCTGCTGGGGTTCGAACCCCAGCCTACTAAATACGAAAAGAGAGCTCTACAAACTGATCTACCATAGTGATGGGTTTAGTTTAGAAGTTTTCAAGGAAACACAGAGTTTAAATTAATGTTGAATATGGATTAGATCAGATATTTTCAAGGAATAGATGAGTATTTATTATTACTGATGGTTTAGATACAAGCAGTTACAGTATCATTTTTCAAAATCATTATGAAACAACATTTGAACAAACATTGGGACAATTAAGACTGATTTATGATCTTAAATATTGTAAATTTAATATAATTGTTATTAATAATTCCTTTTTAAAGTCCCAGAGGAACTGAAAAATAAAATGGTGAAGATCATTACAGATTAATGTATCATGAATTATTTTGAAAATTTGAATTCCGTACTTAGGGCAATATGCAGGGAGGTTTCTTTGGCATGCCAAGCCTATTGTGATATGGGACATTGGTTTTTAATGTCTCTTCAAAAGGATCCTGTGACTGTCATGACTTTATTCTGAGTTCTTGGTGAAATAACAGCCAACTCCTTTTTCAAGTCTTGGTCACCCCGTGTTCAAGGTTCGAACCCATAACCTCACACATATGTAGAGATCACTCTACCAACTGATCTACCATAGAGATGGGTTTAGTTTAGTTTTCAAGGAAAAATTGAGTGTAAATCATTTTGATATTGGTTTAGATACAATCAATGATATGATTTTTGAAACAACAAATGGCAAACATTGGGACAATAAAGACTGATTTACGATCTTAAATATTGTAAATTTAATATAATTGTTATTAATAATACCATTTTTAAAGTCCCAAAGGGAATGAAAAATAGCTATAGTGAAGATGATTGCACATACATTATTATATCAATTGAAATGTTTTTAAAAAAATTTTCAATACCGTAGTTAGAAAAATGTCCAGGGCAATGTGCAGGGAGGTTTTCTTTAGCATGCCAACCTTACTTTGATATAGGCATTGGTTTTTAATGTATCTTTTAAATGACCCTGTAACTTTCATGTCTTAATGTGGAGTTCTTGGTGGAAGAACAGTCACCACTTTATTTTCAAGTCTTGGTCAGACTGTGCTAAGTTTCAAACTCTGACCTTCCACATAAAAAGCGAGCACTATACCAACTGATCTACCATTGTGGTGGGTTTTTAGAAGTTTTCAAGGAAACATGGAGTGTAAATTAATGTTGAATATAGATTAGATCACAAATTTTCAAGGAAACACTGCATATTTATTATTACTGATGGTCTAGATACAAACTGTGATATCATTTTTCACAATAATTTTGAAATAACATTTGAACAAACATTGGGACAATAAAGACTAATTTATGATCTTAAATATTCTAAATGTAATATAATTGTTATTAATAATTCCAATTTTAAAGTCCCAGAGGGGCTGAAAAAATAAATATAGTGAAAATATCATGAAATTTCTAGAAATTTTAAAAGTTAAAACAAATCAAGATCTGCTTTTTAAAAGCTGCTAAAAACAACTATAAAACCATTATGTATCAATATTCGAAGCTTGGACAAAATATTAAGAAATCTGTTCACATTATTGATGAATCTGGTTCAATGTGATTTTTTTCACTTATGATTTTTTTTTTTTTTTTTTAAAGTGCAAAAGTACTACCTACCTACCTATCCTCTTCGCTCCTAGTGGAGCATAAGGCGAGGCACAGATCTCTCCACTTCGTCCTATCTGAGGCTTCGTTCTCCGACGTTCTCCAACTTGGCCAGCCCATACTAGGTACTAGTATTTTATTATTTATTTCTTTTAATCAAAAATGTTTCCTTTAAACTATCATTAAAATGAATTTAAAATGCACTGACCTAACTAAATTATATTTTAAAATGAAAACAGCATTATTCAGATCTTCTGTACATAGAGAAATTTTTGAAAAATTTTGGAAATTCGATCAAGTTTATACACTAGTTGGGCCTCATTCAAATTTACATCAGGGCATTTAGGGTCAGCTAGGTCATTGTTGTTCAGGTTTTTTCCAGGTGTGATCATCATGAATTTTCCAATTACGACGTAACATTTTTAGTTGTTCTGAAATACCACTGCAGTAGCTCAGTTGGTAGAGTGCTCAATCCGTAAGTGGAAGGTCGTGGATTTGATCCCCAGGCGGGTCTGACCATGTTTTGACAATGTTTTGCGAGTTTGTTGGAAAGTATGACTTTATTCTTAAATTTCCCATGTGCACTTAATTTGTGGAAATACAGTAGATATTAATTTTGCTTCCGTATCAATTAAGGCCATACTTCGCTCCTGGTAAGCATTAAGTCAATCAATTAAAATAAATCTACTGTGTAAAAAAATTATGTTCCATTAGCGAGAAAAAAATTGAACATAGCTGTATGATACTAATTAATGACACAGCAGTGTTTTATAATAAGGATTCTTGATTTAAAAAGAAAGCATGCTTGATTCACGCTAAGTAATTGTCCATTTTTTACCCTGATAATATCAAAAACATTCATTATTTTTTATGTTTTCATGCAAGTAAGATGTACTTTAAATGGGATTTTGAATTCTGAACAGCATGGTTGAAACAAGCCGATGAACAAATGACAGCCACTGAGAGTAACCTCTTTTTATATTGCTACAAGTACATCATTCTGCATTAAACTAAGTACAGCCAAACCTTGTCTATAAAGGCAAGCTAAGGAAACCAGTAAAAGTGGCATTTATGGACAGGCGGTCCTTATATACAGGTTCAAATAACATGAATGAAGACCAATTGGGATAAAATTTTACTGGCCTTTATTAAAAGCAGGTGGCCCTTATATAAAGGTGGCCTTACGGCTGGTTTGATTGTATTGACTTTTGAGGAATGAAGTAGACTAATGATGTTTTAATGCTCTTAAGGTGGTTAGTTCTTGGATGGTGGAGAAAACCTGAGTACCCAGAGAAATCTATCATTACATGTACATCATTCTAGAGAAAACTAGGTATTGACTTTTCAGGAATGGATTAGACTATTAATGTATTATGCCAAGGTTCTTTCAAGGTCAGTTCTGGGATAATGGAGGAAACCAGAGTACACAAAAACTCAAACTAAAATAATGAAATATAAAAAATAAAGTCATATAATTTGTTTGTTAATGAAGGGACATAACTGTCTGAATCATGTCGGGAATTAAAAATGTTTAAAATAACAGCTGGCTAATTTTAATCTGATGTAAAATGCAAGGGGGGGGGGGGGGATTACTCTATGAATCATGTCAGGAATTTCCATAATTTGTTTCTTTTGGGGGAGGGGGATAAATCTCTGAATCATGCAATTTGTCTATTACTAAAGGGAGATAAATCTTGATATCAATTCTTGTTAGTTATTAAAGGGAGAAAACTGTCTAAATCATCATGTTTTGTAAGTTAATAAAGGAAGATAACTGTCTGAATCATGTTTTATTTGTTAGTAAAGGGAGATAACTGTGTGAATCATTAATAAAAGGGAGATAAATGTGAATCATGTCTTGTTAGTTAATAAAGGGAGATAACTGTCTAAATCGTGTCAGGAGTTCCCAAATGTTTAAAATAACAGCTGGTTAGGGAGGATTTCTGCTCCTATTAACACGAGATATAGCTGATCTAAATTGAATCAATGTCTTCTTAAATAATCTAAATCACTGTATGTCTGATTTTATCACTTAAAACACATTTTAATCTGATGTAAAAATAGTAATTTATAAGAAAATAAATATGCAAAAAATATCAGATGATATCATAAACAAGCCATTGTGTATTTGAGTCAGAACACGCTTGATAAGACCAGATCATATTTTAACAGTGAACAATTTACATCTGGCATTTTCTTAAGTTTATTTATTTGTATTTCCAGTTTTGGGAAGTCATAGATTTCAATTTTTTAATACATACTGACAAAAAAACTTTTTGATGTAAAATATTTATCCGGAAATAAAAATTGTTAAATGTAGGTGAGTTGAAAAGGGTAAATTCTTTAGTTGGTAAATTGATAAAAAACATGAACTGTTTCGATCAATATCATAGACAAAACACCATGCATATTCTTTTATTCAGATTAAGAAATGGATTTATGGAGTTTAAAGCCCAAGTCAAGATTCTGTTCACTTATTTCGAAAAACAGTCAGTTCATGGATGCTGGAGAAAACTGGAGTGCCCATCAAAAACCATCTGCCTTGGGTATGCATTAGAATCCTATAAAGTCCAAGCATAGTGAGGCTCTAACAGGGATCATATTGAGGTACTAATAGAATCATCAAGCAAAATCTATATTGGCCACAATAAAGAGCAAGCATAGTGCAGTAATGGAGTTTTGTGATTTTTACATTCCAGTCAGAAATCTTTCACTTATATCTAGGTGGTCATTTATGATGATGGAGGAACCAGAGTGCCCAGAGAAAACCATTGACCTTTGGCAAGTGAAAAGACAAGCTTTCCCACACTATGATTTGACCTGGGTGGGTTTCACACCCAGGTGGTGAGAGGCACTATGATCCATAAGCATATATGCTTTAGACCATTGGATACAAATGACTATCGCTGGCCATGCCTTTTATGTTGTGACACAGTTCTCCATCATGGTACCAAAGCAGCGTCATGGCAACTTATGACATACAAGTGTCAGTGACGCCAATTAAATGACAAAATTCAGGGTGAGTTTTGATTCTTTGTCAGGTATTTACAGCCATTTTTAAATGTGTGGGTCTAAGAGATGCAGGGTGAAAAGAAATGAGGGTCCAGGTGTAATTTTAAAGGGTCCATGTTTCTATGAAAACAAAAAAGGCTTGAACACTAGTCTTCTATAACTTATATGTTTTGTTTCAGCAAAAAGAACCGGCTTGTTTGGTTGACACAATGTTATAATGAGTTAATAAATATGTTCAATTATATGCTTACATTGATGATAACTAATGTACAATTTTTATGCATCCAACTTGATGCAATACCAAATTTTGCAAAGTCGAAAGGCCAAATGCACATCCAGTAAAAGCCTGTTTTTGTGTGTAATTCAAGTGTGCCAAGCCTTCATCGGAACACTGTGGGTGTGGCCCACGATCTATCAATTGTCCCTCAAAACATCAATGTACAGTTTCCATTATAACTTAGTATGTTTCATAACAAAGTTAAACAATTTTATATGGATGAATGTTGGTTTCACCAACATGAGTATCTGACACGTGTGAATAAAGTTCTTTGATTCGGTCTAGACAACCAAACCACCAGAGATCGCCAAACAGGATCCCGAGTACTCTTAGCAATTACTGTATATTGCTTTATGTTCACGGTGTCAAATTTTCACAGTTTGATCATCACTAGTGTATTCGAGGTGTTAAATTTCAATGGTCTTCTAAAAAACATTATTAAATGCCTCAAAATGCTGTAATGTGCAGCAGTTTCATTTCCGTGGGAATACACTGGACTGCAAATAAAGCAAAAATAAAACCACAGCAAAATATAAGCATTACGCATTATGTTCCGCTATTTTATGTCCATTTTACCACTAAATGCCTTTATGAATAATAATTCTACAATATACAGATTTAAGGAGGTTATAGGTATTTAGTAAAACTACAATAGAAAAGTGGTTTTTTTAAGAAAGAACCATCTGGGTAGCCCAGCAGTAGAAACTTCGAATGTGGGTTCAAACTATGGCTTGGTCATCCATAAGACGATAAAATTTGAGATACCCGGTACTGCTTCTTCACCTGGTGCTCAGTATTCAGAGAAATTTGATTTGACTGGTTCACCTGGTGTCAGAATAAAGTGACATGTGGAGTGGTATGCTTGTCTGTGACATACTGACTCTGTGAGCTAGCACTTTAAAGTCGCCCTGAGTGTGTAAGTGAGTGCTCCCTAGTACAAGGAAGATCATAATACATGCTTTCACATCTCACACATACAAAAAATTGTTCATAGATTTGTCCTAAGAGATTAATAAACTTATAAAAAGCTGAAAAATTGCTGATATGATGCTAAGCAACATTACAACCAACCAATAACCTATAATCTTTTTGAGTTGATTAATAGTGTTTAAATGTCCCTGTCAAGACTATTTCACTTATATCAAGACGTCACTAGCTAAAGGCGAAGGTGCAGAAATTTTGCCTGTGTGTTGCATTGATGGCATTATATAGCAGGGTTCTTTATCGTGCAAAGCCTACTGTGACATGGTACCTCATTTATTTTAAGTTAAAAATCAAAAAGAACTGTGAATTTCAATTTGAAATGCTAAGTGCCTGGCGAAAGAACAGTCACTACCCATTTCTTAACCTTTCGGTCAGACCCGGTCTGAGGTTCGAACCCACGACCTCCCAATTCAGAGCGAGCATTCTACTAACTGAGCTTAACTGCAGTGGTATATAATCTTTTTGAGAATATATATGGTATTAGATAAAATAAATTATTATACCGCTAAAATACTTCAAACAAGTAGTTACTGTTATATAATGAAGGAACTCCCTGGGGTATACATCATTTTATATAAACCATCATGAGAACAAAACACTATTATGACAAACATTTATCTGATTAAGATGACAAACATTGAAATGGTTAAGTATCAAATTACTAAACATGGAAGCCATCTGGGGAATGTTTCATCAATTTAGTCTTATCAATGCAACAGTTTATTGTCACATAAATGCACACTAAGAATATTTTATCAAGTGCATTTAATACATACGCCATAATTTATTGTTCTATTTTGTGTTTATTCCCTTGTAGTTAAGACTCTCTCACTTATTTCAACACTGTCAGTTTTAGGATAAAGAGGAAACCTGGAGTGCCGAGAGAAAACCATGGTTACCTTTGGTAAGTGAACTGACAAACTTTCTCAAAATATGTTTCCTATTTGGTATTTATATACCCTAAAAGTATTAGTTTTTAGTGGTGTACTTCAAAAATTTGTCACATAGTGATGGGTTAACTTGCCGGGGAACATAGAAATATGTTTCAAAATCTGCCCGGGTACATAAACGCAGGCGACGTTTAATGGAGAGGGGAAGTTACTCGTATATTGCAGAAATCTAGTTACTGTATAAGAATAAACATTTGTGAGGAAGGAATATTAGTGATTTTCATGGGGACACTTGTACAGCGAAAACATATCGTCTCAGCGAAAATTATTTATTTCCCTTGGTTCAGTCTTCCTACAGTCGGAACAATGAAAATTTCTTACCATGAAATAGTTTAGAATGTCAAAACTGTAAATTTTTCCTACTGCTAATATTTCTTCTTATAAAGTAATTTTAAACAAATGGTGACAATGTACGCAAATCACACAGAATACTATAAACAGACCAAAATAATACTGATTTTGAAGTGTGACAAAAACATTATACAAGGTTTTGGCAGTTTACACAGCCCCATGTGCCATGTCAAAGATTAATGTACCCCTCACCTGCAGCTCAGGGATACATGGGGCAGTGTAACCTGCCAAAACCCTGTATAACTGATAATGTCTGTGCCAAAGTATGAAATGTGACATCTAGTCTAGTAAAAGTTTCATACAAAAACTATCTTTTAGTACAGTTCACAAAAATCGCTACATCATCAATTACCAGAAAATATCTGTGTCGTAAAAACAATCTTGTTGCTATGGAGATATTTCATATTGACAAATCTGGTGACTGATGTTTCTTTTGTGCATATAATGTAACACCTCACGGAGGACATCATTTCCGGTATAAACATCACCATGTCGAACATGTAAAATTCCCATAGCGGTAAAATTATCCTTTCTACAGATAATCATTAGAGGCACATAGCGATTATCAGTTACAACTTGGATGGAATAAATAAATGATACGATGCTTCAATCCATTTCATTATAATGTCAGAGTCACTGCCTTTGCGACAGAAAACCCAATAACCCAGTTTGGTATTCTTTTCTTACTTCAGCCTAGTTGTAACGGGAGGTCATGGTGGCCTAATGGATAAGACATCAGTCTACAAAACCAGGGCCTCTCACCACTGTGAGTTCAAGTCCTGCTCAGACCACATGTGGGAAAGTGAATTTTTCTTGCTGTTGGCCTTTACTGGTTCACCTGGTATCAGTATAATAGACTGGAGGAGTGGTGTGCTTGTCTGTGGCATACTGACTCTGTGAGCTAGCACCTAAAAGTCACCCTGAGTGTGCGCTAGTACAAGGCAGACCATACAACACACTCGCACTTCACATGCATACACAAAATTGTTCACAGATTAATCCATAAAGATTAATAGAATAGTTCTTGTCGCAAATAGCTGAAAAATTGTTGATGCAACGTTAATCAATATTCAGCCAACCTAGTGGTAACAGGAAATTTCTATGTGCATCTGTGATTACAATAGAGAACCTCTGCACAGAGTAAAATGTTGCTAAAAATGTACTAGAAGATTTTACATGTTGAAAATGCTGGCAAATGGGGGATCCTTTTTTGCAGACGATGTAATATGTCACCAAGGGTATCATTTCCAGTGTAAACATTGCCATTTTCAACATATAAAATTCCCATCATGGCAACAGTTTCCTTTCTACAGAATCATGGTCTAGCATAATAACATCTACAAGTAAGTGAAACATGTCAAAACTTATTGGATAAACTTATTGTATTGTTCCTTAACTTATATTGTGGCAGCCAGCTCAAGGATGGTGGAGAAAACCAGAGTGCTTAGTAGAAACCAAACTTTCGGTAGTTTCATTTTTATCTTCTATGAAAATTATGAAAAAAATTCAGTCAAAAACAGAGTGGCTCTCATAGTAATTTTTGTGATTTAGTTTCAAATTCCATTGTCAAAAACACAGTGATGAACAGAGAGTATATTTTCCCACAATAACACACACAGAAGATTTTTTGGGGCCCAGGTAGCATAGTGGTCTAAAGCACACACTTATGGATCACGGTGCCATTTGTTGCCAAGGTTCGCATCCCACTTGGGACAGATCTTATAGTGTGAGAAAGTTTGTCAGTTCGCTTACCAAAGGTTGGTGGTTTTTTTAGGCACCCTCCACTTTCCTTGAACTGGCTGCCTCGATATAAGTGAAAAAATCTTGACTGGGGCATAAAACATTGTAAACACCACTCCACTCAACATAGTTGACTTTAAATTCTGACTATGAGGAAAGTCAGTTTGCTTACTGATGCTTGGTGGTTTCTTCAAAACACTCTGGTTTCCTCCAATATCCTTGAACTGACCACATAGATATAAGTGAAAGAATATTTACCGAGGCAATAAACACCACTACATTGAACAAATTGACTTAGAGTTTAGACTAGGCGTTAAGTTTGTCAGTTTGCTTACTGAAGCTTGGTGGTTATCTCAGACACCCTGGTTTCTTCCACCATCCTAGAACTGACTGTCTCAATATAAGTGAAAAAATCTTGACTGGGGCGTAAAACACCATACCGTCACTCCACTCAACATACAAGTTTAGATATTTCCATTAATGAAACTCAGCAGTTGGATAATCCTCGGATGTCTCATTATCATAATAATGAAATGAAACATTTCACAAACAGGTGTAAATCATTCATGTCCCACAAGGGACATTGATATAAAATAACAAAGATTAAATAAAAAAGATAAAAAATATTTCATGATAAAAAATATCATAAATCCTGCAATAATGGCTCTCCTTGTTTGTTTTCAATAATGTAAACAAAATATCAGTGCTTAAATAATTCTAATTTTAGCGATTTTTGTGACAATATTTAAATCCATCAACATGTTAATTAAATACAATCATAGAGCTAAATAAAGGTGATACATGATATTTATACTTGAATTTGCAAAAAATATAACAAGTGCTTACAATTATTTATTTTTAGAAGCTGAACCCACTACAACTGTAGCTCAGTTGGTAGAGTGCTTGCTCTGTAAGTGGGAGGTTAGGGTTCAAATTCTGAAAAGGCCTTTGGAAGAGACCAGTATCCAGATGTCCTGTGTCAAATTAGGTCTAGCATACTGAAGAATCCTCCTTGTACATTGCCCTAACTGCACAGCAAAGGTCAAAATTTGCAGTTGGTGATGCCTCAATATAAGTGAAATATTCTTGACTGGGACTTGAAATAAATCAATCAATCAATCAAAGCAAAACCATAATCAGGAATTCCTTAAAGTCAACTAGACACAAATACCATTGAAATCTGTCCAGTAGTTTGATAGGAAAAGTTGAAAATATAAGTTAACAATGTATGCCCCATCCCCCCCCCCCACCCCATGTGCCAAATGTCATTGAAATTTGAGAAGTAAATAATTTAAGTAAACAACACAGGAACACATGCATGTGCACATGACATACACAAGATGAAATATGCCATAAGCTCACATGTCCTTTGGTCAGGTGAGCTCAAAAACCTATAATATTAAAAAACAGGAAAAAATCCAGTGTGAGTGGAGTTTGAAAATAGTTCATACTTCTTATCAGTACTTGTAGAGTTTCATTAGGAATACTGATAGTGTTAAATTATCACTAAACTTTGATTATGTAAGCTCAAATGCAGCTAACTTTCCTCCAAATTTAATTACCAACTGCTAATAATGCATTGCATATCCAATTTAACGAAGGCATTATCTCATTGACTTATGTAATAATACTATAGAATGGATTTTTACAGTTACAGACCTGTCAAAAGTTTAACAATGAGCTGACTGGGAGTAATGGTGTTTAACGTCCCAGTCAAGAATATATCACTTACATCGAGACGTCGCCAGCTATAGGCGAAGGTGCAGAAATTTTGCCTGTACGTTGCACTGATGGCATGATACAGCAGGGTTCTTTAGCATGCCAAGCCCCCCGTAACATGGGACCTCATTTATTTAAGTTCCCATCCGATAGAAACATGACTTTCATTTCGTAATGCCGAGTGCATGGTGAAAGAACAGTCACTACTCACTTTCAAGTCTTGGGTCAGACCCGGCTGGGGATCGAACCCACGACCTCCCACTTACAGAGCGAGCACTATATATATATATATACCAACTGAGCTACTGCAGTGGTCTGACGAAAAGGAGTCAAATTTTTTAAGTCTGTCAAGTGGCAGAGATATAATAACTAGCAGCTGAAAAACTGCCAAAAGATAGTTAGCAGTTGCTATAAAAAGCTAACAGGCAAATTAAGTGAATTAGATTTCCCCGCCAGCAGGTTCTTTTTTGCGATTTGCACTTATTTCAAAGGGCCATAACTCTGAGGAAAATGAGCAAACCAACTTTGATTAATGATATGTTAACATCTGTTGATACTTTGCACAACTTTCAGCATAAGTTTCATGAAATAGTGCTTCATAGTTTTGGGGAATTAGTGCAGAAGAGAATTTTGGATGAATGGATGGAAGAAAGGACGGACGGATGGATAGATGGAAACTCGAATTTAATATCCCCCTCTTTATAGAAAGACGGGGGATAACAAGGCCAAAATGAGCTACCGATTTGACAAACTTAGTGTTAAACTTTCAACAGGCCTGTACTGTAAGTTATAAAAGATAAGAGATATTCACCTAATTACAATACCATCTTAGATACTTAAGCTTATTAATTTTTAATCATTTTCCATCTTGTTATTTCCAAATTATTTAAAATTTGATGCCATCTTAGATATTTAAGCTTATTAAATTTTCATTATTTTTCATCTTGTTATTTCCAAATTATTTAAATGTGATGCCATCTTAGATATTTAAGCTTATTAAATGTTCATTATTTCTATCTTATTATTTCCAAATAATATAAAATTTAATTGGATTTCAAAAAAAAGATCAAACTATTTACAAGATTACAAATTGCACCGAAATTAAAGCAAAGGGGTGACAAAAATAAAAGAAAGAGTTCAAGAAACTTGAGATCTATAGAACATTGACTAAAACTGTTTCATTTCAAGTTTGATATTTTTGCACTAAGATAGCTCAGTTAGTAGAATGCTGGCTCTGTATTTGGGAGGTTGTGATTTTAAACCTTGTAGGCCCGAGTCTGACAAATACTTGAAAATAGAAAGCAACTGTTGTTTCACCAATCACTCATCATTTAGAAATTAAAATCAGGTGGTCCTTCGAAAGAGACCTTAAAAACTAATGCACTATGTCACAGCGAAATGGTATGTTCATGAACCTCCCTGTACATTGCCCTGAGCACACTGCGAAAGGTATAAATTCCAGCCATTTCACCTATAACAGGCAATGTCTCAATATAAGTGAATATATATTCTTAAGTGGGACGGAAAACCCCATTCAATACAGTTTAAAAGGAGATGTTCATCTAGTCAGTGATGAAAAATTAATTTAAAAGACATGAGGCTCCACACACATTTCCAGGCTGGTGGTTGATTCTCGGTACTTCACTTTCCTCAATTCATCCCTCAACTGACACCGTTAACATCGAGTTAAAGAATCTTGACTGGGCATAAAACAACATTAATCCACTCCCACTGTCTGAGAACTGACTGCCTCGATATAAGTGAAAGAATCTTGACTAGGACGTGAAAACATCATTACTCCACTCTACCATCCAAGACTAACTGCCTTGATATAAGTTAAATAATCTTGACAATGAAAGTTATGTATCATAGTTTAAAGTTGAAGGCTTTTGTTAATTTCCCAGTACACTTCAGTAATATTCCTTTGTTCATTTTATTAAGCTGAAACTATTTCAATCATTTTCAGAAAACAAATATTATGATGTAATTTTCTTTTTTCTTCCGAAAAAAACGGCAACAAAATAATCTGTGAAACATAACTATGTAAGCATCTGTTTTAATGATAAACAAATCACGTTGACTCCGTAAATATGGGCTTACTGTTGTTTCTGCCAAGACTGCTTCCTAATTTATGGTTTGAGAAGCTGTAATTTTACTTCCATAAGTAAAAATATTAGATGGAAATGCAATTGTCTATGCTTATTCAAACAAGCCCGTATTCCCTGGCCGACCCGGGAAAACAAGAACGGTAAATTAACAATGACAAGTCACAGACAAACATATAGACTACTTTATCTCTAGAGAAACTGTAATCATTTGTGTATACCATATCTATAGCAATTAATTCTAATACCATTACACTCTCCCCCTCTTAAAAAAATACTTAATAATTTTGACAACCTGATTTATTTTACTTACGTTGTCACACCTAGTTAGGTTGTCGTTAATAACAGATATTATACAGTGTAATAAAAAAAGGCAGATAGGAAAATCAAAGATTTTGTCATGCTAGTTTGATATACACATAAACCATCTGTTTAAAGAAATTCCAGGACATTATTGCACTCAGACAGGCTAAAATGACATTAAAACTAGAACTGTATCGTGACAGCCAAATACCCTACTTCCAACAACTACAACGGTTTAATGTTTTCCTGTGACCTTGACCTTTCAAATATGACCTTGGTTGAAGGTCATGACACGCCTTTGGATCATGATGATTATACATGTGAAGTTTTATGACAGTTGTCCAAAGCAATTATGAGATATGGCCCTTTCATGATTTTACAACGACGGACAGATGAACAGGCAGACATCAGACATGGTGATTCACATATAAACTAGTTTTAGTGGGGCGTGGGGTGGGGTGGGGGTGGGGGTGGTTTTACAAATTTCTTTCTTCTAGCCAACTATTAATACCTGCAGGCCCCAGTTTCACAATTTTTCCTTAAATTTGGGAAATTTTAAATATTAATAATTTTGTTAATTTTAGCATATTTAGGAATTCAAGGTATTGTTTTGAAGATCATAACAAGCTTTGTAATGTTTGTATTCAGTTATGTCAAAAATGTTTATTTTTAGGTCTAAAAAAAATGTCAAAAACACTCCTGATTTAATGTACTGCTTTTTAACATTATTGGTAGTTATCATAGAAGATTTTGTGTATTTGATACACTGCCTTCTGAACATAACTCACGATCATATTCAAGAATAATTTTATTTACAGTGTACCAATTTTCACTTATTTTGTACCAACAAATAATAATGTTTATTATATGACCAATGATTTTTCCCTTTTTGATTGGTTGAGAAGACGTTTGGTGAGCCTGATAAATCGTTATGTTCACCGCGCAATAACGCTCGCGACATTTTTATGACGTAACAATGGGTAATGTTCACTGTGCAAAAACGCATGCGACGTTACGTGATGTAACATTGAAAAGAGAAAAGGATACTTTTTACGTTTTGTGCTATAACACATAATAATATGGAAATAAAAATCACTGGTCATATAATAAAACAATTATTGACTTTCGATTCGGTAGACATAAGGATTTATCAACCTCAAAAACATAATATTCACCTCGGCCTGCGGCCTTGGTAAATATAATGTGTTAGATGTTGATAAATCCTTATGTTTACCTCATCAAAAGTCAATAATTGTATATTATTTTAGATCTTATTGTCAGTTTCATAAATTTGAGAATATTACATCCTACGAAAAGATTGAAAACTACAAAACTGCTAAAAGTTTGAACCTATGAAATAATATACATTGCAGTAGTTCTGTGCATTTGATGTACTGCTTTCTGTACTTAACTCAAGGATGGTTTTGCGCATTCAGTGCACCGAGCAAAAAATCTTAACTTCCAACAATGATTTATGATAATAGGTCGTCAGTTTGATAGGCAAAAAAGATAGTTCAATCACCAACATCTATACCCATTATTTCAACATTTATCATTTTGCAATTTCAACATTTTTTTTCTGTTTTGAAATTACTAGTATTGCAATTTTTACATTTTTTTCGGTTTTTGATATTGACAGTTTTGCAATTTCGACATTTTTTTCTGTTTTGAAATGTTATAACTACACGCCATAATTATCGCATAAAACACACAAAATGCATTAATATTGTATAAACTTCAATTAGCAAAGCTTTAAGTTATAATATTTTGATGATTGGTCGGTGATGATATGACCAGTTACAACATTTTAAATTCTGATATCGGAGATATAAAATCGCTGTTACCGTTGAGCATTTTATGTTTTGTTATCAGATTCCCAGTGTGTTTCTATATTAACCGTGGAGATAAATTAAAAATAACCTTCCATTTTATAACTCTTAAAACAGTCTCACACCATTCAATTATCTGCCTCAGTGATGGGAAGTTTTGATTGAATTTTTTTTTATTTTCTTATTTTTTAAAATAAAATCACTAAGCTACCAAGACCCTGAACTTGCACTTTAATTTTGTTTGGGGTGGGTAGGGAGGATATTTTTTTTTTTAACTGGATGGATAAATATATTTTTGCATCTAAAATTGAAATTTAGAAATTAGGAATTAATTTCATCATAAATTTTAAATATTTAGACCTCCAACCACACTTGGGGTGTATATAAATCTCAAAACAACTGATGAAAGCACCGCTCATTGAGTAGGCTCAAATCCCTTTTTAGCAAAACCTTGTGTGAGAAATTTTATCTGTTCACTTGCCAAAGATGTGTGGCTTTCTCTGGATACTCCAGCTTCCTCCACCATACAAAAATTCACTATCTCACTGAAGTGAAAGAATCTTGACTGGGCATACCAACCCCTTACTCTACTCAACACCAATTTGATTGTGTTCTTAGTGGATCATGTAGCCATTTAATTTTGTTGAGTTGTGTTCTGATAGATTTTACCCGATATGAGTGTCAAATAATTTGTTGTGTTTTTGGTGGATCTGATCCAATATAAATCTATGTTTTTATTCCTGATAGCCAAAATTACCATTGGCTGATGGCTACTTATTTCTTAGCAATTCTTTCAAAAATAGCTATATTAGCAATTTTGTGAAACAATCCTTCAGAAAGGACTATAAATTTTTAGAAATTTGGCTATTTATTAATAACCCGAATTGGTGGAAACCTAAAAGTGCCTTAATTGCCAAGTAATATCTATTCATCTGCTAATTTCCTTTTTTCTTTTAATCATATCATCTGTTTTTGATTGATTTACCTTGAAAAAATTGTTTTCCGATACAAAATGAGCTGTTGTCATAAGCTCTTAATACCAGAATAAACAAAAAACATCGGGTAAATACCTAACAATGTAAATAACAAAATAATTATACTTATGAATGGTCTGCAGCTTAATAGATCTAAGTGTCGGAAATAGACATGACATTGTAATGCCAAAAGAATGAAGCCTAATCATTAGAAATGTCTGTAAAACGAGGATTAAAGAAGACGAAGTAATCTATTTATTTTTTGTAACATCAGGTAAACAAGGATTATGGAAAACGGAATAATCTGTAACATGAGGTAAATGATTTAGATTATCTTGTGAATGCTTTATAGTACAATCTAACACACATGTTGAGGCCATAAATCAAATAAACACGAACCACACCGCACGAAAACACAAACAATGTATTGATAAAATCTAATTTACTAAATGCTGCCGTTATTGGCCAACGCACACAAAAGAGCCATGTATCCATTAAATAATTCTTGCTGGTATTTACAGTAATGGCTTCAATATCAACAAGTGTTAATTATAATAGGATGCCATTACTAAAGTACAGGCTTGTCCAAAGTTTAAAACAAGGTTTACAAATTACCGCCACATCTGTAGTTTGTTTTGACCCCCACATTGCCTATACTGCTCCCCACCAAGTTTAATCAAATTCAGTAAATTAGGATCCCCCGCCAGCAGGTTTTTTGTGACTTGTGACATGTTCAAAGGGCAATAACTCACAGGAAAATTAGCAAACTGACTCTGGTTAACAATATGCACATCTCCTATCATTGTTGATGCTAAATGCACCAAGTTTCATGAAAAAGTTTCTGATGAACATTCAGATGGATGAAAACTTGAATTAAACACCCCCCTCTCTTTTTTGAAAGGTGGGGGATAAAAAAGCAATGGTGTTAACAATTATGGATTAAAGCACTTTTATTCCAACATGATGTAATATACTGTCTTAATTTGCATTTCCACTCTAATCATCTAGATAACCACACTTAATTTTGGCATACAGGCATATGAAGCAAGCCCAAGACCTCAAGCCCCATTGAAGCTAATTTTTAACCATTAGAATTGATTCATAATTTTAACACACAAATTTATCAGACAAGCCCAAGACCTCAAGCCCCATTGAAACTAATTTGTAACCAATAAAATTGAATCTTAATTTGACAAACAAATTCATTGGACAAACCAAAGACCTCAAGCCCCATTGAAACTAATTTTAACCAATAGAATTTGGTTATTTAACAAACAACTTCATTGGACAACCCAAAGACCTCAAGCCCTGTTGAAGCTAATTTTAACCAATAAACTTGAATCTTCATTTTGACAAGAAATTTTATTGGACAATCCCATGACCTCAAGCCATCTAAAAATTAATCTTTTGTTCTAAATTTAAACACATATATACCAGAATATTGGAAAAGCCAAACCTGAAGCTATCTGAAAGTTAATTTTAAACACTAAAATAGAATCCCTTTAATAAGAGCTATATTTTATAGTAAGAAGAATCACTGCCAATGACTCTTAGCTAACTGTAATAAATACCAATCACAGCAGAATATATATATATGTGTATATATATATATATAATATATATATATATATACATATGGCAAACAACATGAACCTGTCCGTTTGACCTTTCTTCAGGAATATTCATACTGGTGGGTCCATCCAATACATTGGTTGTATTAGGATTGGCAATTACTGTTAAACATGAAATTTTTGCATGCATGTTATTTCCGCATAATTCGCGATTTCATAAAAAATTGCAAAAATAATATGTGCGCGAAAATTTCATGTTTAATGTTATCTCAAAAGCAAGAAAAAAATGGAAAGAAATAGTATTACTCACATTTATTCAAGTTTAATAACTAAAATCCATAAAATAACTACAAGATCTATTATCTGTAGTAAGTTTTTAAACGTTCTGAGCACTAAAACACTTCATAAAAATATTAAAATCCGAATATCAAACACTAAAGCACTATTAAAAATTATTAAAACAAGTTTCGGTTTTAAAAAACACCATTCTAAATATGTTTAAGAATTCTGGGATATTGTGAAAATTTCATGCCATGAAATGACTTTGATACAAATATCGCGAAAATATCATGCCCCGAAAATAAAGTGTTTTACAGTAATATACATAATACATTTGTTTACCTTCTCTTTGGAAAAAATGTTAACCATTTTGCACTTGTGTCTTCTATACATAAAATCTTTACAAAATCTAATTAATATTTTTTTTATTTTTTTTTTTTTCCTTTTATTTTATTATTATTTTTTTGTTTTGTTCAGCTAAAACAGTTTTTATCTCAAAAAATAATAAATTCCCACATTTTTATATATTCTAAAAAAATTAAGAAATCCAAGATGATTGTTTTTCAAGAAATATAACTTTGTTGCATACATTTATCTCATGTGACAATAATAAATGATCATATTTAGGAGAATGAATTTTTGTCTGTCCAAGAAAAAAAATCTTACAGCTTATATATATGTTTCTTTTACACTAGTCTTAAGACTTTTGTGGAAATCTGACATTGTTTATTTCAAAGGATAGGGATGAATATTTCTTTTTTTAATAAAATACTATTATTAGAGATTAGATTATTAGATAGTATTATTATTTGAGAAAACTACTGTATTTCCATAAATTCAGTGCACATGGAAAATGCAAGAATAAAATATACTGACCTAATAGGGAAAAATATGTTTCATTCTTAATTCTGTACATAGAGCAATTTTTCAAGTTTTTAACAAAACAACAAATATGACTATGTCAAAATTATCCTTCTGTACCTTCTTACTAGAAACAACTATAAATGTTATGTCATAATTGGAATATCCATGATGATCACACCTGGAAAAAACCCGAACAACAATGACCTACCTGACCCTAAATGCCCTGATGTAACTTTGAATAAGGCCCAATTGGTGTATAAACTTTATCAAATTTCCCAAAATTTTGCAAAATTTCTCTATGTACAGGAGAACTGAACAATACTGTTATTAATTAAAAATATAATCTGGTTAGGTCAGTGCATTTAAAATGCCTTTTATTGATAATTTAATGGAAACATTTTCCAATTAAAAGAAATAAATAATAAAAACCATGTGCACTCAGTTTATGGAAATACAGTAGACTGTTCTGCCTTTTATATTGCACATATTAGTAACAGAAGGAGGAAAAGCCTGTAAATACAACCTTGTAACTGAGTGCCCTGCTAAGGATCCAACCTGGCCCTCCCTGGTGAATGGGCATTTTACAACAAGGCTAAAAGATCCAAAGCATACTATTTATACAAACAGTGTGTATTTCTTTTTGAATGAAAAAGATTCTGTGAGAAAAAAACTGACCCAACATTTTTTGTGTCTGAAATAAAAATTTGTAATTTTAATAAGTGGAGTGCAGTAATGGAGTTTTACATCCAAGTCAAGATTCTTTGACTTGTACCATACTATGGAAATGGTGAGTTCAGGGATAGTAGAGGAAACTGAACTACAGAGAAACCTGTCTATAAAGGCCACCCAAGGGAACCAATAAAAGTGGCCTTTATGGATGGGTGGTCTTTATATACAGGTTCAAATAATATGAATAAAGGCTATTTGGTATATAATTTCACTGGCCTTTATAAGCAAGTGGCCTTTATATAGAGGTGGCTTTTAAGGCAGGTTCGACTGTACCAACAGAAAACTATGGACCTTCGGCAAGTGAACTAATAAACTTACTTACACTAGACTCTCTCCTGAGTAGGATTGAAGCCTAGGTGGTTAAAGGTGCTGTGATCTGCAGAGCTGCCAACTAAACCTCAACCTGCTGGTCCAACCCTCATTTATACACAAATTCCCACTGACCTGCAAAGAAGGGGACTTACCCACAAATGACCATAGAGTTTGAGGATTTGCAGTGTTGATTCATTACCACTCAAATCTACATGTAATTGCAGTAGATTTGAGCAAATTTAAATGGATGGAATAAGAGTGTAATGGATTAATTTTGTGCAGATAGTTGGGTGAAAAATCAGTGCATGTTTACTGTATCTATTTTTCTGTGAAATCATATAACAATTTACCATTTTTTAATGTTAATTTTCAATTCTTTTGGGAGGGATGCACCTAGACACACACCTCCTAACCTTCAGTAGTTTTCCGCAATTTGGCAGCTCTGGATCTGTAAGCCTGCACTTTTGATCTCTCAGCCATTCACTAACAGAACTGATACTGATTTTTGTAAACATTGGTTTTACTGTACTTACAAATGTCATATGGAAATGTCACAATATCCCAAGAACATGACCATTTATAAAATATTTAATTAAAAAGATGTTTTTATTATCTGTATGTAGGCGCTTTAGAACACTCAGCCACTCACTGTGGTTGTAACAAAATTGACACTGATTTCTGTAAACCATGTTTCACTGAAAATGTCATATGTCAAATGTAACAATTTCCTAAAAACATCATATGAGCCATTTGTAAAAAATAAAACTGTGTTTTTAATTAAAAAGATGTTTATTGTAGCATCGTCAACTTGATACTACATAATTCGGAAAAAGCCATCAATTTAGTCACAGAACAAGTGCTAATTAATTATTCCACTTTGTTGAATATGATTAAAATAAATGAGAGCCTAACTTGATATCAATCTAGGTCGTATCAATGTTTGACACATCATTATCAATAAAACTCTTTATTTATATCTAACCAATCACATTGGACTTAACAGTTGAATCACAATGATCATTCATGTAACCAATTATAATGAAGGTATCAAAACTCTTGCATTTTGTTACAGAATCTATCTTGGAACCAGACAGAAAATGTCCTACTTGTCAATAATTGGAAATCAGACTGATGTTGAAGTAGGGCTAAGATGGCCAACCTTAACTACACCCTGTCAATTACAGACTAACATGTTTAACAAGAGATAAGTTGTGTAATTATACCAGGAATTCTGTAACTGACTGATGGCTAAAATACAAAATTTTTTATTGTGTTTTTTGTGTTTATTCAGCTTTTTTATAATCGTCTAGGACACCAATGAAAGTGCAACATTTTTCCTGCATTCAAATTGTTCATGTTGTGTACATTTGTATATAAATGACAAAAGAAACAAAAGGTCCATTGGGCCTGATACGCTCACCTAATAAATTATGGCTAGCTGATACATTTAAAAAAATATAAATACTGTAACCTCAATGTCAAAATTTTTCCATATAGTAAATTTTTTAACAGGCTTTTTTAAGATAATTAACCATTTCAGTACTCTTTTGCATCTGTGACCTTGACTATTGAACCCATGACCTTCATCTATATATCAAAATAATCAGTGTATCAATATCTGCAATATTCTAACATACATGCCTATACAAAATGTTTATAGATTTCAAGATAATTAACCATTTTGGTACTGTTTTGCATTTGTGACATATGCACACATATACACACACTGGGCTATGCCATAAGCTCACATGGCCTTTGGTCAGGTGAGCTGAAACGATGTGTCTAAAAAGGGCAACAATGCTAGAAGTATGAAGTAGATTTCAATGAATAATGGACTTGATCTACCAGTACTTTTTTATTATTTGACAGAAAAAAAAATCAGATAGACAGAGGGACAGATAGATGGACTGACAGAAAGAAGATAGATGCCAATATCATACCATGATATATACCACATTTTAATAAGTGGAAAAATTAAGGTTTACACCCCAGTCAAAATTCTTTAACTTTTACTGAGGCAGTTAGTTCTTGGAAAATGGAGGAAGATGTGAATTACGCACTGTGCAAAATGTTCAATTTCTTTCATTTTTCAATAACAAAAAAATAATTAATTTCATTTCTGTAGTAAAAGAATGCTAAAAATCCCATCAGATACCTTAAATTTAATTCAATTCAACTTCAAAGTTGCCGAGAGATCGCCAGCTATAGGAGAAGTGACAGGATTGTTTACCTTTGCTGTGTGCTCAGGTCAATGTGCATGGAGGGTTCTTTAGCATGCCACACCTTCTATGACACTGGGACATTGGATATTAAGGTTTCTTCAGAAGGACCTTGTGACTCAATTTCATTTCTAAATGCTGAGTGCTTGGCGAAAAAACAGTCACTATTTTTTTCTAAGTCTTGGTCAGACACAGCTGTATTTCGAACCTATGACCTGCCACATACCAAATATGAGTACTCTACAAACTGAGCTAATGACAAGAATAAAATAACAAGAGGCCCATGGGCCTTAACGCTCACCTGAGGAAGAGTACATATCTTATGCAGAGGTTCAATGGTCAATGACATTAATAAAAGAGAATATCAAAATTTTCAGCAGTAAGGGCCAATAATATGCAAGTATTTTTGCAAATTAATTATAATAATTATTATATAAGTATGCTATATATAACATATCTAAAGTCTAGCTACAATATACTATTTATAAACAGCTAAAACATCTGTATATTAAAATGTGCATTAGGCCAATACCTACAATATTCCAATATACATGCCTATACAAAGAGTTTATAGTTTTTGAGATAATTAACCATTTAAGTATTCGTTTGCATCTATGACCTTGACCTTTGAACCTTTGACCTTCATTCATATATCAAAATGATTGTTGTGCAAATGCCTACAATATTCCAATATACATGCCTATACAAAAAGTTTATAGTTTTTGAGATAATTAACCATTTAAGTATTCGTTCGTGTTTATGACCTTGACCTTTGAACCTATGACCTTCATTCATTTATCAAAATGATTGTTAGGCCAATACGTACCTTATTCTAATATACACGACTATACAAAAAGTTTATAGTTTTAGAGATAATTAACCATTTAAGTATTAATTTGCATCAATGACCTTGACCTTTGAACCTATGACCTTCATTCATATATCAAAATGATCGTTAGGCCAATACCTACAATATTCTAATATACATGCCTATACCAAAAGTTTATAGTTTCTGAGATAATTAACCATTTAAGTATTAGTTTGCATCTATGACCTTGACCTTTGAACCTATGAACTTCATTCATATATCAAAATGATTGTTGTGCAAATGCCTACGATATTCTAATATACATGCCTATACAAAAAGTTTATAGTTTTTAAGATAATTAACCATTTAAATATTCGTTCACAGCTATGACCTTGACCTTTGAACCTATGACCTTCATTCATATATCAAAATGATCATTAGGCCAATACCTACAATATTCCAATATACATGCCTGTACAAAAAGTTTATAGTTTTTTAGATAATTAACCATTTCGGTATTCATTCAATTCTATGACCTTGACCTTTGAACCTATGACCTTCATTCATATATCAAAATGATCATTAGGCCAATACCTACAATATTCCAATATACATGCCTATACAAAAAGTTTATAGTTTTTGAGATAATTAACCATTTAAGTATTCGTTTGCGGCTATGACCTTGACCTTTGAACCTATGACCTTCATTCATATATCAAAATGACCATTCTGCCATTACCTACAATATTCTGATATACATGCCTATACAAAAAATTCATAGTTTTGCAGATAATTAACTATTTTGGTATTCTTGTACATCTGTGACCTTGACCTTTGAACCCATGACCCTGATCTATGTATCAAAATGATCGTCATGTCAATACCTACAAATAACTGAAAATCCTACGCCATTATCACAGGAAATGTTGAAAAAATAGCATTTTTTATCAAAGGTCAAAAACTGGGACATGACCTTGACCTTCGACCTTGACATCAATTGGAAGAAAATTGCAAGACAAGATCAACAGTGAAAACTCCATACAATTATTTTCAGCCGTTATGAAGTTATAACAATAAATGTCTAATTAAAAAAATTACGTAATTTTACGCAAAAAACGCGTAACCTATTTTTCATCTGATTTTTATGAAAAACACAATTTTAATGTTCCCAGGTATGCTGAATCCAAATATCCAATCAAAATTTGCCTGCACCTTTTGGTTTCAGAGAAGAAGATTTTTTTGTCTTTTTGCTATTTTTAGTAACAGCGGCCATCTTGTTGGGCGTGGCCAAACCCCGAACACAATTTTGAAAAGCTGTTACCCAGGCATAATAATCACCAAGTTTCATCAAATTTGGTCCAGTAGTCTTGGAGGAGAAGATTAAAATGTAAAGTTTACGCACGACGGACGACGCACGACGGACGACGGACGGACGACGGACGGTGATAGATTGCAATAGCTCATCTGAGCCTTTGGCTCAGGTGAGCTAAAAAAGCCTTTGAAAATAATCAGATACATATCACATGTAATTAAACTTGAACAGATTGGAAACTCAAAAATTATAATCTTTTGAACAGACTGCGAGAAAATGTTAGGAATGGTAAACTATCAATCCTCAATTATTTTTATTATTTTATGTTTTGAAACATCTAAGAGAAAAACGGTTCATAAACTCGACACATAAAATGTTCCATCATTAGAATACCAGTCAACTGAACCAATTTTTATTTCCGACAGATTTAACGAAGCCATTATCATAACTAATAATTCAACACAGGCTTAGCAACGTTGATTTGATTTAGATAACAGTGATGTTTAGCGGTAATCTACAAGCAAAGTTCAAATGGACAATTCCATATCATTGGTATTTATAACTTTATTCATCTTTCCTACCTAATTACATCGTGGTGCAACTTTAAGAAAGGAAAAAAAAAATTAATGATCATAAATATTTTTATTGGACATAACAAGATATCTTTAATATATGGGATGGTGATCAAATGATTTTTGTATAAACAAATTGAAGATCAAACAAAATATACCAACTTTTTACATGACAGTTAATTGGTATTTTGTATTAATTTTTTCATATTTTTTTTCTTTTGGATTATGATTGGTTTCTCTTGCTCAAGTGTATCTTTGGGTGCATTACATTTCTGCAATTTTTTCATCTTTAGATCTAAGTAAATCCATCATGCCATTTATGTAATCTCAACAAAATACACTAAAGAAAGTACAGTCCAACCTGCCTTATGGGCCACCTCTATATAAGGGCCACCTGCTTATAAAGGCCAGTAGAATTATATCCCACTTGTTCTTTATTCATATTATTTGAACCTGTATATAAAGGTTACCTGCCCATAGCGACCACTTTTACTTGTTCCCTTGGGTGACCTTTATAGACAGGTTTGATTGTATACTATATTACATCATTATTGCATGAAATAAACAGCATAATTTTTTCAATCACTGACCATTTAGTTCAAGATAACAATCACCCTGGCTAACGGAATAATATTGTCTAGAAAGACAGGATACCGAGGACTTGGAATCAAACATGAAATTTTTTTTTGTCATTCAACTTAATTATTTAATTTAAAATGTTAAAGTTAAAAGTTGAAAGTTAAATTAAAAATAATAATAATAATTATTTTTATCTTTTTTTTATCTGCATAATGAATTCATTAAGAAAAGAGAAGGGGTAAACGATGGAGAAATACTTTTTGCATATTGCTACCAGTGTATTTGTCAAGTTCAAAAGTCATTAAGAGCGGAGTGGAGTATTGGTGTTTTGCATCACAGTCAAGATTCTTACACTTATATCAAGGCAGCAGGTTATAAGGAATGGTGGAGGAAACCAGAGTGCCCAGATAAAACCACCAATCTATGGCAAAGGAATGGGGTTCGCCGCTGTACCACGTGATACCTTCTAACATGTCTGTGAAACGCTTGTTTCTAATGGACAAGTGTCTGTGAAACGCTGGTTTCTAATGGACATGGAATCGCACAATATGACGCTTTCCCGTAAAGACGTTATTTGTAACGTTGACGTTTTCCAAAATGTTCCGCACAAAAGTTAAGAGGTATTGATCACGTGGTACGGCGGCGAACCCGATTGACAAACTTTCTCACACTAGGATCTTTTCAAGTGGGATTCCGAGGCAATGAGAGGAGACATGATCAGTAAACTCGCACTTTAGACTATTACGCCACCTAGGCACTGGACGAAGTGTCATTTCGTCCAGGGCTTAGGGCACTTTTTTCCCACTTCAATTGTAAACAATGATGCAAATATACATAGAGAATCACTATGACATCATTTTAAGTGATAAATTGAAAATGACAATTTCTCATCCAAAAACGTCATTTGTACATCTTTTAAGTGTTGTATGACATCATTTTAAGTGATAAGTTGACAATGACAATTTCTCATCCAAAAACGTCATTTGTACATCTTTTAAGTGTTGTAAAAAGCCCCGAAAGTCATTAAGATACACAGACAGAATTAGTCAAATTTATCACATATGTTTGAAACTTTTTTGTTTCTGTGACCAGAATAACAAAAACCTTTGATTTATTTACACAATCAGCGATGCTAATTGTCCCGATCAAATTCCGAACTCAATTTCCATATATGGTTAATTCAATTATCACCGCCAGCTATATATAGCATCTAACACAGACTTAAAAAACAAAAACCGAAAAGAAAAAAACAGCATGAAAAAAAATACAATCTTAATGAAATCATTGTCTCGCCACAGTGTCTCTCCGAAACATTCTCTTCCAATTAGATTTCCCCCTAATCATTATCGTGATGTTAACAATCTGCGTTTTTTTTTATACATTTTTTTTCCTTTTTACAAAAATACCCACAAAAACACATAAATTATTAAATCACTTAAAAAGTGTCTAATTTGTGTCCGTTTTACCATTTTTATTTCATTTTTTTTCTATTAGAGGGACACAAAGTTTTATATACAGCTAAGAATAATTAAAGCCACTAGCCCTTAAATAATCGATAAAGAACCAGAATAGGAGAGGAAAAAACAATAAGTTGACATTGAAGCTGCCATTAATTTCCATTTCGTCTTAATCGACAGTGACAAACACATAAATATGTTTAAAAGCTGCATATATTGGTATACGAAAACAACTTTGACCTGTCCACTTGACATTTCATTTAAATATTAATTAAAGACCATTAGCACATCCATGTATAGGGAGCACAGGTGTTTATTTTGTATACATCATGAGATATACTCACCTGTGCACTGTGTATCTTATCACTACCCATGTATTAGGTGGATCCTCCTATATGAATATTCCTAATAAAAGGTCAAGCAGACAGGTCAATGTTGTTTGCCTAGATAAGATTTGAGTTGGTTTTGTAGTGGTTTATGGGATAGTATGAAGAGTTCTGTCAGGAATGATAACTCTTGTTTAATTGTTAATACGTCATTTGCAACAGATTACAATAATGTCATTTTTGATAACTATTATACACAAACAAAAATGACATTTTAGGTCATCTAAATGCTATAATAACATAAACAATAAAAGTCAAGGTTCAAATTTACCCGATCGACATACTGTATAAGAGTAAACATTGGCGAGGAAGAAATATTCATGATTTTCACGGTGACTCTTGTACCGCGAATATATCTTCTCAGCGAAAATTTCTTATTTTGCTTGTACACTTTACCTACAATGAAAACCGTGAAATTTTATTACCGCCAAATAGTCTAGAAGATTGTAACCGCGAATGTTTCGGACCGCTAATGTTTCTTCTTATAAAGTTTATGGAGTCACTTTACCACAGTGCCAATATTTGTTCATAATATGTATACCTCTGTCTTTGCACTTATTTGCAGTGTACTGTCAGCTAACACCAGAAACTATACCCCTACCCCCCTTGTGCACTAGTATAAGGCAGACCACAAATCCCACACCCATATCTGGTGCATACACAAACTTGTTTTGGGATTAATACTTAAGAAATAAATAAACTTCCTATTTTCGTTGAGAACAGCTGAAAAATTCCTGATGCGACCATTAACAACAATTACAACTAACCAACCAATAGTTGTTATGGCATTTGTTTTTTCTCTTGACATTTTATAAAAGCTATTTTATTTGTAGACACAATAATTATAGCCATATTGGATACTGGACAATTATTAAGCTGGAGTGATAGCGCTTCTTTTATCACAAGCAGCAATTAATTAAGAAATCAACATTTACGTCGTCAATTTTGTAAAAAAAATTCTCTAAACACAACAATATTACGATTGAATATGTAACACTTCTTTCGTCACAAGCAGCAATTAACTAAGAATCTATGTTAACATCTACCATTTTCGTTAAAAAAAATTCTCTGGACATTACAATATTACAATTGAATAACTAACATTTCTTTTATCAAAAGCAGCAATTAAAATTCCACATTTATGCCTACTATTTCTGTAAAAAAAATTCTCTGGACACAACAATATTACAAATAAATATCTAACATATCTTTTGTCAAAAGCAGCAATTAAGAATCCATGTTTATGAGAAGCATTTCTGTTGAAAAAATTCTCAGAACACAACAATATTACAATTGAATATCTAACATTTCTTTTATCAGAAGCAGCAATTAAGAATCCACATTTACCTCTAACATTTTCGTTAAAAAAATTCTCTGGACATTACAATTCTACAATTGAATATCTATCACATCTTTAAATGTCACAAGCAGCAATTACGATTCTATGTTTACGGCAAGCATTTCCGTTAAAGAAAAATTCTCTGGACATTGCAATATTACAATTGAATATCTAACATTTCTTTTATCAAAAGCAGCAATTAAGAATCCACGTTTACCTCTAACATTTTCGTTAAAAAAATCTCTGGACATTACAATTCTACAATTAATAACTAACGCTTCTTTAAATGTCACAAGCAGCAATTACGATTCCATGTTTACGGCAAGCATTTCCGTTAAAAAAAAAATTCTCTGGACATTGCAATATTACAATTGAATAACTAACACATCTTTAAATGTCACAAGCAGCAATTAAGTTTCCACGTTTATGTCTAGCATTTCTGCCAAAAAAATTCTCTGGACACAACAATATTACTATTGAATATCTAACGCTACTTCAGTAATTCTATGTTCTTATTAGTGTAAATATGTGATGAAAACAATAGAACTCTACCAGAGAAAACTGGTGCTGAATCCAGACTTGACATCTCATCGAGGAAAAAAAAAATTTTTTTTCTGTAAAGATATATTGTTATAGAATCAAATAAATATTTTTTTGTTGTATATTTCTGAATAAAATGGCCTAAAGATATATTCAATTAAGTAACAAAATAAAAGTAAGCTTTTTAAAGGCCTTCTAGTCTATGGCGAGATATTTTCAATACATATCTATGATTGACAAACAAACATGACAAATGTGGTAGAGTTTCAAAAAGTTCTTATTGTGTATAAAGCAAGCTTCTTAAGGTCGTCCAGTCTCAATTACGAGATATTTAAAATTTTCAATACATATATATGCCCACTAGGTCCAAACAATTTGACAAATTGTGTAGATCTTAGAAAAGGTCCAATTATATACATTAAAATCAATTTTCAATACATATGGTCTTCAGGTCTAACAACCTTGAAAAACTTTGTAGATCCTAGAAATGTTTAATGGGGACCACCAGCATACCATTTGATACCCCATCATAATACCACTATGGTAGCTTAGTTGGTAGTGTTCTCTTTGTATGTGGGACGTTGGGGTTCTAACACTAAGGTGGGTGTGACCAAGACTTGAAAGTAAGTAATGATTGTTCTTTTGGCAAGTACTCAGAATTTAGAAATAAATGTCACAGAGTCCTTCCAGAAAGACCTTAAAAAACTGGTGCCACTTATTACAGTAAGTGTGCCAAGCAAAAGAACCCTTTCTGCACTTTACCTATAGCTGGTGAAGTCTCAATATAAGTGAAATACTCTTGACAGAGAGGTAAAACCCCTTTCAATCTGTCAATCAATTTACTCGTGTTGTGTCGTGTTGGTGGTTACTTTGGCTGAAGCCAAGTATCTCTTTTTTCAATCTTCCAAGACTTATTTACTGTAATCATACAAATGTAAATGATATATGCCATCTTTCATCTTTAATTGAGCCAATTTCCATCATTGGCAAATAATTAAATTGCTAAATGATACTTTATGATTATTTATTGATCAATGTTCTCAAATCTTCTCGGACATCAGAAAAATAGAGGCCGTACAACGATATATATCACAAACATCCTATCTGAGGATTATCTTGAGAATATAACCATTATGAATGACCTTGGTTACTTATTCAACCTTAAAAAGTACATTTAAGTCAAACAAACACAAAAATACTGGTCCATGTTCAAATCACAAAATGAAAACTTTGAAAACTGGCATGTGAACTTCCACCAGAGAAGTAATTCAATTTCTATGAGAAGAATTGAGTGTCTAATGGTGTTTTACACCCCAGTCAAAATTCTTTCATTAGATTATATTTACAATATGACTGTATCTCTCTTCGATGAAACATACAGAAGCAATTGTATTTCAATTCCTGTTGAAAGACAATAGGGGTCATGAGCCTTGATGTGTATCAATTTTCCTGCAATATTACGTCATGTCCTGCAAAGTGGGTGACGTGATCATGTGAGATACACTGATCTCGCATGGCTAAAAACCCTATACCACATGAGCAGATATGGAAAAAATAGCGCCAAGGTACGAAATATCTATTAAAAGAAAGAATTGTAAATATGAGAAATGACATTTCTGCTCTTGGTATTTCAAGGGGTAATGAAAGATAGTGTGGCACGTGCCAAATTCAAAATGAAGAGCAGAATGTCATTTCTTAAGAGGTGTTTGGTTCTTGAATGGTAGAAGAGGAAACTGATGTAGCAGGAGACCATCAGCAAACAAACTGACAAACTTTCTTAGATTAGGATCTGTCCAAAGTAGGATTATTGTATCTAGGCAGTGAGAGGGGTTGTGATTCGTAAGCATGCACTTAAGACCACTTAACTTAAAAGTAAAAACTTTGGAAACTGGTAAATTTTGATAAAAACATGAAGCAAGTCAATTTGTATGAGCAGAGGAGTGGAGATGAAACCTAAGTTAAAACATTTCATTATATTGAGATGGTCGGTCCTTGAATTGTTAAGTAGGAAATAAAGTACTTGGAGAAAACCAGTGACCTTTGGCAAGTTTACTGATGAAGGTTTGTTTTTTTTTCTGGGTACTCTGGTTTCCTCTTCCAGCATCAATTTAAGTGACAGAGTAACTGGAAGCCTCCATATGAGTGAATGAATCTTGACTGGGGCACCAAACACCATTACTCCAATCTATTCCACTCCACTCTTGGATGGTGGAGGGAACTAGATTACTAAAATGTGCAGAGAAAACCATTAATTTCAATAAGCTAATTCAGTGAATTAGGATCCCCGCCAGCAGGTGCATTTTTGTGATTTGCACTTATCTTCAAAGGGCCATAACTCCCATGTAAATGAGCAAACCGACTGGGGTTAATGAAATTTGATGCTATGCACCAAGTTTCTTAAAATAGTGCTTCAATGTTTCGGAGAATTTGCACAGACAAGAATTTTGGACACACTGATGGAAGGATGGATGGGAAGATGGAAAGAAGGATGAACAAAAACTCAAATTTTATATCCCCTATTTCTTCAAAAGGTGGGGATAATAAATTTCACTAACTGTCATCTAAAAATGTGAAAAAATGTACAGTCAAATGTGTGTATAAAGGTTACCCAAGGGAACCAGTAAATGTGGCCTTTATGAACAGGTTGTCATTATATACAGGTTCAAATAATATGATTAAAGAACCATTGGAATAAAATTTTACTGACCTTTTAAAACCAGGTGGCCCTTATATAGAGGTGGCATTTAAGACAGGTTTGACTTAAGTGAATACGGAAAAAAATGATGCAAAAATTTTCTGATACAAATATACAGTAAATAGTAAAATTGAAGCGAGACTCATGTGACAGACTTTACAACAATTGTTATCACGGCCAAGAAAATATGCATACTAAAGTAATATCAGGTTTGTCATATCTACTCTAAATACTGTTTTTCCTATCTTAATTGAAGGATCATTTTTTATCTGATGTATCTCTTGAAATTCAATTTATTTTTTCCACAAAATTGCAAAACATCAATATATGTGATAAAAACATAGGCAGTGGTTCATAATACCGTGGACTTTGGGTCTTGACTGTACAAAGCTCTGCTAGCTTAACCGAAAAAAATAGTACAAATTCAATTAACAACTAAACTGTTTTGAAACCAACCAGCCAACTATCAAAGAACCATCTCACTAACTAACCGATCAACCAACCAACCAATCCATCCTTCCATCCATTCATTTATCCAGCATCCATCCATCAGGCAATCAATCAATGTAGCATACATTATGCTTATTTTATAGTGCATAAATATCAATCAATAGTTCAATGTGTCTGTTGATCCTTCATTAATCAATCAATCAATCAATTCTGCATGAATCCAACTTGTTCAGATTGTGAGAAGCCGGTCAGTTCACTTGCCCTGGTTGTTTTCTCTGGGATTCTGGTTTCCTCTACCATCCCATAACAGATTCCCCTGAAGTGAGTGAAAGAAACTTGGGGCATTATAAACACCATTATACTCCACTTTTATGTAAAATTAATCATATTCAAACTATTTGTGAAAATTTGTCATTAATTATGTATTAAAAATTCTGTAAAAAAGCAAAATAATGATTCACTTAAAATTGCAAATTGTTCTAATACACCTGATAACTTTGAATCAAATGTTTTCAAAAGTTCTAAAACACTGTATATTTTGTGTATCTTTGAATCCATCGCATGCGTTTAATTGTTGCAAATGTTATGAGCATATAAAATTGGTATTTAAAAATCATCAAACCTATTACACAAAGAAAATCAAACAATAGATGTTGCATTAAATTTGCTATCAAAACGCTTGTCTAAAGAACAAAAACAAAGCAATAAAAACCCAATTAAAGTCAAACGAACGAAGCATGTGCATGCATGTGCGTGTGATTATATGTTTAACATTTAATCTCTGTTTTGATATACACCCAGATATATCGCGGTTTTACGACCCTCAGAATTAGACGATTATGTAATGTACTTGGCTTATTTACATTTTCCGCATTTTTGTGTTCTAGAAGACCCCAGATTATCTCATCAGATTTGTTTCAAAGTTCAGTTCTTAATAGAGAAAAAAGAAAAACAAAAGAAAAAAATGAAAAAAGGAGGAAAAAGAAAAAAAGTAAAATAAAAAGAAAAAAAGAAAGATAAAGAAAAAAGAAAGAAAGCCAAAAAAAAAGAGAAAAAGAAAGAAAGAAAGAAAGACAGACAAAAAGTAAAATAAAAGAAAAAAAGAAAGATAAAGAAAAAGAAAGAAAGCCAAAAAGAGAGAAAGAAAGAAAGAAAGAAAGAAAGAAAGAAAAGGAAAAAGAAAATTAAAATATCCATGGTTATTTTATAGTTTAGTTTAGTGAATTTTTCATTGCAAAAAAAGAAAGAGGAAAATAAATAAATAAATAAAAAAATAAATAAACAAGAGAAAAGACTAAAAAAAATAGAAATGCATGAATTTTTTTTCAGTTCAGATTTTAATGCAAAAAAAAAAAAGATAAAAAGGAAAAAGCAAAAGAAAAGAAAAGAAAAGAAAAAAGAGAAACAATTTAAACATATGTGTATATGATTAGTTTTTAGTTTAATTAAGATTTAAATGCATAAAAAGAAGAAAATAAAGAAAAACAAGAAAAGAAAGTTAATAAGAAAACAAAAAAAAAAATAAAAAACCAGAAAAGATTAAGTAAAAAAAATAAATTAAGCATGCATAATATGCATAATTGATTTTTAGTTAAGTTAAAAAAAGAAGAAAAGAAAAGATTAAGAAAAGAAAAGAAAAAAAAGCAAATTAAACATGCATGAACAATTTTTATTATCTAAATGTTTAATTAAATGTAAAGAACATAATATGGAGCTTAATTAGTTTAACATTGTTTCAGCGTGAACTTTGCATGTACGCACACCTGTGTCAGGTCTATGTTGCCGGAAAACAATGCCCCGAAAGACCATATGCAGCATTATCACAGCTTATGGCCTTGGACATATGCCTCATTTAATCCCAGCAGCATAAACACACCTGATAGCACTCACCGAAACAGAAATTTTTATTTTTTGTGTTTCCGAAACAGAATTTAAATGCGGCATAAACACACCTCATGGCCTTCAACAGATGCCTAATTAAATCCTAATAAACCAAGAATCAAATTTCACAATAAAACTATCAAATGTGTTTTATAAAGTAATTGTTGCAGACAATATCCTGGAAGTAAACAGCTTTATTTTGTAATGTTCTCGTAAAATAATCGCTCACATAGGTATCGAAAGTGTTTGGTTTTCTAACATCGGAAAACAATAAAGATTGGTAAACTTGATTAGACATTTTATAAACAAATCTTCAAAGTTAATTTTCACTACAACGATGTAACGCTACATTAAATCTTCGGGATTATTAGTGAATAGTACATTAATTTTAATGAATTATAAAATGCAGTAATAACCTAATGCAAAATTTTGCAATTCCTTTTAAATCTGTTTGTTTAAAACCCTAATAATAACACAATAATTTTTGTAATTACTTTTAAGATGTAAAAAAAAGAATTGGATTATTTCTTTGAAATTAAATCAGGGTGAGTGGGTACAGTGCATCAAAGATAGAGATCGGAATACTAAAGGTTAATGATAATGTAAGTATCTGGCCACAGTTTCACAATCATTCCTTAGTTAGGATATTCCTTAACTTAAATCTTGCAGATTTTCAAATCTTTATACTTTTGTTAATTTTCAAGATATTGAGGAATTTAAGGTATCATTTTTACACTTTTAGATTAAAATATTTGCATTACATTTTGACAAAAAAATATTCATCAGTAGTTTCAAAAAGAGATTACAAAAATTTGCTAAATTTAAGTTAAGGAAAGGATTGTGAAAATGGGGCCTGGCTGACTTGGCATATTTAAGTGATGGTTTGATGGTTTTCATGAATTTTAAAGTTTTTTTTAACATTTTTACATTTAACTGCCCCAAATTTAGCACCATAGCCTTGAACACTCTATATTTTTTATCAAGACACTTCTGATAATTGACCAGCAATCATATAACAGACTGTGGATTCCATTTTTTTTTCTGAAACTTCAGCAAAGGAAGGCGAGTTCATTTAATATAGACCCACTAGAGGAGATCACAAAAAAAAAAATTAATATTAATAATAATATAATCAATGGTACAAAAATTACTTCAAAACACTTCATTAATCAAAAACAAACATACTAATCCATGTCCAAATCACAATCCAGAAGCAAAGTAAAAACTTTGGAACTGACAAGTTAGGTTAGACACGTGAACTTCCACCAGGGAAATGAGGCCGGGTGCTCTGGAAAGGTAAGCACCTCCTGTTTAGCTAGCTACACCTGCCACGTGTGTAATCAAAATTGTGTGAAAGGAACATCGAACTATGAGACGTCAAATATATCCAGGGCAATCCTGGACACAGAGACATCAAACGTTATCAACAATACTGTGATGACGGCCATAAAACTTTTTGAGGGCCTTGATAAGCCTAGGCTTGCAATATCCCTGAGTCAACAATTTATTTGCAAGCAGCCTACTTCGTTGTACAAAGTCTCCGTAGTGGGAACAAGCTCTACCATAGCGTATTATTGAATTAATTGTTAATAAATAAAACAATATGTTTTAGTGTGTGTGTGATCACCTTCTCTCAGAGAGAAAGAGAGATATGTAGAACTTCAAACATTTTTGTGTTTTTTGGTTTTTTTTTGGGGGGTGGGGGGGTGGGGGTGGAGGGGGGGGGTTTCTATGACAGGTTGTATCATTTTATTATTTTATTGCTGACCATTTCTATGACAGGCTCCATTATTTATTATCAGAAATCCTGATAAGATGTTATGAAAAAGATCAAACCTACTCCATAACAAATGATAAGATGTCACAAAGAAGGTCAAAAGAAACTTGGTAATTTGGTATCGGAATGTCTGATTAGATGTTATCTTGAGGGTCAAAAGAACTTCATAACTTAGCCAGTTATTATAATTAGAAATAAATACGAAAAAAAAAGTTCTTATTATACAATTATATTACTACATTAATAATAAATTGTCGGCTTCTCGCAGAATTATGGGTAATTTTTAGCAAAACATATCCTGTCTTTATTGCAATTCTACGAGGATCGGAGACTACGAGACACTGAGGTCGGCTGGGAAATCAATGTAATGAGGTTTTGGTCATCTGAAAAAGACGACGGCTATATTGGTCAGGAATAATTCTAAATAATATAATAACCGAAAAAGTAAAAATATTTTGGTAATTCTCACGTGATTTAGGAGCGAAACTTTATTATCTCGTCATTTAATTACAAACAAGCGAAGAAAGATCGCATCGAAGCTCTGACGAGACAATCGTAAAGTGTGTAATCTGTCAGTTCAATTACTGCAAAACATAATAAGAAATCGTAACAAATTTTTCCCGTTTTTTTGTGTAAGCTTGATGCTGTTCCTCTGTAAATATCCCTCCTATTTAATTAGAACCACCTTTTCTATAGAACTAAATTAATTATCAATCATGTATACCCAGATAGGTGATTTGTATTTTGTTATTAGCACTTAGTGAAAATAATCTAATTTTTTATCCAACTTTATTTCCAAGCTATTTTGTGTGTTTCTCTTACTTCTAGGACAGGCACCATTATTTACTATCAGAAATCTCGATAAGATGTTATGACAGAGGTCAAAAGTACTCTATAATAAAAAATAAGACAATAATTTTTTTATCAAACTTCATTTCAAAGATATTCTGCGTTTCTCACATTTTATGTACAGTCCAACCTGCCTTAAAGGCCACCTCTTTAAAAGGGCCACCTGCCTATAAAAGCCAGTAGAAATGTATCCTAATTGTTCTTTCTTCATATTATTTGAAATTGTATGTAAAGGTCCCCTTCCAATAAAGCCACTTTAACTGGTTCCCTTGGGTGGACTTTATAGACATGTTTGAATGTATATTCATAGTTTCCATAATTGAGTGGAGCAAAGTAATGGTGTTTTATGCCCCAGTCAAGAATTTTCATTTTTATTGAAATGGTATATTCTTGGATGGTGGAGGAAAATGGAGTGCCTGGCATAAACCACAAACTTTTGGCAAACAAACTGACAGACTTTATCACATTAGGATCTACTGGAGTGAGATTAAAATCTATGCAGCAAGAGGTTGGTTGGTTGGTTGAATGTTGCTTAACGTCGCATCAGCAATTTTTCAGCTATTCGCGACGAGAACTATTTAATTAATCTCTATGGATTAATCTATGAACAATTTTTGTGTATGCATGTGAAGTGCGAGTGTGTTGTATGGTCTGCCTTGTACTAGCGCACCCAGGGCGACTTTACCGTGCTAGCTCACAGAGTCAGTACGCCGCAGACAAGCATACCACTCCCCCAGTCCATTATACTGATACCAGGTGAATCAGTAAAGGCCAACGGTAAGGAAAATTCACTTTCCCACATGTGGTCTGAGTGGGACTCGAACTCACAGCGGTGAGAGACCCTGGATTTGAAGACTGACGTCTTATCCATTAGGCCACCGCGCCCTCTATGCAGTAAGAGGTGTGATCTGTAAACTGTTGTCCTTAGTAGAAGGGCAAGTTGAAAATTGTCTAAATTATGTTAAAAAATAACCTTGTTTGATACAAGTGAAAAGAATTTTGACTGGGCATAAAACTAAATTAATCTATTCCTACTTTTCATTTTGACTTGCATGTTATGATTTAAATTTCACTTTGTTTTATTTTCTCCTTTATGATACCACTATAATGACAGTGCAAGGGGGTGTTTAGTCACTTGTGATGAATGACACTATGTGTCATACTGAAGATGTCATAATTACTGATGAGATGAATATCTCCAATCAAACTGAAGATGAAAATGCTTATAAGGCTCTCCAAATATTTTTGTGGCTTATTTTTCAGAACCTTTTCTGTCTTCTCAATTCTTTTTTTCTATTTGTAAACAAGTGTTTATTTTTTAAATTTTCTGCAAAATAGATATAAAAGAGTTACCGTCCCAACAAAAAAAAAAAACTTATCCTGAAGAAAAAAAAAAAAACAAAAAAAAAAACCCAAAAACAAACGGCTAAGTAAATAATAAAAAAACATTAATCTGAAGTGGAATAAAAAAACAATCTCAATAAATGCTTAAAAGCATTATTCTGAAATTAAAAAAAATGACAAAGCTCCGTAAATGATAAATACACTGACAGTAGTGATTTGGTTTGTCCTATAGCAATTCTGATACAGCAGACAACTGAGATATTTTCTTTCTTTTTTTATCATAAATATTACACACATCTATATAAGTATATTGCATGATAAAAATGATTAATATCTTAGTCTGACCAAAATAACATTAAAACTGCGACCAGGAATATATAAAAAACTAAAAGTACATACTTTAAAGATACAGTACAGACCTGTACAAAGTTTAACACCATGCTAACCTCGACCAAGAATAAAAAAAACCCCTAAAAGTACATAATAGAGAGATACAGTACAGACCTGTCCAAAGTCTGACCAAAATAACATAAAAACTGTCACCAGGAATATATAAAAAACTAAAAGTACATACTTTAAAGATACAGTACAGACCTGTACAAAGTTTAACACTGCGCTAACCTCGACCAAGAATTAAAAAAACCCTAAAAGTACATAATAGAGAGATACAGTACAGACCTGTCCAAAGTCTGACCAAAATAACATAAAAACTGTCACCAGGAATATAAAAAATACCAAAAGTACATACTTTGAAGATATAGTACAGACCTGTCTAAAGTCTGACCAAAATAACATAAAAACTGTCACCAGGAATATAAAAAATACCAAAAGTACATACTTTAAAGATACAGTACAGACCTGTCCAAAGTTAAGGAATCAGTGCCAAATCGACAGTGATTCTATCTCACTGCACTTTAACTGTCACTACCTATGCATATCTTGTTGGTTAAGTATCAACTTCTTTCTGTTAGCTCCTTAGCTCCGTGTTAAAACTTAAAACATAAAATCCTGACCAGGAATATAAGAACTAAAAGTACATGCAACAGAGATATTGTACAGTACTGTTCAAAGTTTAACACTACGCTAGCAAATTAGTGCCAAATCAGCAGCTCATCTTGATCCTTGTTATTTATATCTTGATAGTTTTTTGGTAGCTACTTTCTCTTGGCAACTTAGTTGTCACTAGGTATCCACATCTCGACAGCCAAGTGTCAACTTCTTTTTGTAAGCCCTGTGTTAAAACTTAAAACATAAAATCCTGACCAGGAATATAAAGACTTAAAGTACAAACTATTTAGACATACAGTACAGGCCTGTCCAAAGTTTAACACTACGCCAATAAATTAGCGTCAAATTGGCAGCTAATCTCCACCCCTTGTTAATTACATCTTGGTAGACTTTCGGCAGCTGCTACTTTCTTCTCGGCATCCCAGTGTCAACTTCTTTTCACTAGTTTAATGTTAAACTTTTGACAGTTCTGTGATAAAACCTCAAAAACCAAGAAAGATACAGTATGGGCCAGTCGAAAGTTTAACACTACGAATCAATGCCAAATTGGGTAGCTCATCCTGGTCCCATCTTTACCTATATCTTGGTAGCTTCTCTGCAGCTGCTGCTATCTCTCAGCAATTTTATGGTGACTAGCTTATCCATATCTCGGCAGCCGAGTGTCAATTTCTTTTTGTTAGCTTAGTGTTAAACTTTCAACAGGTCTGTACTTTGTATAAATATTTATATTGGCAAATTATCAATAATAATGCTGCAACTTACTTTGTAAAAGTTGATTTCATTAGTTTTCAAAAAATAAAATATTATTAAATGAACAAAGATAGTGCAAATAGGTAAAAGTGGGTTTTTCACACAGACATATATAGACGCATTTAAATTCTATTTCCATGACTTAAAACTTTAAAATTATATTTTACTTAACTAGTTTATTTCATATTTATAAAAATGTTTAAACTGCAATGCTAGGGGGCGTCAAGCCATTTGACATTTTTCAACCACCATCCATTTATGATTTCATTTTTGACTAACATGTTAAGTCTTTTGACATTTTTCAACCACCATATATTTATGATTTCATTTTTGACTAACATGTTAAGTCTTTTGACTTTATTATATTTTATCTTTTATCATGCTGCTTAAATTCCAGTACTAGGGAGAACGTCTTGTCAATTGTGGTGATGGACCTGTCATTGAACCTCATGATTGAGTAATTGATTGGACGTTTTAAGAATATTTCACTTATATGATGTCACAAGATGTCACCAGTTATGGGTAAAATGGCAAAAAGCTTTGTCCTGTGTGCTACCATGACACAAAGCATTAATTCTAAAGGTCTCTTCCAAAGGACCTTGTGATTTCCATTTTTAAATGCCAAGTGTTTGGTGAAAGAACAGTCATTATCTATTTTCAGTCTTGATCAAACTTGGCCAGGGTTCAAACCCAGACCTTCCACATACAAAATAAGCACTCTATCAACTACTGGTACCAAGTTTTAAAACAGGCAAAAGGAGGAGTTTTGCTATAAGGGAAACAGAACATTAAAAATTAATACCCCGGGATCATCATTCCCAATATTCAGCACAGTTTAAATAGCTATTCGGCCAGGATTCAAACCCTAACCTCCAACATACAAAAGGAGCACTCTACCAATTGCTCTACTGTAGTGGTTTAAAATTCAACTCTAGTTTTAAGACAAACAAAAAGAAGAGTTCCATTAATGATGACAGAATGGTAGAAATCAATCCCAGGATCATCTTCCCAAATACCCTGCACAAATTAAATAGCTACCAAGCCCAAGAGTTCAAACCCCAACCTCCCACAAACGAAAAGAACACTCTACCAACTGCTCTAAACTAGTGGTTTGAAATTCACAATTCCTGTGATTTACGATGGACAAAAGAAAGAGTGATTCTATAACTGTGACAGAACGCTAGAAATTAATATCCCGAGATCATCAGCTTCAATTTTCAGCACAGATTAAATAGCTACCCAGGAAGGGTTCAAACTCCAACCTCCCACATACAAAATGAGCACTCTACCAACTGCTCAAAACTAGTGGTATGAAATTCACGATTTCTGAGATTTATGACGAACAAAAGAAAGAGCTAGGCTATAACAACAACAGAGCATTCGAAATCAATATCCCGAGATCATAAGCTTCAATACCCAGCGCAGATTAAATAGCTACAATTTTACCGGATCACGAACTAATTCACTATTGCCAATCAAAAGTAACAAACTAATATCATGGAATGGTCAAACCACTTTTATTCTTCAGAGAAAATATTAATAAATCATAACGGAATTGATTAGTCGAGCATGTAAAGGTATGCTTAAGTGTCGGCGATTGACGGCCAAGATGACTGTCCATTTCTGATAAGGAGTTTTAAGAGGAAATTGTCAAGATAAATCTATATAAATTGTCACATATACAACCAATAACTGTCATCATCTTCAAATTAATTCATATAAACTTTAAATGTTTTGCAACGTTGTTTTTCTAACAAACCACAGCAATGATACACACACTGACATGTATATAGTTTTTATTTAGAGCATATGAAATTGCTTTATTCAATGTTTTTGTGTAAAAAATTAGAACTGTTGATCTAATATTAAGAAGTTTGAAAAATACAATATACGATCTGTAACTTTCCATCATCTTCAAATTAATTCAAATGACCTTAAAATGTTCTGTAATGTGGTTTTCCAACATGCCACAGTCAGAATACACATATCCTGTAACTTTTACTCAGGTTGATAGAAATGCTTCACTCAAATTAATTCATATAGATTTAAAATGTTTTCCAACATGCCACAGTGAGTAATGAAACCACTACAGTAAACTTTAAGTCTGCCTACCACTGCGGTAGCTCAGTTGGTAGAGTGCTTGCTCTGTAAGTGGAAGGTTCAAACCCCAATTAGGTCTGACCGAAGACTTGAAAGTGGGCAGTGACAAGCACTCAGCATTACAAAATGAAAGTTACAGTTCTTTCAGATGGGAACTAAAAATAAACAAGGATTTGTGTCACAGTAGGCGTGGCACAATAAAGAACCCTGCTGTATAATGCCATCAGTGCAACACACAAGCAAAATTACTGTACCTTTGCCTATAACTGGTGATGTCTTGATATAAGTAAAATATTTTTGATGGGTATGTTAAACACCATTTCTCAACTCTAAGTCTGTCTAACTGCGTTATAGAACCTTGGTCAATTTGTTAGCATATCTTTATTTTTGTGTTTTTTTTTTTCTTTTTTAAATTCAAGAAAACTTGACCTAGGTTAAAAAAATAATCGGCTTTTCCCACTTTACTTTTTAAGCCTTATCAAAGAGCAACTGTATTTATAACTCTCCTAATTTAAAATAAATTTCAAGTTTCGCTCATAAAACAGACTAAGAATAACCATAAATTGAGTTCTAAAACCTTACAGCAGACAAGACAACACTAAAATACCGAGAAAAAAGTTTTGTTTACGGCTTAAACTGTTTTAATTACATTCTAGTTCAAGTTTTTGAATAAAACCAAAAAAGCCAATAGTCAGTATTGATTGGACTGTGTTTAATACGAACACTTCTACATGTGACTGTTTGATTTTCCTTGATTTCTGACGAAGAGACGTTTATTAGAAAAATTCTGATTGATAGAATGTCAGAGAGTAAATACCGTTTAAATGAGAAACATTCTCTGAAATTTGAAATTTTCACCCTTTTTTACAACAGAAAATCTCTTAAGCCAATGTCTTTAAATTATAAGAGGTTTCCAAAACAATCTTATATTAGCAATCATCTTAAACTAAGCTGCCGCCAGGTCAAATTTAAGACCTATCATTTAGCTCTAGTAGAAATGTGACATGTTTTAATTAAAGAAAGACCTTGGGTTGGGTATTACTTTTTCTTTCTTTTTAAAAAAAAAAAAATATGTCTGTGAAAAATAATGTAGAAAAGTTAAATTTGGTAATTCAGAGTTGAAGAGGTATCATTTAGCTCTAGTAGAAAATGTGACATGTTTTAATTAAAGAAAGACCTTGGTTGGGTATTACTTTTTCTTTCTTTTTTTAAAAAAAATATGTCTCTGAAAAATAATGTAGAAAAGTTAATTTTGGTAATTTAAAGGTGAAGAACCTCATTTGAGTATTAATTTACAAGAGATGGATATATACATATGTCTGTTAGCTGAAAGGCTATTTATATTTTGTATTTTAGGCACTATTTTTGAAAAAATCATTTTAACAATGTGAAATTTGTTATAAAATTTTACACGATTTTAAGGATTGAGCTAGCCAAATCGGTCATACTTCAGTTCTTAGAATTTATATATACATGTAATTTAAAAAATCACAGAAATTTTAAAATAATTCGATTCCAAAATTTTTAGGCTTTTCAGTCAAAATGAAAGTTTTAGTGAAAGATGGGTACAAATGGGCGTTTTTTGTTACTATCAAATAGAAGCAGTTTAAAGTAAAAAAAAAAAACCGTTAAATTTAGATAACATTTTGAATTTTCACTAACCATTTGGTTAAGCTAACATTAAGCTTTGAACAACTAAACCTATATCTTTGTTATACATTTAGTTGTACAGTCAAACTTGTAAAAAAGACCACCCAAGGGTACCAGTAAAAGTGGCTTTTATGAAGCAGGTGGCCTTATATACAAGTTTAAATAATATGAATTAATAACAATTGGGATAAAATTCTACTAGCCTTTATAAGCAGGTGATCTTTATATAGAGGTGGCCTTTAAGACAGGTTGGGCTGTATTTTATTAAACTCAAGATGCCCAACCTTAGCACTGTCTTACCCCGAGTTCAGTCTGGGACAATAAAAACATTATTAATACCAAAAAAGATGTCTGACTATAAATAAACTTACATACAGAAAAGAATAATTTTTGTTTATTTCGAAATTGGAAGTATGATATATAACCAGGATATAGGCAATATACTATAGCTTCCGTTAATAAGAATATCTTATATTAAATTTGGTGGTGAGCCCACTTTATGCTCTTCTCGTAAAACTTAATAGCCATTTCGCTGATCGAGCTGACACTTTGGTGATTCAAAATAAATATTCAGGAAACGAGTTTGTCTTATCTTAGTTTGTATATATAAGTATAAAGTCATATATGTAGATATGATATAAGTGTTGAAGCAGCATTACAATCAAAATAAACACAGACGTATATCGATTACCGGTACATGACTAAAATCTCATTACTTTTCAAGATATTCCAAGGTTCTTATGAAATAATACCCCTACCCAATGTTATATGGAGTGAAATCTTATATAGATGGAGTGAAACAATTTCAAGGTCCTATGACACACAATACCCCCCTCCCAAACTCAAAGTGTAAAAAAAGTCAAATTCCAAGGTCACCAGACTAACATAGTGAAATAATTCAAAAATTAACCATATTAAGAACGACACTGCAAAAAGATTATCAAATCTTTTGATTATCACTACTACGATAGCTCAGTTGCTAGAAAGCTTACTGACCATATGTTGAAGGGCAGGGTTCAAACCCTAGTCAGGTCTGACAAAGATTTGAAAATAAAAGTAATAGTGTGAGTGTTGGTTTTCTCTGGACACTCTGTTTTCCTCCACCATCCCAGAACTAACCACATCAATATTAGTAAAAATCATGACTCTGGTGTAAAAAATATTATTCCATGCCAATCAACTAAAATTTCCAGGCCAAATTATCAGTTTTCTATTTCCATCTCCTGTTCCACTCTTCTGTATATATATACAGGCATGGGAGACTTAAGAACCCTTCCTGCACACCACCCTTAGCACACTGCATAGGTGAAAATTTCTGCCAATTCAATAAAGCTGGCAATGTCTCGATATAAAGTAAATATTCTTGACTAAAACATAAAACTCTTTTCAATTAATCTTCCATGTACATGTGTCTACCAGACTTTATTGCCCTGAGTGCACTGCAAAGGTAAAAATTTCTGCTATTTCACCTATAGCTGGTGACGTCTTGATATAAGTGAAATATTCTTGACTAGGACATAAAACCCCATTCAATCAATTATCCATGTACATGTACCAGACTGTAGTACAATATAGCTACAATTTTTTCAATGTTTAACCCGTTACAAATCAATTCCATTAAATAAAGTTAAAATATTGAAATCTAGGACAGGAAATTGACAAAGTGAAATGAACACTTAAAGCAATCAATTTCAGTCAATAGTTTTCAACTGAAACTTCCCATAAAATACTCATAAATGTTTAAATGAAACACACATTTAGAGAAAATTACAAGACTCTTATTCACAGGAAAATGTGAACCATGATGTATTACTGCACGACCTTTAACATATAACTGACAGTTTAGATGTTATGAAGTATATACTGCAGTCTATAAATAAATATTTTAACTTTGATACAAAATTTCAAATTAAGGAAATCACAGACACTAATTCACAGGGAAAATGTGAACCATAATGCATTACTAAATCTATATAACATAAATGATGGTTACGTTGCTACACGCTGCCACCTCTAAATAACATTTTAACTTCCATACAAAATTTTCAACATAACTGATTGTTAAGATGCTACATTGCTGTTTATGAATGAATATTTTAAATTTCAAAATTGAAAAAATCTAAACTCTTATTCACAGGAAAATGTGCACCTTGATGTATTACAGCTCGACACATAGCATAACTTATGGGAAATTGTAGATTCTTATTCCAGGAAAATGTGAACAAATGATGCATTACAGAATGAACTATAATATAACTGATGGTTGGGTTGATACACTGCCTTCTATAAATAAAAAAATATTTTAATTTTCATACAAAATTATTCACAGAGAAAATGAGCACCTTACTATAACACAACTGATGGTTAGGTCGTTACACTGGTGTTTATGAATAGATATTTTAACTTTGATACAAAATTTCAAAATCAGAAAATCACAGACAGTTATTCACAGAAAAATGTTAACCATGATGTATCACTGCACAGCCTATAACATAACTGACATTTGCGTTGTTACACTGGTGTTTATGAATAGATATTTTATCTTTGATACACAATTTCAAAATCAGAAAATAACGAGACTCTTTTTCACAAGGGAAATGTGCACCATATCAAATTATTGCACAGTCTATAATACACTGATGGTTAGGTTGTTATAAAGTATACACTGTCAAAATAATATTCTAACTTTGATACAAAATTTCAAAATATTTACAATTGCAATATCTTTGTTTAATAAAGTATTTGACATCGACTATACTTTGCAACTTCATACAGACACTGTTCAACGTGCTAACGTGATGAAGTCAGATGTCAAATGCTCTCGTTGACTGACAGGTTATGAGAAGGTGCACCAACAGCACATTTCAAAATTGTTTTCAAATTAACATGGAAAATGTAAGACGGCAATAAAATTAATTTCTATAAATATTGCAAATATAAGACATAAGGTAATTTTCCAATGTCTTTATGAACTTGCAAAGTATAATGGGTGTCTCAAATTTTGCACAAAAGGCTTCACCTTTTCTCCAATTTGAGACAGTCCATTATACTTTGCAAGTTCATAAAGACACTGGAAAATTATTTCATTTCTTAAATCAGGAAAATGTAGTACAATTCAAAAGTTAAAGATGTCAAGCTGAACAAAAATGTTAAATTTGTTTATTGTATTATTATCATAGAAAATATGTCTTTAGGTTACAGAAAATTCGTTCCTCATTATAAAAAAAACAGTCAAAATTTTGGCAATATGCACAAGTACAAGTCACATATGCCAAATAAAAAAGACGTTCATTTTCATTTTGTATTACAACAATAGGATGACGTCAATTACCTCGAAGATCATAGTTAAATTACACTAGTGTAATATGATTTTTATTACATTGCTTTATTATTTGGATTTTGGGACAGATTATACCATAAAGCTTAATATTGAAACAGATCAGTAAATAATGTTTTGGTAAATAAAGTCTTAAAAAAGAATGATGATAATATATTATAAGTCTCCGAATAGGTCACAAACCATAATAATTCATAAAATATATGCTTATTTTAAGACATGTTACAAGCCTTGTTTCTTCTGAACTTTATTATGTTTCTATAACACACACACACACAACCACTGCAGTAGCTCAGTTGGTAGAGTGTTTTCTCCGTAAGTGGAAGGTCATAGATTTGAACCGCAGCTGGGTCTGAACCAAGACTTAAAAGTGGGTAGTGACTGTTCTTTCGCCAAGCACTCGGCATTATGAAATAAAAGTCAAAGTTCTTTCAGATGGTAACTTAAAATAAACGAGGTCCCGTGTCATAGTGGGCTTGGCACACTAAATAACCCTGCTGTATAATGCCATCAGCGCAATGCACAGGCAAAATTTCTGCACTTTTGCCTATAGCTGATGACGTCTCGATTTAAGTGAAATATTCTTGACTGGCACGTTAAACACCACTACTCAACTCAACTTATAACACACACATACACACACTTGATAAATTTCTCTAAACCAGCCCATGTCCAAACCACAATTACAAAAACAGAGCGAGTCCCTTCAAAGACAAATGTTTACATTACAAATGCATTGCCTTATTTGAATCTCTTTGGAACCATTGCGTTAATTTTTCGATGACAGCAGTGTGTCGCGCGCTCTGTGTAAAGCGATACGTCAGTTAATATCTTCAGCCAATCCGCTTTCGATGTACAGCGGAGGAATACATACCACCAAGGAACTACTTATTCATTCATAATTTCCTGCCGGTTCATTCATAAATCTATCCGGCGACTGCAGGGACGCTCTTTACGAGCGGTAACAAACGTAACAAGAGGCCCATGGGCCTTATACGCTCACCTGATAACTAATGGCTAGCTGATAGATTTAAAGAAAACATAAATACTAAACCCCAATGAATTTTTTCTTTACATCAAAGTGATCATTGCATCAATACCTACAACATTCTAATATACATGCCTATACAAAACTTTTATAGTTTTCAAGATAATTAACCATTTCAGTATTGTTTTCGCATCTGTGACCTTGACCTTTGAACCCATGACCTTTTTCTATACCTCAAAATGATCATTGTATCAATACCTACAACATTCTAATATACATGCCTATACAAAAGTTTATAGTTTTCGAGATAATTAACCATTTCGGTATTGATTCGCATCTGTGACCTTGACCTTTGAACCCATGACCTTTTTCTATACATCAAAATGATCATTGTATCAATACCTACAACATTCTAATATACATGCCTATACAAAAAGTTTATAGTTTTCGAGATAATTAACCATTTCGGTATTGATTCGCATCTGTGACCTTGACCTTTGAACCCATGACCTTTTTCTATACATCAAAATGATTGTTGTATCAATACCTACAACATTCTAATATACATGCCTATACAAAAAGTTTATAGTTTTCGAGATAATTAACCATTTCGGTATTGTCTCGCATCTGTGACCTTGACCTTTGAACCCATGACCTTTTTCTATACATCAAAATGATCGTTGTATCAATACCTACAACATTCTAATATACATGCCTATACAAAAAGTTTATAGTTTTCGAGATAATTAAACATTTCCGTATTGTTTCGCATCTGTGACCTTGACCTTTGAACCCATGACCTCTTTCTGTACATCAAAATGATCGTTGTATCAATACCTACAGCATTCTAATATACATGCCTATACAAAAAGTTTATAGTTTTCGAGATAATTAAACATTTCCGTATTGTTTCGCATCTGTGACCTTGACCTTTGAACCCATGACCTTTTTCTATATATCAAAATGATCGTTGTATCAATACCTACAACATTCTAATATAAATGCCTATACAAAAAGTTTATAGTTTTCGAGATAAGTAACCATTTTGGTATTGTTTTACATCTGTGACCTTGACCTTTGAACCCATGACCTTTTCTATACACCAAAATGATTGTTGTATCAATACCTACAACATTCTAATATACATGCCTATACAAAAGTTTATAGTTTTCGAGATAATAATTATAATCAGAGGTAAAAAAAATTAGGTCACGACCTTCATAATTGACCTTGACCTCAATTTGAAGATACTAACAAGAAGATGTCAAAACTGAAAACCCCATGTCATTATCTGGCCAAATAGTCAAGTTATAACAATTTGAAGCTATTTTACGATTTTTTCAAAATTAAACGCAAAAACGCGTAACCTATTTTTTGTCCGAATTTCACAAAATGAACAAACTATAGGCTAAAGACCCTAGAGAAGCCAAATATCACATCAGATTTTTTCTCTAATCAATACTTTCGGAGAAGAAGATTTTTTAAGATTTTTGCACCCCTAGGTCACCTTGACCTAGTTATGGTAGCCATGGCAACACCACGAACAAATTTGAATTGCACCGACCAAGACATGCATCTGACCAAGTCTCGTTGAAATCTGCCCTGTGGTTCGTGAGAAGAAGATGAAAATGTAAAAGTTTACGACGACGACGACGACGACGACGACGACAGACAACGGACAAATTGTGATCAGAAAAGCTCACTTGAGCCTTTGGCTCAGGTGAGCTAAAAATTTGTCATACTGCACCAATTTTAAAAATGATTTGAAAATAAAAAAGAATAATAAAAACCAATATTTGTTGTCTCTTTATATCAAAATAATTTTTTAATGATTAATGACCATTTCCCATGGCCTAAAAAGATATGAAGTGAAAAAATTAGTGAGTCCGAGGACACCACATTTAAATTATGAACAACTGTTTGTTATTCGACTAAATAATTATATTCATAGTAATATCTTACCAAACAGATTATTGTTTAGTGAAAAAAAGAGAAATAGAATTTAATTTTCAAATGTGTTTTACGGAACTATATTTTACGATCACCAAGCAACGAGACAAATCAACATGGCTGTTCTCTTTATATGGTTCTACAATAAGAGTTATCTCGCTTTAAGTGTTCCAACCACATTAATACACCGACTTTCGGAAAATTAATAATACCTTTTTGTGGGTAAAAATAATGTAAACATAAGGATTGAATGTCACTTTGAATGCTGTCATCGAGGTATGACTGCATCAGCTCACGTTCAAAGTTAACATGAATCGCTTCGCGATTCATTTACTTTGAACATGAGCTGATGCAGTCATACCTCGATGACAGCATTCAAAGTGACATTCAATCCTTAATTACTCCAACATTGCATGACCTTGTCCCTTGACCTATGCATGTAAATTTGGTATGCTAAACATCGTCTCATGTTGCTTTACATTTGTGCCAAGACTGATCAAAATCCATGCATCTATAGACATGGAAGATATTGAGCAGACCCAATATTGGGACTGGCTAACCAGACAAAGAGACAGACAGGCAGGGTGATCCCTGTATACACCCCCTTTTACTTTGTTTGTGAAGTACATTGAACAACAAGAACATATGACCCAGACAATGACCCTATTAGATTATAACAAATCAACTGATTGTCAATATTTTGACAGTAACAGCTGTCTCTCTCTTGGAAAAATAATATATCACTGCGCCATGGCTGATGCTGATTAAACTCAGTGTGACAATCTGTATTGTTTTATCAACTTTATTTTCCAAACTTTGGTGTCTTTTTGTTTGAACAATGATTGATATGCTTATTTATGTTTTTTTGTAATTTTTATCTTACTTCTTCAAGATATGCGTTGAGTATGCCTTGTTGGTGGCGATGGCGATGTGGTGGTGGTGTTGGAATTCTTGATGGTGGTGATATTCTTAGTGGTGGTGGTGATGCTGTTCTTGGTGGTGGTGGTGGTGGTGGTGGTGGTGGTGGTAGTATTCTTGGTGGTGGTGGTAGTGATGTTATTGGTGGTGGTGGTGGTATTCTTGGTGGTGGTGCTGGTGTTTTTGATGGTTGTGGTGATGTTCTTGGTGGTGAGTGGTGTTCTTGATGGTGTGGTGTTTGTGATGGGTGGTGATGTTCTTGTGGTGGTGGTGTTCTTAATGGTGGTTGTTCTTGGTGGTGGTAATGTTCCTGATAGATGGTTGGGTATTCTTGATGATGGTGGTTTGTTCTTTCTTGTGATGGTGGTTCTTGGTGGTGGTGACATTCCTGATAGTGATGATGTTCTTGATGGTGGTGGTAATGTTCTTAGTGGCGTGGTGTTCCTGATAGCGATGTTCTTGATGGTGGTGATGATGTATTTGATGGTGGTGTTCTTGGGTGATGGTGTGGTGGTGTGTTCTTGATGGCGGTGGTGAAGGTCTTGGTGGTGGTGATGTTCTTGATGGTGATGGTGGTGTTCTTAGTGGTAGTGCTGATGATGATAGAATCAGTTACCTTTGGATTGGATTAGATTTCTAGGGAAAATAATAAATCACAGCGACATGGCTGATGCTGATTAAACTCAGTGTGACACTCATGCTGTAACGTCTTTTCAACTATATTTTCCATACATTGGTGTCTTTTTTTTTTTACTTTTTCGAGATTTTGTTTTATCAATAATTGATATGCTTATTTATACTTTAGTGTCATTTTTTATTTTTTCAAGATTTGTGGGTTGTGTTGGTGGTTATTTGATTGATGAAATGCTGTTTTATGTCCCAGTCAAGAATATTTCACTTATATCAAGGCAACACCAGCTATAGGTATAGTCGTAGAAATTTTTACCTTTGCAGTGCACTCAGGGCAATGTGCAGGGAGGGCTCTTTAACATGCCATGCCTGTCATAATACAGGGTATTAGTTTTTGAGGACTCTTACAAAGAACCCCCTGACTTTCATTTCTGAATGCCAAGTGCTTGGTGAAATAAAAGTTACTTCCCATTTTAAGTCTTGGTCAGACCCCAGTCGCAATGTGAACCCATGGCCTCCAACATGAAACGAACACACTACCAAATGAGGTACTGTAGTGGTCCTTGTGTTTGTGGTGGTAATGATGATAGTGTTGGTGGTAATTTTGGTGATGTGGTGATGTTGATGGTGGTATTGTTTGTGGTTATGACTATTGTGGTGGTAATGTTGTTGTTGTTTGTGGTTATGATCATGTGGTGGTAATGTTGAGAGAGGTAATGTTGTTATTGGTGGTGGTGGTGTTGTTATTGTACATAGTAGTGGTGATTGTGTTGTTGGTAGTGGGTGACCAAAGAACCAGCTTCAAAGCAATTTTAGTGCAAGTTGCATTTACTTAAAATAAAAATATTTTGGATACCTTAAGACATTGATCATTTATTCCATGAAAATAAAAAATAAAAATTATTCATGGTGCAAATTCAGAAAACATGTTTCAATTTGCATTTTTCTGCATTTTAAAATGAAATCAGAATTAAAATTATATAATGCATGTGTGCATTGTGCAATTGTGGTAAATATGCTTCAATTAGCATTTTTCGACATTATGATCAAAATCAGAATTAAAATTATATAATGCATGTGTGCATTGTGCAATTTGGTTAAATATGCTTCAATTAGCATCTTTCTGCATGATAAACAAACTCCTAATGAAAGAAATGCAGAGTGCAAATTCAGCAAATATGTTTCAATTTGCATTTTTCTGAATTTTGAATAAAATCTATCTGGATCTCAAGTTTGGGGTGAGATTATTTTTTCCCAGACCTCTTCAACCTCTGTTAGCTTAGTAGAGTATAGTGGGTGTAATTACTGTAACCCAGTCAAAGCTTAGTAGAGTATAGTGGTGTAGTTACTGTAACCCAGTCAAAGCTTAGTAGAGTATAGTAGTGTAATTACTGTAACCAGTCAAAGCTTAGTAGAGTATAGTGTGTAATTACTGTAACCCAATCAAAGCTTAGTAGAGTATAGTGGTGTAATTACTGTAACCCAGTCAAAGCTTAGTAGAGTATAGTGGTGTAATTACTGTAACCCAGTCAAAGCTTAGTAGAGTATAGTGGTGTAATTACTGTAACCAAGTCAAAGCTTAGTAGAGTATAGTGGTGTAATTACTGTAACCCAGTACCTTTGTTAGCTTAGTAGAGTATAGTGGTGTAATTACTGTAACCCAGTCAAAAGTATTTTTCTTTTATTGAGGAAGAGGTCAGTTCAGGAATAGTGGAGAAAACTTGAGTACACACAGAGGTGAGAGACCCTGGATTGGTAGACTGATGTCTTATCCATTAGACCACCACGGCCTTTAGAGATTTGGAATGAATCAAAGCAGTAAGAGACACTTGAGTACACACAGAGGTGAGAGACCCTGGATTGGTAGACTGATGTCTTATCCATTAGACCACCACGGCCTTTAGAGATTTGGAATGAATCAAAGCAGTAAGAGACACTGGAGTACACACAGAGGTGAGAGACCCTGGATTTGTAGGCTGACGTCTTATCCATTAGACCACCACAGCCTTTAGAGATTTGGAATGAATCAAAGCAGTAAGAGACACTGGAGTACACACAGAGGTGAGATACCCTGGATTGGTAGGCTGACGTCTTATCCATTAGACCACCACTGCCTTTAGAGATTTGGAATGAATCAAAGCAGTAAGAGACACTGGAGTACACACAGAGGTGAGAGACCCTGGATTTGTAGGCTGACATCTTATCCATTAGACCACCACGGCCTTTAGAGATTTGGAATGAATCAAAGCAGTAAGAGACACTGGAGTACACACAGAGGTGAGAGACCCTGGATTTGTAGGCTGACGTCTTATCCATTAGGCCACCACGGCCTTTAGAGATTTGGAATGAATCAAAGCAGTAAGAGACACTGGAGTACACACAGAGGCGAGAGACCCTGGATTTGTAGGCTGACGTCTTATCCATTAGACCACCACAGCCTTTAGAGATTTGGAATGCATCAAAGCAGTAAGAGACACTGGAGTACACACAGAGGTGAGAGACCCTGGATTTGTAGGCTGACGTCTTATCCATTAGACCACCACAGCCTTTAGAGATTTGGAATCCATTAAAGCAGTAAGAGACACTCCAATACAGAGAAATGCTGTTAATCAGTGAATATTTTTGTTTAAGTTGCATCAGAATTATCAGAGCTTTTCACGACTATGAAACATTTAATCTGATCTTTATAACACTTCAATTTAATTTGCAATACTATAATACACAAAATGAAATATTCTGGCAAAAAATGTGCCTCAAATGTCAATTTTAATACTCTTGTTCAAGTCAGATCAACATATGGCAAGTCATTAAATCATACAACACCCCCAAAACTGGAAGTTTTAACGGTCGAACATGGCATAAATAACGTGAAAATTAACACTCTCACGATACCAAGTAATCTTTTCATGCAAATGAGATTGAATGATTCCAAAATGTAAAATGCCTTTTTAACTTGATTTTTTAATTCAGAGACAAGAAAATTCAATGATGACTATTTTTCTTCCCATGTGGAGAAAAACGATTGGATACATTATTAAGTATTATCAGGTGATAATTTTAGCGAACACTTGTTTTCTCCGCAAACAAACCATTTCTCGCCGATAACGGATTACACAATTTAATTAGGAGAGAAAATTACTTATAATTATCCGTGCAATAATTCAATGCGATATAAAAACCTGCAGTTAATCCCAACACTAACATTACATGACGTGACAGTACAGAAAGTTCCGAAGCAGAAAATACGCAAGATTAACCCGAGTGTCATTAATTGAATAAAGGCCTTAATAAAATGTGTCACACAGGCATAAATATGTGTTTGCCATTCCTGAAATGAATTAAGAATTAACAATGAAGCTGGATTGGCTTGTGATAATATAATAATGGCGGAATCTGTGACTTGAGAATAGAGCCGAGTAATGGATATTGTAAACAATAATAAAACACTTTAGCTTAAGAGGAAAATGACACTGTTTATTGTAGCCATGGATATTTGTGTCACAAAAAATTAACTAAATTGGACTCTGCTAAAAATTCTGTTTCTGAGGGACCCTGTGGTCTTGGGGAGTTTAGTGCTTAAGCGATTCCAAATGTCAGAAAACATTTACCACATTGAAATCAAAACAGACTCTGGATAAAACTCTGGTTCTAAGAGACCTTGTGATCTTGGGGAGTTTAGTGCTTTAGCAATTCCAACTGTCAGGAAAAATTAGCCATATTGAAATAAAAATGGACTCGGCTTAAAATCTGTTTCTGGGGGCCCTTGTGGTCTTGTGTAGTAGAGTGAGTTGAGTAATGGTGTTTAACGTCCCAGTCAAGAATGAGACCCCACAAGCTATTGGCGAAAGTGCATACATTTTGTCTGTGTGTTGTGCTGATGGCATTATAGAGCAGGGTTCTTTAGAGTGTCGAGCCCACTGTGACACGGGACCTCGTTTACTTCAAGTTCCCTTCCGAAAGAACAGTGACTTTCATTTCGCAATGCCGAGCGCTTGGCAAAAGAACAGTCACTACCCACTTTCAAGTCTTAGGTCTTGTGAAGTTCAACACTTTAGCAATTCAAAGTGTCATAAAAAACACAATATTGGGATCAAAAAGGTGAAGCCTTTTGTGCAAAACTTTGAGACAGCCCATTATACTTTGCAATGACATTGAAAAATTACCTTATTTCTTTTATTTGCCGTCTCACATTTTCCATGTTGATTTGAAAACAATTTTGAAATACAATGTTGGTGCGCTTCCTCATAAAAATGGGTCGTCTCCTATCAGTCAACAAGAGCATTTGACATCTAACGTCATCACCTCCGCACATGGAGCGATGTCTCTATGAAATGGCAAAATATAGTCGATGTCAAATACTTTATTGAAGCAAAGATATTGCAATTGTAAATATTCCTATTGAAAGGTCAAACAGACAGGTCAATGTTGTTTGACTATAGAGGTATTAATGCAGGCTGTCTATTTTAACAATAAGAGTATTACTTAGTTACAAAATATAAATAAATTTATAGATATATACACATGTATATGTATATATATGCAAAACGTGTTATAGCTAACGCACAATGACACATGTTCAATAATGTTCGACAGGAAATAAAAGGATTGCATGACAACGATTCCGTGATAAAACTAATGCAGTTCTACACATCTCCATGTTAACTCCCAGATAAATGGAAATCATGCAATCAAATATACATTTTAAATGTAAATTGAATTTTTTATTCTTTTTGAAATCATGCAACATTTTATCATTAGTATGTATACAATACTTTCTCACAGAGTGACTTTCAAAAACTCAATAGTGTACACAGGTCAAAAATATGTCTAAGGGCAAACAACAATGACCTGTCTGGTTGACCTTAAATTTTAAAATTTTTTGGGAAGAGTACATTTGTGTATAGGGAACCAAAGTAAATAATGTGAAACTCTGCTTCAAAGTGTATTGTGTATGTTTGAACTTTGGATCCTAGCAATACCTTTATATTGGGTGGACCCACCTATATGAATATTTCTAATGAAAGGTCAAAAGGAACAGGTTAAAATTGTTTGCCTCTAGAAGCAAAAGTATTACTTGGTTTCAAAATATAGATAGATTTATATAGAGAGACTATTTTGTTATGTTAAAACCACCATTGCAAAACATAAACACAACAAACCAGTCTGATGGTCCAATTTAAAAATTAGTCAAGTATCGACCTAGTTTGAAATGTAGGTCAAATGTGGATCAATTTAATGCAGGTTAAAATGTAGGTAAATCAGTGGCAAAGTTTAAAATGTGGGTAAAGTAGTGTGGAACTGTTTAAAATGGGGCTCTAAAAGTGACACATTGTGAAATGTGGGTCAAGAAATGACACACTGTTAACATCCAAATATTATACAGGAACTCAGTGTCCAAGTGGTTCAACTCCCTCTCACTGCCTAGGTTTGAATCCTTCATATATACATGTAGATCCTAATGTGCATTTCAGTTCGCTTGCCGGAGGTTTGTGGCATTCTTCGGGCACTCTAATTTTCTCCACTATTCCAGAAATTGAAAAACAGATCAAAATCATATGGTATATTGACTAGGGAGGGAGTAAAACAACAAATCTAAACCAAATTCCTTCAACAAATGGCAAAACAGGGTTGCAAGCGAGTATGCCTTTTCTCAACTCAATTCCTTCAATACACAAAAAATAGGTTAAATTCTACCTGTCCAATGACCTAAAAAACAAAAATATCACTTTCACAAATTTATTTCCTGATTGTAAAACACTGACAAAAAACTCCTAAAAGACATAATAACTCTTCATCCTAAAATATACACCATCTATAAATCCTTCTGCTCACTTCATGTTTTCTGATTCTCATCATCTTTCTGTAAATGATTTTTGTAGCTTTTGGATAAATTAATGATGACAACTCCCCAGAAATATCCTAAATGGTTGCCTGTTTTTGTTACAAACCTGTCAAGACAAAGGTAATGAATCAATTGTTTTGAAGAGATTAAAATCAAATATCCCATCATGCAACAGACTGTTACTATCCACCATTGATCAAGGTAGACAACTCTAAATCAGGTTTGACCTAAATCCATGACCCAGACCTAGATTTTAGGAAAACTTAAGATATGGTAAAACTTCGATTCATCAAACCTATAAGTTCAATCAGATTAGGTGCTATAAATAGCTTTTCTCAATAAACCGAGAGAGATCATAAAGGACAAACAATTTCAGTGAATTAGTATATATACCGATAGGCAGATTTCAGTCAAAGGGCCAAAACTTCCAGGAAAATGAGCAAACTAAATCAGGTTAGCTAATTTGCAACAAGTTTCCTAAAATTGTGTGAAATAAGGTGGCAAAGTTATCAAGGGGACATTATAACAAGGTTTAACAGTATTGTGGTGGTAAGTGCAGCTGTTAAATTATTAAGGGGCTTTGTAACCTGGTTTTACTGTACTGTGGTAATAAGTAAGGTGACAAAGTTATTAAGGAGCATTGGACCAAAATCTTAAAGGGGTTAAAAAATATCTAATCTAAAGGACCAATTTAACCAAATTTAGGTAGGGAAACACTTTAACACAAGGGAGTATACCTTAGTTTCTGAGGATTTTCAGATTTCAGAATAAACTAGAGCTGTCTCTTGAGAGCAAATTAACACCGGCCCTGTGCAACTACAAGGTTTTAATGTTTTCCAGCGACCTTGTCCTTTCTTATATGACCTTGGTTCAAGGTCATGGCACATCACTGGATTGTGAATATTATTCATGTGAAGTTTTATAAAGGTTATCCAAAGTAATTATGAGATATGGCCTGGACACAATTTTACACGGACAGACAGACAAACAGACAGACAAAGTGATTCCTATATATAACCCTTTCAGACTAGTTTGTGGAGATATATGAGGTGCCAAAGTTATTGTGGGCATTATAACCAGGTTTTACTGTCATCATATTACAATAAATAATAAATAAATATACTCAGAATAATAAAAGAATAAATTTCTGTAAAATCATAATATCAAGTATATAAGGCCTATCCAAACATTATATATATATATATATATAATTAATAAACACCCTCGTACAATAGTCTAGGCTTAGCTATTATCATATATTTTGTATGTAAGTCTCGGCTGACAATCCGGAATGTAAATTATTTTAAACGCTTCCACGAGTCTCAACAGGAGAGAAATACCGCAATGAAAACCAAATAAATAACAATATAAATCAAAAAGAAAGCCAAACACAGCGAGATCAAAAAACACATGAATATTAATAACCAAATGTAATGTTTACGACGAAAATCGAAAATTGTTGATTGAAATCCGAGCCAGGAATAGCATAAAAACGTTTTTATTGTCAAACAGTTATTGGAACATCATGTGGAACGCTTCCTGACAGGTTTTATTGTTTCCAGGATAACAACCAGTAATGACGAAAATCTGGTTAACATCATGCATGACCTCCTGGCGTAATTCGTTATCCAGAAGTTCGGAAACAACACATCTATATACATCGTAATGCGCTGTTCAAATTTTCCGTAGAATGCAGCAGACAAATGTTAATTGAATTACGCGACTGGACAACAACTCCATAACCACAAACATGTGTTTTATTGGCCGCACGATGTCATTGTTATCAAGCTCTACATTGAGTTTTGATTAAATTAATGTATAAAAAACGTCGCCATGGAAGATTCACTCAGAAAAACGAAAAATTTACTGCTGAACCAATATCACCTCACTTTTATTTTAGATTTGAGATTGGATTGAATATTCCGGAAATAATTCAAGCTCGCTCGGAAATAATTGACAATTTTTAAAACAAAAAAAAAAAAAAAAATCACATTGTCAGCATGATTCTTTATGCTGATAAAAAATTTATCTGTTCATTTGTAAATTTCAAGGCTAAATGCTAACAACAAACAAAAAGCTAATGTATTTGATTTTCAAGTACTTTGGCACTTAAATGGACATCTTTGAAAGTTCTGGTGTTGCAAGGCCAGGGCCTCAGTGGTCCAGCTGTCTAAAGCCAAAGTTACTGACTGCTGTGCTACTAACAGCCTAGGTTTGAAGAATCCCTTTCTGACAGGTCCTAGTGTTAGAAAGTTTGGCAGTTCACTTGTCTATTGTCAGTGTTAATTTTTAATTTTTCTATTTATTTATTTATTTATTTATTAATTTATTTATTCATTTATTTATTTACAGTCAAACCTGCATTTAAAGCCACGTCTATATAAAAGCTACCTTCTTATAGAGGCCAGTAGAATTGTATCCAAATTGTTATTTATTCATGTTATTTGAATTTGTATTTAAAGGCCACCTGCCCATAAAGGCCACTTTAACTGGTTCCTTTAGGTGGCCTTTATAGACAGGTTTGACTGTATTTTTTTTCCTTCAATTTTTATTTATTTATTTATTTTTTTGTACTGCAGTTTCTTCCACCAACACAGAACTGACCACCTTGATATAAGTGACAGAATCTTGACTGGTGACACAAAACACACATTACTCCACTCTTAACTCTAGTCTTGTCAAAACTGAAAATCCATTATCTTGTAAATTTCAAATGAAAAAATTGAAAAATAAGCTGCATTTGATTGAATTTTCACCTTTTTTTGTAAATTCTTAATCCCGTTAATATAACAATTCTTTATTTTGTGTATTGGATTAGTTCAAACAACCAGTTTCGTTAAGACTTTCAGTCAAATCACTCCCTAGGGATTATGTGTTGGTTCAGTTTGGAATAACCTTATTAACTTTCTAAATCCATCAGATTATCACTAAGATTAGAGCCATCAGTAGGGGATTCCCATGTTACTCTTCTCTTAGTTCTGCAGTGATTGAAAGCTAAGTTAAGTAATGGCGAAAACAGGCAAATAACAGTAGCTAAAATTGTCCTTTTTAATTCAAGGCTAAATTTTGTAATGTCAAAAACAGGCAAATAACAGTAGCTAAAATTGTCCTTTTTAATTCAAGGCTAAATTTTGTAATGTCAAAAACAGGAAAATAACAGTGGCTGAAATTGTCCTTTTTTTTTTTTTTTTTTTTTTTTTATTATTTTTAATGACACATTACATGCTATAATCATACAACAAAAAGAGCACAGTATACAAATACTAACAGAAAGACAAATAAAGACATTTCTTAACACAGTTACATGTTTTATATATAAAGGGAGATAATTCACATATTTTGGGTGCTTATCAGGTTATATTAATTAATTCCACATATGTATATGGTAGAAATATCTAATGGTAGTCTTTAATATTTATTATGTAAAAATAAAATTGGATACACAAATGGTTAATTGCTTATTTCCTTTTAAGGAAATCTAAAGAATTTTAAAGGTCATTTGGGGAGGGAGGAGAACAGTTATCTTAAAACAAATTTCCAGTGCTTCCAATATTTATCGTATTCTTGCCATTTACAGTTCTTAAACATAATATATTTTTCAATGAAAAAATATTCTTGCAAGTAGTTTTGTAAACTAAGTATGTGAACCTCTGATTTTTTCAATTTCATTTTAAAAATATAGTACTTAGTGTGTAAAATTATGAAGTTAATAACTTTATTTGCTTTTAATGACAGGTTTTTCCAAACAGGATTGATAGTAGATCAAGGTTTAGGTCAATTTGTAATATATTTAGTATCCAGGTTTGTAAATCATTCCATAGAGTATGTACTTTGGGCAATAATAGAACATATGCTCTATAGATTCCTCTATATTCTTACACTGATTACAGGTTTTATCTGAAAAAATAGTTTTATATGTTAAATAGGAATTTGTTTCAATTATTCTATGTAAAATCTTGAACTGAAACCACTGAATTGTAGTATTTTGTGTTGTTTTGAATGGAAGTAAATATATGTTTGACCATTTCTGGTTAGCAATGTAAATACCTTGATCAGACCATTTAGATTGACTAGTTGGTGTTTCTATTTTACTTTTGGCAAGAATATGATAAATATCTCTGCATCCTTTTGGAGATTTTATTAGAATTTTAAGATTTGGTGGTATATGGCAATCAAAATAGCTGTTATTTAAGCTATTGTAGTCAAAATTACATTTCTTTAGATAACATCTAACAGTGGTAATCAAACTGTTAAACTCCAAAAAATTTGTGTTTAAGTTGTAAACATTTAAAAAAGAATCATAACAATATAAAATACCTTTCTCGTCAAACAGATCTGAAATAATTCTAATGCCGTTATTAAAGTAATGCTTATAGAAAATAGTGTGTTTATCAATCATAATATCTCTATTATACCAGATTTGAGCATTTAGAATATCACTATCACTAAGAGGGGTAGTTTTATGAGTAAAAAAGTTCCAGCTATTGAACACATCTAACCAAAATTTATTATTCAGATTATCTGTAAGTTCTGAGATATATTCTGGACCTAATTTGAAGATGTTATCTAGTTTACCATTACAAATAGTTTCTAATAATCTGTACCATTTTGTATTTGTATATAAAAATCTTCTGATCCATGACACTTTTAGAGATTTCAAAAATAAATCTAAATTAATCATTTTTACACCCCCTTCTTCATAGTTTTGTATCATTACATTTCTCTTTATTCTATCCACCTTTGACTGCCATATAAACTGAAACAGTGTTGAGTTTAAATCATCTACAAATTTAGAGGAAGGGTTTGGCAGACATAAAAGTAAGAATGTTAATTTAGATAAAATGAGGGATTTAAGTATTGTGATTCTTCCAAGATTTGATCAGTTTGTTTATTTCTAAAAGCTTATTATCATAATTCAGTGATTCAATTTCACTTATGGTTACAGAAAAATTAATTCCAAGCAATGTGAATTCTTGTGAACCCCAATTTAATTTCCATTTTGAATGGTGGAAAACTTCCTTTGAAAATTTTTTGCTACCTATCCAGATAACTTGTGTTTTTGAAAAGTTAATTTTCAAGCCTGAAATTTTGGCATAATAATCAAGAACATTTAGTGAAGAGTAAAGAGATTTGGCAGAACCATCTAAAAGAAGAGAAGTATCGTCAGCATATTGCGATATTTTGTAAATTTCTTTGTCAATACAAATACCTTTTATATCTTTGTTATTTCTAATATAGATACCTAATATTTCTGCACATAGAAGAAAAATGTATGGACTCAATGGGTCACCTTGTCTACACCCCCTGCCTATTGCAAAGAAGTTGGATAAAAAACCACTTTGGGTTACTGATGATGATATATTATTGTAGAAAGTATTTACCCAGTGTTTTATAGAGTGACCAAAATTAAAAAATCTAATACTTGTGAAATAAAATTCCATGATATAGAATCAAAAGCTTTCTCAAAATCTATTAGAAGTAACATACCAGGTATATTTTTATCTTCAACATATTTCATGATATCGTATATTAAACGTACATTTTCTCCAATGTATCTACCTTTTATAAAACCTGTTTGATCTGGTGGATCAATTTGTCTAACACTGTTTTTATTCTTTCTGCGATACAACCAGATGCAATTTTATAAGAAGTGTTCAAAAGACTAATAGGGCGCCAGTTTTTTAAATATTGCTTGGGCTTGTCTCCCTTAGGTATACAACTTATCACCCCTCTCTTTTGTGTAATTGAGAGTTCCCCACATGCATAGCCATAATTTAAAGAACGTATTACAAAGTGCCCCAAATCTATCCAAAAAAACTTATAAAATTCAGTGGTGTAGCCATCTGTGCCAGGACTTTTGTTATTTTTCATTTTTTAAGGTATGATAATGTTTCTTGATATGTTAGTTCTCCATTTAGACTATTTGACTGTTCTTCACTTAATTTTGGAATATTGTAGTTTTTTAAGTCTTCAGACCAATTTTCACTGATATTTTCTGAATGGCTAGAGTACAAGTTACTATAGAATTTTTCTACTTCTGATAATATTTCAGCTTGATTAGTAATAAACTTTCCATCTCCTCTGTCAATTTTGGGTATTATTTTATTTATAAAATTTCTATTTTCAAGGTTACAAAAATATTGAGATGGTTTCTCTCCTTCGTCAATCCATTTAGCTTTTGAACGTAGGACATTTCCTCTCATTTTTTCTTCTCTAATTTTTATAAGTTCAGTTTTTTTAGATTGTAGTATGTCTTGATTTGGTAGGGCATTATTATTTTCTAAGGAGTCTATTTCTTTCACTAGCTTATCAATAGTTTTATTTCTACTTTTCTTAATAAAAGACGAATATGAGATGTTTTACCTCTTATCTCCATGAGCAAGGTTTCAAAGAAAAGTTGATCATTAATTGTAAATTTTATTTCTGAGTTAGGAATTTTGTCAATATTTTCTAGATTGTAAATAAAGGGAGTACTGTTTTTTAACTTCGTTAATAAGGTTTTTATGTTATTTACATACAACTTATCTTTCAATAATGAATTATTAAATTTCCAAAGACCCTTTCCACGTTTGAATTCATTTAATTTAACAGCTAACACAACAGCAGAATGATCAGTTCTGTAACCAGATTCGACATTGCATTGTTCGAGACTTGGCATAAAATTGGAAGATACTAAGAAAAAATCAAGACGAGCTTGTTTGACAGGAGTTTTCTTTCTCCAAGTATAACGTTTTAAATAGGGATGGAATTGTCTAAAGGGATCTATTAATGAGAGCTCTTCTATAATTTCTTTTATTTTTTTGGTGGCATTTGGGTTGTTATGATGTTTATAGTTGTAAGTGTCTAGTTTTTGATCTAGTACTAAGTTAAAATCACCACAAACAATTAGGGTTTCATTATTAAAAGTTTCTAATATATGAAATATTTCATCATAGAAGCAGGGATTATCTTCGTTTGGACCATAAAGTGTTAATAAAGTTACATTTTTATCGTTAAATGAGAGGTTTAAACCCAAATAATTACCTCTTGGGCATTTCTTAATGTCATGAACTTTATAATCAAAGTTGTTCCTGAAGAGAATGGCTACACCTCTAGAGTTTGATTTGTAAGAGCTAAAGTAGCAATCAGAGCCCCATTGAGTCCTTACATAATTTTCTATTTCTGGAACAAAATGTGTATCCTGTAGACAACATATGTTATATTGTTTGCTATGTAAAAAACTAAAAACGTCTCTTCTTTTCTTGTTATCACCCAGACCCTGACAGTTTATTGTAACAATTTTTATATCACACATATTCTGTTTACCAATATACAGAAATGCAAGTAAAAAAGTTGATGATATAACATGTTTGTGTCAATTTTGTATATATAGAACACACGGACAAGGGAAAAGGACAAATACAAAAAGGACAGGACAAACATAAAACGGACATGGCGAATGAAACTTACGTATGATAGGTATTGTTGGGTTATGGTCTCTGGAAAGTCAAGGGTATCTAAAATATAGGTTCATATTCAATGTGATCTGGCGAAAAAGTCAAACGGAAGACACGTTAATTATATAATACTTTACAAGAAAAAGATATGGACTGGAATAGGACCGGAAATTTCTCTCCAAGGTTTGGTTGCAGTATTTTGAAAAGTATGGCTAAAATATTCCGACAGAGTGCATACCAACACGGAAGAGTCTATATAATATTAAAAAGGGACCGTATATAAAGGTATTTTAACAAATGAACGCGTAGGCGTGAACACACGCACCACAACAAAGTATTACTACACCAGACTACCCGGCTTTCTGTATTAGACCTGTAAATAGTATAAAAAAAGACTCGACCGTGCTTATAGACACTCCGCCAAACACATCATGTACACATCAGAGTACAAAAATAACACGATATGTTTGGGAACTGCAGTATGACTGTATAACAAATAATTTTTTAAAAAGAACATGGTGACAGCACGGTATTCCGTTCGAAAAGACGTGAATGTACAATTAGTGTACATGAAATTGTCCTTTTTAATTCAAGGTTAAATTTACTAATGTCAAAAATAGGCAAATAACAGTAGCTAAAATTGTCCTTTTTTTAATTCAAGGTTAAATTTATTAATGTCAAAAATAGGCAAATAACAGTGGCTGAAATTGTGCTTTTTTAATTCAAGGTTAAATTTACTAATGTCAAAAATAGGCAAATAACAGTAGCTAAAATTGTCCTTTTTTTAATTCAAGGTTAAATTTTGTAATGTCAAAAACAGGCAAATAACAGTAGCTAAAATTGTCATTTTTAATTCAAGGTTAAATTTTGTAATGTCAAAAATAGGCAAATAACAGTGGCTGAAATTGTCCTTTTTTAATTCAAGGATAAATTTTGTAATGTCAAAAATAGGCAAATAACAGTGGCTGAAATTGTCCTTTTTTTAATTCAAGGTTAAATTTATTAATGTCAAAAATAGGCAAATAACAGTGGCTGAAATTGTCCTTTTTTAATTCAAGGTTAAATTTACTAATGTCAAAAATAGGCAAATAACAGTGGCTAAAATTGTCCTTTTTTTAATTCAAGGTTAAATTTTGTAATGTCAAAAATAGGCAAATAACAGTGGCTGAAATTGTCCTTTTTTTTATTCAAGGTTAAATTTACTAATGTCAAAAATAGGCAAATAACAGTAGCTAAAATTGCGTTTTTTAATTCAAAAGGAAAGAAATTAGTAACTGAAAAACAGCAAACATAAAATGTTACAGTTGAACCTGCCTTAAAGCCACCCCCCCCCCCCAACCATCTGATCTTAAAGGCTAGTAAAGTTTTATCCCAATTCCTCCTTGTTCATGTTATTTGAACCTGTATTTTGATTACACACGTGGCGGGTGTAGCTAGCTAAACAGGAGGTGCTTACCCTTCCAGAGCACCCGGCCTCACTTCCCTGATGTAAGTTCAGGTGTCTAACCTAACTTGTCAGTTCCAAAGTTTTTACTTTGCTTCTGGATTGTGATTTGGACATGAATTAGTATGTTTGTTTTTGATATACATTCCACCTGCTCGTAAAGACCACTTTTACTGGTTCCTTTGGGTGACCTTTAGAGGTATGGTTTTAGAGGTATGGTTACCTGTATCTTAGGTAATGAAGTCCACTGTGTGAGTATCACAGATTATAAATTAAAAACTGCAACAAAGGTAAACATTTAAATTTCATTCCCCATCTCAGAACTGATCACCATAATTTAAGCAAGAGAAACTTAACTGAGGACATTTTGTGCTTTAATAAATGAAATAGGGAAAAGGGAGGTTTCAGAAAAACAAGCTTGGCAGCACATGTCACAAAAATTAACAAGATCCTGTCATCTCTGGTTCATCTAAGGTCACCAATCTATCCAACACATTGTGCTGGATAGTGTTGACTTTGCACCTACAAGGGATACTTTTTATGCAGTATTATCAATGCAAGATCTTTTTAGTAATGTCAGTGGACATTAAATTTGTAACTTCCTTTGGGAAATTAACTTGTATAATGTTTTATCCCAGTGTTTTATTTATAAATTGTCTGTGATATAACTGGTTTTTTATCAGTTTAGCAATACTTTTATCGAAAATTTATTTGTTGTTATTTTTAATTTTACATTTTAATACTTTGTGTTAATAATACAATTGTATCTTTTACTCTCTCTAGCCGCAAATAGCTGCAATAATGCTGATGCGGCTTAAAAAATAACTCACTCACTCATCTACTCAGTCATGATAAAATATTAAATACAGAGCTGAATGCTATTCATAATAAGCCGCTAGCACTACATTTTAAGGGGTTTTATAAGAATAAAATAAAAATTTATGGCCATGTACTCTGAACACCACGATACAACAAACTGCTGGCAAGACAGAAACTCTGAACACCACGATACAACAAACTGCTGGCAAGACAGAAACTCTGAACACCACGATACAACAAACTGCTGGCAAGACAGAAACTCTGAACACCACGATACAACAAACTGCTGGCAAGACAGAAACTCTGAACACCACGATACAACAACTGCTGGCAAGACAGAAACTCTGAACACCACGATACAACAAACTGCTGGCAAGACAGAAACTCTGAACACCACGATACAACAAACTGCTGGCAAGACAGAAACTCTGAACACCACGATACAACAAACTGCTGGCAAGACAGAAACTCTGAACACCACGATACAACAAACTGCTGGCAAGACAGAAACTCTGAACACCACGATACAACAAACTGCTGGCAAGACAGAAACTCTGAACATCACGATACAACAAACTGCTGGCAAGACAGAAACTCTGAACACCACGATACAACAAACTGCTGGCAAGACAGAAACTCTGAACACCACGATACAACAAACTGCTGGCAAGACAGAAACTCTGAACACCACGATACAACAAACTGCTGGCAAGACAGAAACTCTGAACACCACGATACAACAAACTGCTGGCAAGACAGAAACTCTGAACACCACGATACAACAAACTGCTGGCAAGACAGAAACTCTGAACACCACGATACAACAAACTGCTGGCAAGACAGAAACTCTGAACACCACGATACAACAAACTGCTGGCAAGACAGAAACTCTGAACACCACGATACAACAAACTGCTGGCAAGACAGAAACTCTGAACACCACGATACAACAAACTGCTGGCAAGACAGAAACTCTGAACACCACGATACAACAAACTGCTGGCAAGACAGAAACTCTGAACACCACGATACAACAAACTGCTGGCAAGACAGAAACTCTGAACACCACGATACAACAAACTGCTGGCAAGACAGAAACTCTGAACACCACGATACAACAAACTGCTGGCAAGACAGAAACTCTGAACACCACGATACAACAAACTGCTGGCAAGACAGAAACTATTTACAGAAAATCAGACAGAAATCACCACTGCGGTAGCTCAGTTGGTAAAGTGCTCGCTCCGTAAGTGGGAGGTCATGGGTTTGAACCCCGGTCGGGTCTGACCCAAGACTTAAAAGTGTTCTTTCGCCAAGCACTCGGCATTACAAAATGAAAGTCATGGTTCTTTTGGATGGGAACTTAAAATGAACGAGGTCCCGTGTCTTGGTAGGCTTGGCACGATAAAGAACCCTGCTGTATAATGCCATCAGCGCAACGCACAGGCAAAATTTCTGCACCTTCGCCTATAGCTGGCGATGTCTCGATATAAGTAAAATATTCTTGACTGGGACGTTAAACACCATTACTCAACTTAACTCAGAAAGAAATCAGAATCGTGAAGGTTGTATATGACCACATTCAAAACCTATAAACCTCTGATAGAGATTACAAGTACTCATTGTCGTTACTTCAGCACAAATATAAAAATTAAACAAGAGGCCCATGGGCCTTAACGCTCACCTGTGACCTTTGAACCCATGAGCTTCATTCAAATATCAAAATGATAATTCGGCCAATATTCTAATATACATCCCTATACAAAAAGTTTATAGTTTTTGAGATAAATAATCATCTCAGTACTTGTTTGTATCTGTGATCTTGACATTTGAACCCATGCTCTTCATTCATCTATCAAAATGACCACTGTGCCCGTACTAACAATATTCTAATATACATGCCTATACAAAAAGTTAATAGTTTTTAAGATAATTAACCATTTAGGTATTCATTCGCATCTGTGACCTTGACCTTTAAACCCATGAGCTTCATTCATATATCAAAATGATCATTAGGATAATACCTAAATAGTCTAATATACATGCCTATACAAAAAGTTCATAGTTTTTGAGATAAATAATCATTTCAGATCTTGTTCACATCTGTGACCTTGACCTTTGAACCCATAACCTTCATTCATATATCAAAATGGTTGTTAGGCTAATACCTACAATATTCTAATATACATGCATATCCAAAAAGTTAACCGTTTTCAAGATAAATAACCATTCAGGTATTCATTCACATCTGTGACCTTGACCTTTGAACCTATGACCTTCATTCATATATCAAAATGATCGTTAGGATAATACCTAAAATATTCTAATATACATGCATATCCAAAAAGTTAACAGTTTTCAAGATAAATAACCATTCAGGTATTCATTCACATCTGTGACCTTGACCTTTGAACCTATGACCTTCATTCATATATCAAAATGATCGTTAGGATAATACCTAAAATATTCTAATATACATGCATATCCAAAAAGTTAACAGTTTTCAAGATAAATAACCATTCAGGTATTCATTCACATCTGTGACCTTGACCTTTGAACCTATGACCTTCATTCATATATCAAAATGATCGTTAGGATAATACCTAAAATATTCTAATATACATGCCTATACAAAAAGTTAATAGTTTTCAAGATATATTGACAAATACATAATTTTTAGCAATTTCCCCACTCAGCACCTTACCATTTCCCCATTTTGAGCCCCATGGCTACCATTTGTGCAAATCTGAAACTAGATGACCTAAGGATGTTATATATGAAATAAATAAGGTATATGTCTTGTAGATTCAGAGGAGAAGATTTTTAAAGTTTTTCACTATTTCCCCCCTTATGGGGCCCCAAGGGGACATAACTCCTTCATTTGTGCAAATCTGAGAGGGCTTCACCCAGGCATGATGGTTACCAAGTTTCATTAAATTTGGCCCAGTGGTTTTGGAGGAGAAGATTAAAATGTAAAAAGTTTACGCACGACGGACGACGGACGACGCACGACGCACGACGGACGAAGATGGATAGCAATAGCTCATCTGAGCTTTCAGCTCAGGTGAGCTAAAAATTACAAAGTAGTTATAAGCTGGTCAGAGCGATGGAAAAAGAAGGGAGTAGATGATGCCTGCGAGCAATGTTGGTTGCAAGTCCCCGCCAAATATATTTCAGCCATCTGATTGGCTAATAATATGGCATTGAAAAATCATATTTTTTCTTTGTCAAAGTATCGAATACTAGTCACTAGAGAAACAGGTGCATTTATTGGAGCAAAACTACAGATAACGAGAACTCAGTGACATTACTTAAGTTCTCCAGTGTTGTATATACATTGTCAATGAAAAGATATCGGGGGAAAAACCTGGTAAAGAGAATATGGGTTATATTTCAAATAGGAATGAATGCAATTTATCTAGTCTTTTGGTGTTGTATATATATCAAGTCAGCATAAAAGTGTCCAAGGAAAACCTGGTTAAGAGAATACGGGTCATATTTCAAATAGGAATGAACACAATTTATCTAGTCTTCTGGTGTTGTATATATTTATACTCAGCCAAAAAGTGTTAGGCAAAACCTGGTTACAAGAATATGGGTTTCATTTTAAATAGGAATTATCACATTAATATCATCCCTATGTTTAGAACTTTTTACATCTACTCAGCGAAAAAGTGCCAAGGGAAAACCTGTTTAAAAGAATACAGGTTTTATTTTAAATAGGAATGATCGTGGTTAACCCTTATGTTTAGAGCTTTGATTTTTCAGATGTTGTCTCTCGTTATGGAAACATTGAATGTAATAGAAACTGAGTAATTAGTCTGACAGATGAGCTTAAGTTCATGATATACTGGTATTTATTCTTGAAGTGTACTAGCGGTGACCCTAAAAACTGCAAACACCTGCCACAAACAATTAAAATAATCAACATTACCAGACACAAAACATGCAGAGATAACCTTTAACAATAATCTGTCAATCTCACACACAAAAAGTGCAAAAGTGCGAAATGCTTTCTCTTACTGCTGCAAATTTGATAAAAACTCCCAAATCAAGACCATTTTATTGCAGTATATGTCTAAAGATTAAAAGGTCACAATATGCCCCCATCGGGATTCAAACTCACGGCCATTAGATCTTGATTCTGGCACTCGATCTACCAACTCAGATACTAGTATGGCGACACCTTAAAGAGCTTTGAGGGAAAGAATGGAACAATCTAGAGGATTTCTTTGCCTTTACACAAGTTTAGTAGAGCTCATCTACAGTACTTGCCTGTCAAAACTTAAACACTGACCTAACCAATTAGTGCTAAAACTACCGAAGGACCGACCTTTGAACAGCCTGAGGCTTCCGAGAGACCAAGCTTTGGACAGTTTACTGCCAAAATAGCTGCACTAATGTATCTATTTCTCGGCCCCTGGACCAGTCAACATTTTTCAGATGTCCAGTCTGAGTTTGGCAACTCATTCGGCCTCTTGGCAGCCGAGTTTTGGAACCTTTTCGACATAATGATTTTTTATTTGTATTTAATAAAAAATAAATAAAAATAATTTTGTAAAGAAATGGTTACTTCATTATGGGTATGAATTCAACGTGGTATGATAAATCCTACCACACAAGTTTTTAGAATGACGTGCTGTCATTGGTCTTGTGAAATTTAAAATGGATTAGATATGTAAAAATAAATGTGTGAGTATCAGAGGACAGTCGTCAACTTGTGAGGATCATAGGAAATTCAGTTGTAGAATAATTTTGTTGACATAGTTGCCCAAGCTGACTCGTATGGTGTTACATATTTATAAAGAGATCGGACAGTCGGGTTTTATTTCCACAATGAAAATAATTTTTTTTCTCATTCAAAAAGCTTTGTCTTTTGTTTATCATGTGTTTAAACATTCTTTTAAGTTACTTACGGCAGATAACACACCATAATAATGTCTAATAACGCCATCTTGCCAACCATCAGTGTCATCAAAGAAACATGTCTTCTTGAATGCATCTTGAGATGCGGTTCGATAATTGGATAATTATAATGATATGCAGAAATCACACGTGCAACTTGGCGCACATTGTGTATTAGAAGACATTTAAACATTTAATATAAAATTTGTACGTAAAATAGAAAAAATATTAAAATGCTGTTGTTTTCTTAATACCTTAAAATATATTTTAGCTGATGTTGATAACTGAAATGGCATTTGAACACGAGCTGTTTAATGCAGAAATTTGGTATGGAAAAATTCCATTCAGGCTACACATGATAAGTCGCAGATTTTTTTATTTTTGGCAATAGGGTCTACTTTGAAAACTTACCATACTTTGAATACCGGTTTTTCTGTAAGATCTTAAGCTATTTTTGGCCCATTGATAACTTTTTCGTACAATGAACTATTACTGAACAGGAGTGGGTTTAACAGAAATTCGGGATGAAAAGTCTATTTTTGGCATGTTTGACCATAAAATTAATTATGATCCAAAGTTTCCCCAAAAATCTAACCAAGTTAGATATATAGCTTTTTCAGTGTTTAACTTTAGACAGGTCTGTATTGTTTATTATTATGAACATGATAAGACATTTAATTATAAGTTAGATAATGATTTTTCTTGTCACAGACAGGATTAGCCGGTGCATTTGATGTAAACAGCTATTTAAATCATTTTTTGTTGTCAAATTTGGATCCAGTATTTTATTTTAAGGTTATGAGGTACTTCTTAGATCAACATCAGTCAGTCATCAGTGGGGTTTGAAAGTACTATTGACAAATATTAATCACACACATGTATGTAAATACTATCTTTATTTATATAACAAAATTTTAATAACTAGTTTTGGGTTTCATATTGGCATCCAATAAATAAATTTCAAAATTTAACGAGTTGCTTTACTGAAAATCATTATTCCAATTTTATTTTCAAAATTAAAAATTGTTAAAAATTTTACCAAAACTTGTTTTGGTTAAAATTGGCATCTAATAAAGATTGCTTTACTGAAAATAATTATTTCATTTTTATTTTCAAAATAAAAAAAAAATTTATGAACTTATTTTGGTCATGTTGGTTGACATTGACATTTAATAATGACTGGTTTACTCTAAATCATTATTTCAATTCTATTTTCAAAATTAAAAATTGATTACAGCCTGTATATCACAAAATAAAAATAAAATAAATAAATAAATAAAATATATAAATAAATAAATAAATAAATAAATAAAATAAAATAAAATAAAATAAAAAATAAAGTTTTTCAATGTAATCATAACATTCATGCTTTTATCTTTACATTAGTAATATTTTTGTTCTATAAAACTCAGATGAGACCAAATATAATTATATGACCATAATCACCATTGGTCATGTGACGTCACTCATTTCATATAGGTGTGATGTCATTTATTGGCTGTTCCAAATACTAGACATGCTTGTCATTAGCGACAATTTTAAAATTCTTTCAGGATTAAAATATCAGAAAAATGCTTTCAAAAAATATTAATAAAACTATTGAACTGCCTAGAAATGGCATTTAAAAGTACTACAACTTCCATTGTAGTGCAAAAAAAATTAATTAGTTCATTTGTTAAGTATATCCGGTGATTTATATAAAAATACGAAAATCAGAGGTCATGTCTTTCACGACTAACAAAAAAACATAAAATAACATGAAACAGATAATGAAAAAAAAGGCAACTTCGTATTATCTGAATCTGACAAATTTCCTTCAACCTGTAATATGCCACTCTGTCTAGGGCGAATGACGACCAATGAAATGGTTTGTCTCAATACCAACAATTTACTGTGTTTGAACTTGTCTCATAAAACTACATAAAACCAAAAAGCTAATTTGTTGGCTGTCCGAACTGTATAGATTTCTGCGAAAGTTTTCATTTTTACCGCAATAAATCTCTGCCAAATTGTCAAAAGTGTAAAATTATGAGAGAAAATGTTCCCAATTTTGGAAACGGGGCTTGCGGCTAATTATACATTTGAAATAAGTCTTTTGATTCATGTAGCTACAAATTTATATGTACTAAATATATTATATATATCATATCAAATTATTTCTGGTACACATGTACTTTTTTTCGAGATGTTGTTGTTGCTGTTGAATGTTGCTTAACATCACATCAGCAATTTTTCAGCTATTCTCGACAAGAACTAGATTATTTAAGGAATAACTTATTTTTTTAACAAGTTTATCGAGTCATAACATGAAAAACACTCTGCACCTTTCATAATGGGCACAACATTCTGTCATACATAACATCTGCATGGTATACACAGCAGTACAATGTTGAATTAAAGGTTGTGATCTGTCATTGAGGTGAAATGTGCAGTTGTGGAAATGAGAGTTGACATAAACCTAGAAGACATAAAGCCAATAGCAATAATATCTGAGTTGGGACATGTACATGCAAAGGCCCTTCAAATGTTTTTCGGACCATGTCATTTTGTCAGTTTGTAAATTGGTCATATCACTTGGAAAAAAATTGTAAAATTTTGTAAAATGTGGCTACAATCCCTGAAAAACAGGGTTTTAGCAATAAAGAATATGTTATTATTTTTTTAAGATGTTCCTAACACTACAGTTTAAACAGTTTTCTGTAAGATAAAATTTAAGATTTTAAAGCCCTTAATATTTCTGTAAAACTGAACTCAACTGTAAATCACATCAAATCATCAGTAGCTCAAATCAGTAAACTTCAAAGTGATCTTTAAAATGACACCCTAATTTTCTGTAGAATTTAAAAATTACCAATATCAAATTTGCCAGATTTAAGTTCAGAAAAATCATGGTAAAGGAATTATTGTGAACTCAGCACAATTTTTTGCTTTTATTATTTTTTTTAGACATTCCTTGCCCTACAGATATAACAGTTTTCTGGAAAATAAAACTAGTATTACGATATTAAATTTGCCATATTTAAGTTCAGAAAAATCTTGGTTAAGGAATTATTGTGAATTCAGCACAATTTTTCGTTTTTATATTTTTTCCGCATGACTGCTGATAACGTTGATATATTTGACAGTTTTTCCCCGCGTCATCTTGTTTGTTCAGACTCATGACGATTGTTTTACCGAATTACACGCTCTCAGACAAACAAACATAAGATTAATCTATCAATATTTTGCTTATCTGAACATGCTATATATTCATTTGTCTCCCTAATACGGTTTGTGCATTGGTAAATTCGGTATGACTTGCAGTGCTTCATAAAGCAACCCTTAAAGACATGATTGCCTGGTAGAGATACCAGCATGTATTACACATCTGGGAGACATTAACAACGAGGACTTATTTGTTGGTATATCTTTATCCATACATCATAGTTAATATCTGAGGGTCCATCCTTCAGACATAAAACATTAACTCTAGATAAGGCTAGTCTGGCTATTTTTATATACATAATATGTTCCCGATTGTCCTTCTTGTGTCATTGGGGGCCTAATTGTGGCAAAGTGCTCTAAAATGTATGCTAACAGACCACAATGTTGCTAATCAACAAAGATTGAATCCTTGAGACTGATTTTAGTGTTAGAAAGTTTGTCAGTTTGCTTGAAGCAAGTTGGTAGATTTCTTTTGGCACTCCAGTTTCCTCCAACATACCTGAAGTAGCTGCCTTAAAATACATTGGAATTAAAAAAATCTAGACTAGAACATGAAACACCAAACTCCCCTTCACTCTACTCCATTATCCTTCTTGTGTAATTTTGGTATCTTGGTGGCAAAGTGGTCTGATACATGCATGTTTTTTGTGCCTCTTACAGCCTAGATTCAAATCCCACTTTGGACAAATTCTTGTTTGAAAGAGTTTGTGAGTTTGCTTGACGAAGGTTGGAAGTTTTCTCTTGACACTCCAGTTTTCCCCACCATACCTGAAATAAATGCCTCTATATACAAATATCTTGACTTGGGCATAGATAGAACTCTCTTACTTCACTGCACTGCAGTGGCATGAAGTAATAGTATTTTTAGGTCCCAGTTTTTAGCAAACAAACCGACAAACTTTTTTACACAAGGATCTGGTTGGAAGTTTTCTATTGACACTCCAGATTCCTCTACCATCCCTGAAATGAATGCCTCTGTATACAAAGTAAATGTTAGTCTTTACTGCATTGGAGTTGATGGAGAAATAACGTTTTTATAACCCAGTCTTTGGCAAGCAAACTGACGAATTTTCTGACACAAAGATCTGCATGAATGGGATTCAATCCCAGGTAGAAAGAGGCACTGTGTCAGCAATCCATGCCAGCAAAGAGACAAATTTTCTGGCACATTACGATCTGTCTAAATATGATTCAAACCCAGTAGTAAGAGGCGCTGTGATCTGCAAGCCATGCCAGCAAAGAGACAAATTTTCTGGCACATTACGATCTGTCTAAATATGATTCAAACCCAGTAGTAAGAGGCGCTGTGATCTGCAAGCCATGCCAGCAAAGAGACAAATTTTCTGGCACAAGGATCTGTCTAAAAAGGATTCAAACCCAGGTAGTAAGAAGCACTGTGGTGAGCAAGCCATGACAAATTTTCTGACACACAGAACTGCATAAGTGGGATTCAAACCCAGGTGTTAAGAGGTGTTGTGATCTACAAGTCATGATGCAAGAAAAGAGACAAATTTACTGTCACAAAGATCTGTCTAAATGGGATTCAACCCATATGAAGAGAGGCGTTTTGATCTGCAAATCAGAGTTTTAATAGACAACTCAACCACCACAACACAGTTAAGAAGTACACTATATTAATCTGGAAAACAATTTTATAAAACTTAAACATCGAACTTAAAACCATATTGACTTGTTCTGATGAGGACTTTTGTACCAAATTGACCATTCTTATTGACAAATAATTTCTATATTGCGGGGTCCTAATTCCAACTTGAGCGATGAGAAATAGCTGATTTAAAAATGAAAAACAGTAATTTAGCCACAGATTGACTCTTCATCTGTTTGCAATTACAATATTTCTCTCTTTTTAAACGTTCTCATTACCATATTGTTAGGTTTTCCAACATAGATTCATCACCTTACGACCTCTATTGTCAGTGAAAAATGTAAATGATTTTTTTACTGTTACTATTAATACTACAAGAGTCATAGATTATAATGAACTATGGCACACAATTTTTTAACAGAAATTGATCACAAACATGCGTTCATGAGTTCAACAACCAGGCTTATTTGAAGCTAGATTGAAACCTTGATTCATTGTTACCATTTACAATTAATAATTAGGACGAACACCAACATCTTCAGATATTTTGATACCTTTTTATTGTAGTATGGTGCTGGTCAAGCTTTCGGCCTGGGTGGCCTTCATCACCTGATGAAGGCCACCCCAGGCCGAAAGCTTGACCAGCACCATACTACAATAAAAAGGTATCAAAATATCTGAAGATGTTGGTGTTTGTCCTAATTATTACTTGTATTTAATACTACATACACCTGCATCCGTGCGGATCCATCTAAAGATATTTTCAACACCACTCCATCCACCTCACGGTGTTGGAACTTTTCACCACCACCTCTCCTTGTTACCATTTGTTCAGTCAGATTATGAAGTTACAGATGAATAAGGTTATGAAAGGTTTCACTTCAATTCTTTGCCATCATTTGCACTTCATTTCTTTATTTATTTTATTTATATAAATATATATATTAATTTTTTTGTTCATTTTATTTTCACATAAATTTGCTCTAGAATGGACAAAAGATGAAAAATATCCCAGAAAAGCCACAGTGAGGACTGAACCCACAATCCTTGACTTTGAAAGCCAGTGACAATACCACTCTGCCATGGCTGCTCATAGTACCTCTCACCACCTAAGGTCCAAATCCTGCTCTGGAAAGATTATAGTGGGAAAAAGTTGTCAGTTTGCTTGCTACAGGTCAGTTGTTTTATCCAGGGCACTCCAGTTTCCTTAACCATCTCTGAACTGACCGCCTTAATTGATATAAGTGAAATAATCTTGACTCGGACATAAAACTCCATGACTCCACTCCACTCTACAAGAAACACATGACCATGAGTAGACATACAAATAAAATTCAGATTTAAGACGCGATGGTTTCATGATCAATTCATAAGAATTAAATCATATGGAAGTACTCAGTCTTGAAACCGACAATTTCTGATGCAAACTTGGTCTAAAACTCCGATACTAATTCTATTATCATGCTAAATTCTCTGAATCCTCGCTCCTAAATGTTTTATATATTTACTGTCTTAGTAGCTAATCTCCATTTTTATAATCCAAAATGATATAAAATAAGAAGAAATAGCGGTAAAAACTACTAATAAATGTTTTTATTTATTTCAAAATTGGACTCGCTGTCTCCAGTGTCAAAGGAAATTTTGTTAACAGGATAAAAATCCCGACATTTTGAGTTCTTTATCAAAGAATATCCTTTTGTCATAAAACGGTTTCAAAACAAATATATTACCGAGGTAACAGTAACATAACAACAACAATGTCCAAAATTATTGCCATAACCACAGAAACAATATCGGTCATGATTGGACGACTCAAAATGTTGGCACCAGTTTGATAGCTTTTCTTCAGAAAAGCGTGTTTTCTGAAGTAAAAAATGACAATGCAAGAATTTAGCATGACTTAATAATGTGGCACCAAATTGATAGCAATAAAGTTGATCTAAGGAAAATCATGTTTACCGAAGTAAAATACAACAACACGAGACATTAGTACCAGCTTATTAATGTGGCACCGAGTTGATAGTGATGAAGTTGATCTAAAGAAAATAATGTTTACAAAAGATTATCTTTTACTGATGTAATTCTTATCACAGAACGCAATACAAATAAAAAGAGAAGGAGAAATCTGACTCATTGATATATATATAGGTAAACAACATTGACCTGTCCGTTTGACCTTTCATTAGGAATATTCATATAGGAGGGTCCACCCAATACATGGGTAGTGTTAAGATCCAAATTAATACATATACAATACACAGGTGTACTCTATGAGGTGAGTATATCTCATGACTGATGTATACAGAATAAACACCTGTGTTACCTATACACAGATGTAGCTGGTCCCTGATAAATATTTAAATGAAAGGTCAAGCGGACAGGTCAAAGTTGTTTGCCTATACATGTCCATCTGTAAATAACTACACAAGTTTATATTTGTCATAGGTTTACATTTTAATCATCATGTCCAATTGCATTCATAGAATTAAAATACAGTGAAACCTGTCTATGCAAGTCACCAGAGGACAAGTGACCTTTATATACAGGTTTATATAATATGAATAAAGAATTCTACTGGCCTTTATAAGCAGGTATTGAATTTTTTTCAGTACAGTCAAACCTGCCTTTAAGACCACCTCTTTATAAGGTTCATCTGCCCATTAAGGCCACTTTTACTGATTTCTTTGGGTGACCTTTATAGACAGGTTTTGCAGTATTTGAAAGTGATATTTTGAACTAATGATCTTAATGTATGCAACAAAGAAGTTGATGTTGTTGAAAATCAATTTTCTTGGAATTTTTCGCAATTTTGGAGAAAAATATAGGAAAAGATATATTCTCCAAGAAAAAAACACTATTTTAGCTTAAAAAGAAACACTTTTAAAGCATAGCGATACTTTCAAGAAGTTAATTTATTTTGTGAATATTTTCAGTCTATAATGATATTGTTTTTAATACATGTACTGCCATGTTTAATGTTTAATAATTTATGGATGGCAGTGCATGTAATATCTCATGATATAGGGACATCAGAAGAAGCTAAATCAAACACTTCGCAATTACTATCATAACATTGAAACATCTACAAGAAAACATCTTACATTTAGTAAACAAACAAGAAATTAACGAATCCACAGAAATTACATGTTACCATGCCAACATAAATTATTTCTGTTGTCTTTACCCTCTTTAAAACTATTTATATTGGAGAGCTACACCTTGGTAGCAGTTGGTAGAGTGCTTGTTCCCTATGTGGGAGGTCCGGGTTTGAATCCTGGCCAGGTCAAACTGAGACTTAAAATTAGGGCAGTGACTGTTCTCTCACCAAACACTTGACATCTAGAAATGGAAGATTAAGGAAATCACAAAACTGACATCCTAAGTAACTGTGTGTGGCAAGCTAAAAATGTCTTCTTGCATGTTTTGAATGCAATGGAAAAGATAAAATTTCTTTTAATTGGCATGTAGCTGGTGATGTCCCAGTAAACATGAAATATTCTTGACCGGTATGTAAAACCCCATTTAATTATTCCATCATTATCAACCAAGTTTTATGAAGAGTCATACCTTTCTATAAAGGCCATCCAAGGGAACCAGTAAAAATAAACTTTATGCGCAGGTGGCCTTTATGTCCAGGTAAAAAAAAACAAAAAAAGAATAAAAAAGAATAAAGAGCAGTAGGGAAACAATTTTACTGGCCTTCTCAAAACAGATAAGCTTTGTATATAAATTGCTTGTAAGACAAGTCTGACTGTACATAAAAAGGTAAATTATCTCAACCTTTATACTAATAGAATCTACCACCCCTTGTCATGTGAGATTAATGGAATACTGGACCATTCCTAAAATGTTATATAACTTTTGGAGTATGAAGGTGTCTGAGTTATAACCTATGTGAGCTTTAGTTAGCGAGTATAAGCATCGGCTACAAATTAAGACACCCAATTATTTAGAAAAATTCTATATCATCCCAAAAGTGGTTTAGGAACTTTTTTTTTCTCCTCCTCACAGTTGGAACAAATTGGTCATATTGACGAATGATCTGTTTTCTAAATGTGTGGGCAGTGGGTCCTTTAATACCACAATACCTATGTACAGATGATGTTTAATCAAAGCACCGAAGGTGCCCAGCGAACAGAGAGCGAGAACAAAATGCAAGCGTCTTTTACAATTGCTAATTACCTATCATCATGAAGAATGTTATAACTGTGCCAGTTTTAAGTACAAGTCAAGATTGCACTGAGTCTCATTTTTCCAATAAGTATTATTCTTCACAAGTTTTTTTCACAGAAGTGTTTTCAAAGTAGGCATATATTCTGCACTGCTGAAAAGTTGTCGGATCACTCCAAATTGAGGATTCTTTGTAGCAAACATGCTACGAAGTTTCAAGCAACTTCATTTATCAGTTTCAGCAAAGATTTTTCGAGATTTTGAGAAGTTTACAGACAAATGGCAGGCACATACAAAGTCATGATAAAAGCTCATAGCCTATGGCAAGGTGAGCTAATATAAGGCCATATGTTCAAAAAGTAAGAATACCTATGAATGTTACCACTGTAAACATGCTAACCCTCACGATATAAACAGCGGCCTCGACCACATTCCCCACCTCGTTTCTCCCGGTTTAAAACAAAGTCTTCTGAAATTGACCTTAGTGGCATATAATATTTATTGTCAATATTATTTATCTCTTTTTGAATTTGCTCAGCTAATAGACGCTTAATCACGGCAACAAAACACTTGAACAAGAATACAGGATCAACAATATTTTTTTCAAAATACGTTTTTTTTCGCTTTTTTCAACATTCAAACACTTTATATTTTCATACCTTGGTCATACAACACTAGTAAAAACCCAATAAGATTATTCTCAGAAGTGTAGAGTATAGTTCCCTAATCTTTAATCGAGTTTCATAAAGATATACCACTTTATTTCAAGTAAATGTCACTTGTACAAGTGAGAAATCGGCACCTTTTTTCATTATCAGAAATGCCGACAGTAATAGTACTGTACAAAACGGCAATAAAATGACAATCCGGACCCGAAAAATTCCGGGGAAAATCGCAAAGTAGAATCCACTTAGTGTGTTCGCTACCACGACCAAGCCCCAAAATGAAGGGCCGCTTAATTGGGGCGGTTCACTGCCAAACATTAAGATTTGCTATCTTTCTTTCAGCATCGATCATTTAATATGAATATAGTGGCAACCCCTTGTTTTACACACTCAGTGACGTACGAAGTTATCTACCAAGACTGCGTAGATAATTAATTTTTCAGTTGGGTTGAGTTTATTCTTTATATCCTGCAGAGCAATTTATCGCAAGAAAAGCTTTGCCACAAATACATTTTATCCTAACATGTGGCTGCTGTCAAAGATTTCGGTATTGTGCGTGAGAGTAACGTATTGCGGCGCAAATCACCCTTCAAGCCAAACATTCACTATTACACCAAAATAAAATTTTCAGGAAAACAGAGAGACTGGAATAAAAAGCCTCACATAAATGTTTTACACCGATATACATGTAGTTATATTATAAGAACGAAGCCTTCTGGTATGGTACCATTCTGATTATGGACAACGAGCAGCCTTCAAGGCAAGCGACAATTCAACACCGCGACTCACACAAAAAAGAAAAGTTGCAAAGAAAATTGCTTTAATGATTGCTGCTGCTTAAAAAGCAAATTATATACATTATGAGCTTGCAAATACCAAATTAAAAATTCAAATCTAGAAAATCACTTATGAGGTCACTCTGGGCAGTTACGATAGTTTTCATTATTTGCAATTCGTTATCAAAAAAGGTAGCAATCAAACGCATCTGACAAGTATCATGTCGATGATACCAAATGTGAAAGTCTAGCAATTTATCAAGATTTCTCCAAGATTCCAAGATTTGAAGCATTTCTCAACTGAAGAAAATCAAACAACGATCACTCACGGTTCGTTTTTAATATTAAAAAGAAAAAACAATAACGTCAGGATTTTCCAACTACATGTACAGCTCAAGTGGATACGTGAATTTCAACCGCGGCCGTGGTGTCAAAAGGGATTAATTTTCCACCGCGGTCCACCGTGATCTAAAGACATTCACCGCAACTGAATAAATGACGGAATAAAAATATTCCTGCCGCGGTGGACAGTAAAATCGTCCGCCGGCAGGAAAAATCTCCACCGCGATGTTGATTGAAAATGAATTACACTTTAACCATTGATGGATTATCACGTTATCTAAGTACATGTACAGTCTAACTTAGTTTATTCAAACTTCGATTTTTCAAATGCCTACGGTTATTCGAAGTTCCCGTCATTCATTATAATTTTTATTTATTAAAAAAAAATCGAATACCACAGATTATTCGAACCTGAATTCTAGACCCAAATATGTTTTAATGATACTAAACCACCCACCCCAATAAAAAAATTAAAGTTGTTTTTTTCCCCACAATATGAAGTTTTAAAAAATTACCAGTGTGCACGTTTTTTTCGGCGTGTATGTTTTCATCACGTCATTAACCAAGTGTAACTGATTGTAATTTCACACAGAGTGGCATGTACTAGCCCTTCCAAGCTCTCGTTTTAAAACTTTTTTCCAAACCTTGCTGACAAAGACGATTAGACGGTTGAACGCACACTACCATTTTCAATAAACCACCCCCGCAACTTGTCCATCATAATCTGAAACCTAAGCACGTGCACACCGATACTGCGGTATTCAACAAAGTGACGGTATTAGCCGTTCAAGCTTTTGTTCAAAGCTTGCCGACAAGGACGAGTAGACGGTTGCACGGACAATAGAGATACTTTCAATTAACTACCCCTGCAACAGACTTGTCTGTGTATTATATATGAGTACACACGTACAATCTTACCCCTATGTACTATATAAAAGACATCTCGTTTTTTTTTTTTTTTTTTTTTTTTTTTTTGAATGTCACATGTAATTAAACACTAGCTATTTGGAAATTCAATTAAAAGCGACATTAAAAACTGATGCTCCGTGTCGTGGTAAGCGCGGCGCTCTAAAAAACCATCCCAGTAATTATCGTGCACACTGCAAAGATAAATAATTCTGTCATTTCACCTATAGCTGGTTTTGTCTCAATAAATGTGATAGATTCTTGACTGAACGTAAAACCCCATTCAATCAACCAATCATCTCTGCTTGTCGAGGCCTCAGTGGCCGAATTTTCCAAAGTGATCCTCTACCTTTCGCCGCCAAGGTTCGAATCGACGGGCAGTTTGTCAGTTTATATTTCTACTTCTACCAGTCTGCGGCCGCCATCAATCGCTGATGATACTGCCACTTTGTGTGTGCGCATTACAAATTTGACTAAGGTAAAAACAAAGTGCTGGCTAAGATTTTCCTTAAATGAAATCTGACAAATTTACTATACACATCCAGCTATTGGGGAAAATGTCCAATTTAAGAAGAAATCGTTGTGAAACTTGCGTCTTGTCACTGTTTGCCAGCAGTGATACCTTGTTCACGTGTGTGTGTGTATGTCGAGGATCTTTAACTGTAAGGGTAACGTTTGGAAAACACAAATTATTATAATACACTGATGACCGCGGTGGACGATCCGGTGGACTAGTCCTTACAATATTTTACCACCGGCAAAATCGTGCACCACAAATCGCGGTGGTCAGATAATTCCCACCTGAATCCACAAGAAATTTTGCGGTCACGGATTAAAAAACACCGTGGCGGTGGAAATTCAAGTATCCACTTGAGTTGTACTGTACAGTGTAAAACCATTAAGTATTCTCGCACTTTGGTGTATATGCCGGAATGAAGTCTATGTACAGGTGCACGATTAAAACCGCCTGAAAAGTCTTTTTTCAGGGCTGATTTTCATATGAAAAGACTGAAAACGAGCATGAAATAAACAACGATATTCAGCTCTTTGACTACACCTACGTCTGATGAACTTAAAACTAACACTGCTTCATTCAAAGTAGTTCGCCCTGTATGCTATCACCACGTTGAACATGGTTTTAATTGCGATTTTAAATTAGTAACTTTATTTTAAGTTTTAACGCTATCAACAGAGAATACATTTTATTCGTCTCGTGACGGCGGTTCGCCCATAGTGGTGGAAACTACAGAACGGTCAAAGCAAGCTAACGATCAGATTTACACAGAGGCGATTGGTTGAAATCAAATTTTTTTAAGATGCACATTTTATGAATAAATAAAGATTAAATATATAAATATGAAAAAAATAATGTGGAAATTATGTATCAAATGTTTATGACAGCAGAGTAAAACGAAATATTTAACCAATCAAATAACGGCTTATAAACGTGTCCGGTACTCGCTGTATGTTTAATGATGAGTTTATGAATGAATACCTCATTCATAAATCGGTTACGGTGTATTTTCAGAATTCATACGCTAGTAATGGGAGAACTACTATTATGTAGACATTGCCAAATAGTTTTAAACAATGATGCATATTCATTTTCATATTCCATACAACATAATGTATGCATAGATTATTTGCACACTTATACCAATGTTCTCATAAATGACGCTCAATACCCGCATTACATTATTATAGTTTGCGCAAGGTTTGTCAATTAGCGGTTGTTCAGCCTGTCCAGATTTTACAAACGTCTCTCGTGACAGTACTCCCAGAGATTACTCTCTTTTCGTAAAAAACTATATATTGAATATCAAGGAGCTGAAAAATGGCCCAAACTAATCATGAGGAATTTTATTGGACATTTTGGGTGGACGAAAACCGATTTGAAACTGATTTTTTTCTTAATTCTAAATTTTATATATATAGAGATAACGGGTCTGACTAACTACAAATTATTTTTGCATGGCCTTAGAAACTTACAGAAATGCGCAAATAAATAAAAATGAATAAATAAAAAGCTTGCCATATTAATACACAAGAGATATACCAATTCAAAATAAAGTCTGTTAAACAAAAATGTCTTGTGTCTGTAGATGTTTTCACCATCAAAATTTAGTAAACAACCTGATAGCTATGATAAAATATTTGTTTTTGGATAGTTTAAATTTTTATACATTTTTAACTTTGCTCGCTATATGGAATTTGTATCAAACTTTCCCATCTAATAGTTTGTCCAGCTGTCAGTCAGTATTTCTATGTAAACAATAACATTATTATCGTTATTAATTCTAAGGATACCAATAAATATAGATAAATTACAGGTTAGGTTTGAATTTGAATGCAAATATTCAGCAATAACTTCTATAATCACTAACCAATTCTTAATGGCTACATGGACTTGGTATCAAGTATTTCTGTCTAACAGTTTGTCCATCTGTCAGTCAGTATTACTTTCTTAGCAATAACTTTTATTATCATCAACAACTTCTTATGATGTTTGGAAAACCAATATATAAAGATAAAATACAGATTGAGTTTGAATTTGAGTGAAAAATATTCAGGAATAACTTTTATTATCATCAAGCCTTTCTAAAAATGTTAAGAATCCAATATTTAATGATAAAATTGAGATCAAGTTCGAATTTGTGATAAAATAAACAGCAATCCCTTTTATTATCATTAACAAATTCTAATGTTGTAGAAATAAATATAGATAAATTACAGGTTGAGTTTATATTTGAGGAAAATATTCAGCAATAACTTGTATTAACCAAATCTGATAATGCTTGGTGAACCTAGATATCAATATAAGACAGAGTTCAAATTTGAGAGAAAAATGTTCCATAATTACTTTTATTATCATTAACCAATTTTAATATATATATGACAAAATATAGGTTGAGTTTGAATTTGAGTGTAAATTATTCTATAATTACTTTTATAATCATTAACCGTTTCTAATAATGTTTGGAATACCAATATTTTATGATAAAATACAGATCAAGTTCGATGTTTGAGTTAAAAAAATTCTGTAATAACTTTTATTATCATCAACCAGTTCTAATGATTTGGAATATCATTATATAAAGTTAAAACATAGGTACATTTTGAATTTTAGTGAAAACGTTCAATATTTTAAAGTTAGACCAACTCTGTAGTTAATGGTAATACTCTGCATGACAAATATTGCCTGATAATATAATCATGAGGTTTTAATACCGAGGTACAGGTATGGATAAAATACAGTCAAACCTGTGTATAAAAGCCACCCAAGGGAACCAGAAAAACTGGCCTCTATGGGCAGGTGGCCTTTATATACAGGTTCAAATAATATGAATAAAGAACAATTGGGATACAATTCTACTGGCCTTTATAGCCAGGTGGCCCTTATATAGAGGTGGCTTTTGAGGCAGGTTGGACTGTATTAATGACAAAATATAGGTTGAGTTTGAATTTGAGTGTAAATTATTCTATAATTACTTTTATTATCATCTACTGACTCTGATAATGTTTGGAATACCAATATTTTATGATAAAATACAGATCAAGTTCGATGTTTGAGTTAAAAAAAATTCTGTAATAACTTTTATTATCATCAACCAGTTCTAATGATTTGGAATATCATTATATAAAGTTAAAACATAGGTACATTTTGAATCTTAGTGAAAATGTTCAATATTTTAAAGTTAGACCAACTCTGTAGTTACTGCCATTTTTCAGTTAGATGGTACCACAATGTGGGGGGATTTGGCATGATCGTCAATTATCTTGTTATCAAATGGAATTTGGAGTATCTAATGTATGTTAATGGTAATACTCTGCATGACAAATATTTCCTGATAATATAATCATGAGGTTTTAATACTGAGGTACAGGTATGGATAAAATAAACATAACTAGAACTCTCTCTTGAGAGCCAAATACCCCCAGGCCCCAACATCTACAGGGGTTTTATGTTTTTTTTCCGCGACCTTGAACTTTCCGATATGACCTTCCATACATCCAGGACAATTTTGAATATAGAGACATCATACTTATCAACAATATTGTGATGACAGCCATAAAATATTTTGAGGGTTATGTGATAAGCATAGGCTTGTAATAAGTGATGGGAATTGCCTGGTTGGATTTTCATAACGAATGAAACTACTCAAGTAAGAAATAATTGGGAATTATTGATTACGTAACAAATACATGGGAAATGAACATTTGTTTATTATATAAGTACAAAATATGAAATTTTAGATGTTATACTGACTAAGTATTGTTTTGAACTGTTATTTATCGATAATATTTATGTAATTAGTATATAGTGCCATTAATACATACTTTTGACAATAATTAAAAGACTCCCGCTCAGACCACATGTAGGAAAGTCAATTTTCCTTGATGTTGGCCTTTACTGGTTCACTTGGTATCAGTATAATGGACTAGGGGAGTGGTATGCTTGACTGCGGCGTACTGACTTGGTGAGCTAGTACCTTAAAGTCACCCTGAGTGTGTGCTAGTGCAAGGCAGACCATACAACACACTCGCACTTCACATGCATACACTAAATTGTTCATAGATTAATCCATAGAGTTTAATAAAATAGGTCTCTTCACGAATGGCTGAAAAATTGCTGATGTGACGTTAAGTAACATTCAATTAACAAATAATTAAAATATAGACATACACCGCACCTTGTCTTAGATCGGAAACAGAAATACTCCTGACCTGAAAAGGAGAGAAGCAATAACCTTGCGTTATTTCAGGTTTACTTCTCACCTAAGAAGCGTGAAAGCAATAACCTTGCGTTATTTCTTATAAGTTCTCTTCCCATAGTTTCTTCCCATCAAAATGGGAACCGATCATCAAATATTCAATACTTAAATCAAGCGCTTAAAATCGGGTCACAATCGACCGAATATTGATAATATTCGATCATTGTCACATCACTACTTGTAATATCCCTGATCCCTCCTTCTACACAACAAGAACAAAGACTTATCCACTCTTACGAGATAATAATCTGATTAAAAATGATGAAAATATTATTTTAACCACACGCTGTATCCAATGCACTACTGTATTTCAATAAATTGAGTGCACATGGTTTTTATTATTTATTTTTCTTAATTGAAAATGTTTCCATTAAACTATCAATAAAATGAATTAAAATGCACTGACCTAGCCAAATTATATTTTTAATACAAAACATTATTGTTCAGTTCTCTTGTACATAGAGAAATTTTGGAAATTTGATCAAGTTTATACACCAATTGGGCCTCATTCAAAGTTACATCAAGGCATTTAGGGTCAGGTAGGTTATTGATGTTCGGGTTTTTTCCAGGTGTAATCATCAATATTCCAATGTACAGAAGGGATAATTTTGACATAGTTGTATTTGTTTTGTTAAAAACTTAAAAAATTGCTTTATGTACAGAATTAAGTTTTTCATGAATAAAAAATATTTTTTCCAATTAGGTCAGTATATTTTGTATTAATGAATAAAAAATATTTTTTCCAATTAGGTCAGTATATTTTGTATTCAGTTTTGACAATTTTTTTGTGAGTTTGTTGGAAAATACGACTTTATTTTTGCATTTTCTATGTGCACTGAATTTGTGGAAATACAGTAGCTATTATCATCATTATTATCATCATCAAGAGTCAATGACCGAGGATTTTCTTCAAGTTTAACACTATATAATCCAATATTTGTGATAGATTCTCATATGAATTGAACGTTTTACACTTGGATGGTTATAACCAATAAAATTCTAATAATATTGTAGGAGTTTGAATGAAACTGTCAATATTGAGATATTCTGTACAATAACCTATTCTTGATGATTATCTGTTTATTGTTTTCTTTAAAATATCTCACATTTGAATGTTTGAAGTGGAGTAATGGTATTTTATAACCAGGTCAGAACTCTTTCACTTTTATCAAGGAGTGAGTGAGTAATGGTGTTTAACGTCCCAGTCAAGAATATTTCACTTATATCGAGACGTCGCCAGCTATAGGCGAAAGTGCAGAAATTTTGCCTGTGCGTTGCGCTTATGGCATTATACAGCAGGGTTCTTTAGCGTGCCAAGCCCACCGTGACACGGGACGTCGTTTATTTTAAGTTCCCATCCGAAAGAACCGTGACTTTCATTTCGTAATGCCGAGTGCTTGGCGAAAGAACAGTCACTACCCACTTTCAAGTCTTGGGTCAGACCCGGCCGGGGTTCGAACCCACGACCTCCCACTTACGGAGCGAGCACTCTACTAACTGAGCTACCGCAGTAGTACTTTTATCAAGGAGGTCATTTCTGAAGTGATGGAAAAACAGAGAACCTAGAAAAAAATCCACAGATCTTCAGTACACAAAACTAACAAATTTTCTTCAACTAGGATTTGTCAGAGTTAAATTTGCCCCAGTCAAGATCCTTTTATTTATATCGAGGTGGTAAGTTCATGGATGGTAGAGGAAACGGGGTGTTTGGACTTGTTGAAGAAAACCACCAACCTTGGGCAAAAAAATTGGCAAACCTTTTCACACCAGAATCTGTGAAGTTGGATTTCAACCTAGGAAGTGAAAGGTGGTGTAACCCATTAGCTTGTGTCTTACACCACTAGGCCACTGTCAACAGGCTTTCAATCTGAACACAATATTGAGAAACTTGTAACAAGGGTTAAGTATACAGGAAATATCTATGAGTTCATTTTTCCATAATGTGTGCTCTCTTATTTACAGAGTTATTGCCCTTTCTTCACTACAATTTCATACAGTAACATGTAAAGGGATTTATATCACTTTCAATGTCTTGTTTTTATATGTTTTGGCATCTAAATACCTTCCATATTTTTGTAAGCCCATAAGTACTAGACTACATATACTATTTGTATACTGGTACCATTTGATGCCTTGCTTTTCCATAGTGTTGGCATCTAAAAAAACCTTCCTATTTTTTATTCCGCATTTTCAAGCATTTGGCAAGTGTTGGCATCTAAAAAACCTTCCTATTTTTTATTCCGCATTTTCCAAGCATTTTTGCAACTAAATACCCTCCCTATTTTTTATTCCCCATTTTTCAAGCATTTTGGCAACTAGATACCCTCCCTATTTTTTATTCCCCATTTTTCATGCATTTTGGCAACTAGATACCCTCCCTATTTTTTATTCCCCATTTTTCATGCATTTTGGCAGCTAGATACCCTCCCTATTTTTATTCCCCATTTTTCATGCATTTTGGCAGCTAGATACCCTCCCTAATTTTTATTCCCCATTTTCATGCATTTTGGCAGCTAGATACCCTCCATTTTTTATTCCCCATTTTCATGCATTTTGGCAGCTAGATACCCTCCCTATTTTTTATTCCCAATTTTTCATGCATTTTGGCAGCTAGATACCCTTCATATTTTTTATTCCCCATTTTTCATGCATTTTGGCAGCTAGATACCCTCCCTATTTTTTATTCCCCATTTTTCATGCATTTTGGCAGCTAGATACCCTTCATATTTTTTATTCCCCATTTTTCATGCATTTTGGCAGCTAGATACCCTCCATATTTCAGTAAGTCCTAGATTGCCATAATTCACTATATATACCATTTGTATACTATTTGATGACTAGTGTTATCAGTGTGGTATTCAGTTAGTACATATATAAACCTTGTTATATGATAATTTACTGGAGATACTAATTGTACTAATGTCATAATATGTAATACATACATTTTTGTACTAATACAAAGCGATAAAACCATAATTCACTTATCTAATCTAATATATGCTGCATTGGAATAATGGATTTGTATGCCCCTGTCAAGATTCTTTCACGTATATAGAGATGCTTAGTTTAGGAATGGCCGAGGTTGTCAGCTTACAGATGGTAGAGAAAACTGGAGTTCCAGGATTATTTGTATATAGAGGATCTTAGACGAGTGGGGGTTTAATATGAAATTTATTGAACGAGTTTAATAAATTTCATATTAAACCCTCACGAGTCTAAGATTCTATATATCACATAACTCAAAATACCGAGGCATAATGACATGTACATATTATTTGATGCCATATATAGAAACAGGCGATTTCTATCTAGGTCAGACAAATCACCTCCAAATTAACTATAGTTCTATTTGGTTATAGTAAAAGTAAATTAATCACCTAGAAAAAAAGACATAATCAGTATGTAAGTTTAAATCATAATATTTTTCCGAATGCATCAAAATTATTTTTCAAAGAATCGGAAAGTCTTCAAAAGTCTAAAAATAAACAACAGACTGACACATTTTTCATATGACGTCATTAGGCACGACCACTACATAAATCAAAAGCGTGATAACTGATTACGTCACAATCAAGTGATATTACATTGGTACCTGTGTAATACGAAAAATATTACACCGTTTTATTCCATCAATAAACAGGAGAGTTGTGTGATATTATAATATATCAATTACTATTTGTATACTATTTGATGACTAGTGTTATCAGTGTGGTATTCAGTAAGTACATGTATAATCCTTGTTATATGATGATTTACTGGAGATACTAATTGTACTAATGTCATAATATGTAATACATACATTTTTGTACTAATACAAAGCGATAAAACCATAATTCACTTAGCTAATCTAATATATGCTGCATTGGAATAATGGATTTGTATGCCCCTGTCAAGATTCTTTCACGTATATAGAGGTGCTTAGTTTAGGAATGGCCGAGGTTGTCAGCTTACAGATGGTGGAGGAAACTGGAGTCCCAGGATTATTTGTATTATAATATATCAATTACTATTTGTATACTATTTGATGACTAGTGTTATCAGTGTGGTATTAAGTTAGTACATATATAAAGCTTGTTATATGATAATTTACTGGAGATACTAATTGTACTAATGTCATAATATGTAATACATAATTTTTGTACTGATACAGAGCGATAAAACCATAATTCACACAGCTTATCCATGTTGCATTGGATTAATAGAATTTTATACCCTTGTTAAGATTCTTTCACTTAAATATAGAGATGCTTAGTTTAGGAATGGCCGAGGTTGTCAGCTTACAGATGGTGGAGGAAACTGGAGCCCCAGGATTATTTGTATTATAATATAATATTTTTATTACTATTTGATGACTAGTGTTATCAGTGTGGTATTCAGTTAGTACATAAATAAACCTTGTTATATGATAATTTACTGGCGATACTAATTGTACTAATGTCATAATATGTAATACATACATTTTTGTACTGATACAAATCATAAATCGTATTGCTAAAATTATGTTATGAGTAGAGTGGAGTATAAATGAAGTTTTATGCCCCCACAATCATTTTTTTTTTTTGCTTATATCAAGGTAGTCAGCTTACATATATTGAAAGAAACCTCATAATCCCTGTAATATTCAATTACTGTATATCCACAAATTCAGTGCACATGGAAAATGCAAGAATAAAGTCGTATTTTCCAACAAATTCACAAATATTTTTTTCAAAACTTAATACAAAATATACTGACCTAATAGGAAAAAATATTTTTCATTCATGAAAAAGTGAACTTAATTCTGTACATAGAGCAATATTTTTTTTAACTTTTTAACAAAACAACAAATTTGACTATGTCAAAATTATCCCTTCTGTATCTTCTTACACGGAACAACTATAAATGTTATGCCATAATTGGAATATTCATGATGATCACACCTGGAAAAAACCCGAGCAACAATGACCCACCTGACCCTAAATGCCCTGATGTAACTTTGAATGAGGCCCAATTGGGGTATAAATTTGATCAAATTTCCAAAATTTTTGCAAAATTGCTCTATGTACAGGAGAACTGAACAATAATGTTTTAATTAAAAATAAAATTTGATTAGGTCAGTGGATGTTAAATGCATTTTATTGATAGTTTAATGGAAACATTTTCAATTAAAAGAAATAAATAATAAAAACCATGTGCACTCAATTAATGGAAATAAAGTACATGTAAATCAAACACAATCATACCACAAAAATACAATCCTAACAACAAAGTATTAAATTTGAAATCCAGGAAATTAAGTTAAGCATGTGAATTTCCACCAGGGAAGTAAGGCCTAGTGCAACAGAAGGGTAGCTAAATATACCAGAACGCAATGATTTCAAATGCTCATGCTCTCCCAGAATGCATGGGGAAAAAAAACCCCAAAAACTAAAGTTTTTTCAAATATCGATCCTTACCAAATTTTTGGAATAATAATACAGATAATTAAAGTTATTCATGAAATTATATAACCATAATCATATTATTTTAAACACTGCATCTCCGATCTCATTAATCATCAGAAAATCACTTGTTTCCAGTATGTCTTCGTCTGAGCTAAAGGAGTATTAATGAAATAGTCCTTATTTGGCCCACTTCTAAATAGGATGGAAATGAAAAATGTAATTAGATATTTGTTGGAAGTAAAATTTCAAAGGGACACAACTCTTGAGAAATTTGATAAAAAATACATGATTAAAAATATCTTTTCAATGGTGTTTGAGAAGAAGGCAGGACAAACTATTATAGACAGACAGATAGACAGACAGACAGACAGACAGACACATAGACAACTTTTGGATGTCATGTCAAGTTGGTTCCCTTGGAACAATCTTCAATCTAGCCCATAGAAGAATCTTCAATAACAAATTTGGTTTTAATTGGTCCAGTGGTTTCAAAGAACAAGATTTTTAAAGGATCGATAAAATATTATGCCTTATTTTCATAATTCCTGAAAATCGGGAAAACAAAAATTTCTCATAAAACCTGTTTTATGTTAAATGTCCAGGTATCTACTTTACTTCTAATTTGATCCCATAATAGCTATTTTCACTATTTATTGTAATGACGGCCATCTTGGATGTCAGGCAGTGTTGACTGATAAAAACTTTAGACTAACCAATCTAGCTACCAAATTTGGTTCCACTTGGCATTTTTATTCACATACACAGATGTGTGCATGGACACTCATATAGACACACAAACGCTTCACCATGCGATAAAAATAGGTAAAATTTTTGGAGGGGCCAAATATGGCCCTTACCATACCTAGTCCTTTGACAAACTTGCATGTAAAGCTATGGTAATCAGGGCAATTAAAATTGACTCTGAACATGTTAACTTGCGGCATCTGACAAGAAAATTTGCAATAAACATTAAATTGCAGATTACTTGTACATGACTCTGCACTCAAAAATGATGTATCAAGCATGCCAGAATCGGGGAACATTTAACGTTACCGATAATTACACTCAATCTTGAAATTATGTCAAATAAAACAAAAACTTGATTTAGTAATTATTAACAAAATTAACTAAATTCTTTCAAAATCGCTTTAATGATCGTTAACAAGTAAAAAGCGCCAATAAAACGTCTAGATTTTAATTAATGTTTGTGATTGGCTGCCGGCATACCATTAAAGTCATGTCAAATTAAGATGTTGTTAGTTTGAATGACAATTAAGGAGACAAAAACGTCTGAGAGAGCTGTTCAGTCCTCTGGGTTTTTACAAGAAGTCGGCCATGTTGTTTCCAATCCTTTTAATGAAAAAAATCCACAAAACTCTATCAAACTAAGCAAAATGACAAAAAAATTGGATTCAGATTCTATTTCCATGATCACTCAAGTCTGAATAATAATAATAAAACAATGTCTATATATGGAAATAGAAAAACAGACTTAAAATACAGGCCTGTCAAAAGTTTAACATTGAATAAATGATAAGGCATCGAAACTCAAATATGTCAAGTGGCTGAAATAGGGATATAGCTAGTGTCCAAAAGCTGCCAAAAATAGATAGAAGCTATTGAAAAATGGTCAAAATACATCTAAATAGAGATTTAGATGAGTGGAGATTTGGACACTAATTCGCTAGCTTAAAGTGTTAAACTTTAGACAGGCCTGTATTGTATCATTGGTTTGTGATTGGAGTGTTATTGACCAATTAAAAAATATGTGGTATTGCAAATTAGAAACTATAAAATATATTTTATGGTTTACAATCTTATCAAGACACTAGGCAAGAGTAATCTAAAGAACACCATTAAAAATACTAATTAACTAAAAACTTCAAATACATCTTCAGTGTAAATATTAACCTTGTTCAAAATTTGAAGGACGTGGTTGCCTTATAGATAAGACGTCAGTCTACAAATCCAGGGTCTCTCATCCCTGTGAGTTCGAGTCCCACTCAAGACCACATGTGGAAAAGTGAATTTTCCTGGCCGTTGGCCTTTACTGGTTCACCTTGTATCAGTATAATGTGACAGGGAAGTGGTACACTCGTCTGCAGTGTACTGACTCTGTGAGCTAGCACATTAAAGTCGCCCTATGTGTGCGCTAGTACAAGGCAGAACATAAAACATACTTGCACTTCACATGCATACACAAAATTGTTTATAGATAAAACCATAGAGATTAATAAAATCTTTCTTGTCCCAAATAGCTGAAAAATTGCTGATGTGACATTAAGCAACATTCAACCTAAATGGTTATAATGATCCTCAATAACTTTGCTACCCGACTTATCTCCATAGTAAATTAAAACTTCATTTATAACCTTTTCGGCCTAAACTACATGTATGCCGCAGTTTAGTAAATCCTTAAATAAATTTGGCACCTCTAAAATCACCATAGCATTTTAAAGTCTCAAAGTCCATTTACTTTATTTTGTTTTATGAATCTCCCTCAGTTTTTCAAAGTATGGACTTATAATGCAAAAAATTTACCCAAAGAATGGTAGATATTAATCTAGGTTTTACTGTAGCCCAAATCCAAATCCCAGATATCATCATCATTCCGTCATTTGTTATACTTTGACAAAAGTTTATTCTCAAACACCTGACTACATACATAAAGTTCTTTTGATCAGATTCTAACTGTTCCAGAAATTATAGGATATTAATATTCCGACTCCAAAAAAATTACATGATTTTTTTTTACTGCTCAAACAAAATTCACCATGATTTTTTATTACACCATCAAAATTCACCACAGTTTTTTTTTATTGCTCCAACAACATTCACCATGGTTTTTTATTATGTATGTATGTATATAGATTAAAAACTTCTTGCACTTAAGATCACAGCACCTATCACCGCCTACATTAAAACAAATCCATCTCTAACTGTGAGATGTTAGTCAGTTTACATAGGATTGTGATGTCCTGTGGGTACTCCAGTTTCCTCCACCATCATAAAACAAACAACCCTTAAAATAAGTTAAGCACAAGCTTACAGACCATAGAACCACTCATCCACTATTTGGAATCTTGAATGGTCAAATCCTAGTGTGCGAAAATGGTCAAATCCTAGTGTGAGAAAGATTACTGTAAACCGCTTTATATTGGCGCATACTTATTTTAGCGATTGACGACTGGTAAACATATTAGCGCAGTTTAATTTTAGCATAATCAATTCCAGTCTGAGACATATAATACGTCTTTATATTACCGCAACTTTTAGCCAAAAAAATTGAGAAGGGAGTGCCAGTATTCGGCAAGTTACATGAAAATAATAATAATAACTATGATAATAAATTTTGACTTTAACTGAGAAAATCTCGGTAAGTCACAAGACGCTTACATCATAATTTTGCACTCTCGTCGATTACACATTTCACTGAAGAATTATTTAAATCAACAATTACCTTTTTTAATTATTCATTTAAATACCAACTGTTTGTATTTCAAATACAAATGTTTCGACACATTGTCGATCAGTTTTTGTCGATGTAACCCTGATAATAGCCGCTTAGATCATTAGAGGTCAACAATGAGGACTTATAGGATGTTGCCAACATCACAGAAAAAATAAACAATTCCCGCGCAATGGGTCCGATTGTTGATATTCATTATGAATATTCAAGTTAATGATTAAAGTCAACTACTGTTCGGTGAACTGGTCAATTAAACTTAATTACCTTGTTACATTGTAAATATCACAATGACGATGATAAAGTTCCCCTACTCTATCCGTTAATCCGCTTGTCGGTGGTCAGTTTACTGGGTCATTAATCCGTGAGTGTATTGAGGGAAGCCATACCTGTGACATCCTTTTACTTGAAAATTGATTATGTAACCATTCATTATACGCTCATACCCGTTTTAAGCGCTGTACAGTACCGATTCAGTTTGAAATTTTAGCGACAGTTTTATTTTAGCGCTGACACTCTTATCGCCAATTACGCTAAAATAAAACTGCCGCTAAAAAAACATGGTTTACAGTATGAAGATACATTTGTATGTTATGTTCTCTGGGTACTCCAGTTTCCTCACTCATCACAGAACTAACAGCCATAATGTAAGTGAAATAATCTTGACCAGAGTATAAATCTTCATTACTCCAATTTACTCTTCTCTTATGTAATGTAACAATTCATCTCTATGGCTGCTTCCTTTAGGCACTCAGATTTCCTCAATCATCGCTGAAGTAATCTCCTTAATATAAGTAAAAGAATCTTGATGTGGACCTCAACTCTTATGTAACATAACATTTCATATCAGCAATTTTCTCTAACCATTCCCGTATCCTCCACCAATATAGAACTAACCACCATAATACCAGTCAAAACAAAAAAAATTGATGGGGGCATAAATCTCCAATGGCTCCACTCTTATACAACATAATTCATTTCAGTGGTTTTCTCCAGGCACCCTGGATACCCCCTTAACATCACAAAACTAACCTCCTAAATAAAGTGAAAGAATCTTGACTGGGGCGTACATCATCAATGGCTCCACACTTATATAACATAACAATTCATGTTGGTGGTTTTCTCCAGGCACTCCAGTTTCCTCCACCATCTCAAAATCAACAGCCTTTATGTACTTTTAAGTGAAAGAATCTTAACTGGGACATAAATCTCCAATCACTCCACTGTTAACATAACAATTCATCTCTGTCAATAAATATGTTACATTGATCTAGTAAACACACTATATAAATTCTTGACATTTTAAATTCAACTCTCTTGTGAGTTTTAAATCGGATCAAATAGATATTATTTGAGGTTATACCTCAGCTTTTATGAATGAAAAAATGTAATTCAGTACTGTGGCATCGTACCTAAAATATCATCAAACCGTAATATTCTAAAAATCCACTTTATGATTTCCGTGAATGCTTGTCTGTGTATTTACTTAACACATTATTTCGATGCCTCGCACGATGCCTCGCACGCAAAACAAAAATGATTTAGTGATAACTATAATCTCAAAGAGAGGATAATAATTAAACGATTTACATCACAATATCATATCATTTTCCGTTTGATAGGAGGACGATAAAAGCATTAAGTCAGTCCCCAGAATTCTCTTTATACTCCGGTCCTCTGATCGCGAAATTTTCCAATGGGTCTTTTGTTTGCTGGTAATTAATCAACTATATTTAATTTACGATCTCTTCCAGTTGGACAATCAAGGTCTGGTTATAAAATAAAAACGCAATTTTGGAACAATATGAGGAATTATCCTGAATCAACAGAAAGATGACTAGGATAAGTTAATGTGTATATATGCAAATGACATTGACCTGTCAGTTTGACCTTCCATTAGGAATAGTCATATATGATAATCCACCTTAAGCAAGGTGTGTTAGGCTTCACAGTTAACACATAAAAATACATGTTTATCTCAATGAAATAAACACCTGTGGTCCCCTTAACATAAATAAACTGGTCCATAATAAATATTTAAATCAAAGGTCAAACAGACAGGTCAATGTTGTTTGCCTATATATGAATTTGTCTAAAAACAAAGATCTATTTACTCGGCTGAGATCAAAGGAACACATAACGTTTTTTACCAGGCTAAGAGGATCATTGGAGTGCAGTGGAATTGAATGGAGACATGGTGTTTTATGTGCCAGTCAAGATTTTTTCACAAACATGTATATTGAAGTGCTTGGTTTTGGGATGGTGGAGCACACCTGATTACACAAGAGAAAATCACTGACCTTTGGCAACAAGTGTTGTAGAATAATTGAGCCAGGTGGCGAGAGGCACCATGATTTGTAAGCAGCTGGTTCTTTATACCATTGGCCACAAAGCCCCCCCCCCCCCCCCACTAGAGATCAAAGGGACAAAACCCAATCAGCTGTGTTTTATAATCTAATAAGACTTAGTTGTATTGTAATGAAACCTAGAATGGAAGGCATTTTTATCCTTAAGTACTCACTTTAGACCACTGTGCCACTGAGGCCCCTATATGAGATCAAAAGGACACAGTAGACTTAGGTGTGTCATACAGACCTAGGCATTGAGAGGTGCCTTGATCCTAAGTGCTTGGCCTCCCAGCCATCTTTGAGAACAAAGGGACACAACTCTTTCAGTTGTATATCCTACTAAGACTTAGGTGTGTCATACAGATCTAGGCATTGAGAGGTGCCATGATCCCTAAGTGCTTGGCCTCCCAGCCATCTTTAAGATCAAAGGGACACAACTCATTCAGGAGACTTATGTGTGTCATACAGACCTAGGCATTGAGAGGTGCCTTGATCCATAAGTGCTTTGCCTCCCAACCATCTTTGAGATCAAAGGGACACAACTCATTCAGTCGTATAATCTACTTAATCAGGTGTGTCCTATAGACATACAGGTTATCTTCACAGCTTCTCGTATCTAGATTATAAAGTACATTTTACTTAGTAACAATCCGGATTCTTTAATCTTAATCCATTAACAGGATCCAAGGGCACAGTTTTTTAACGAGGAGGCTGATGTAACGAATTCTGCAAAGTAACCTCCCACACTATGGTCCTGAACGGATGTATTTAACTTTATAACGCTGAAAAAAGATAACCCCAACCATTGATTATGGGGGATGTAATGGCAAAAACCTACATAAAGAATCGTTAATTAACCAATATTTTTTAAGTCTTCTGTTTATCACTGGGATAAATTCTACCTCTGCCATTTTTGTCTGATTATTTCGGGAGCTTGATTTTACGCTTAATTGATTTACTAAATCTCTGGACTCGGTTGTTCGAAGCTTGATTAGTTAAATCAATTGATTAGTTAAAAGTTGTTTCTTTCTTGCATACAATAAATTATTTTGTGGATTTTTTTTTTTTTTTTTTTTTTTTTTTTTTTTTTTTTTTTTTGAAAACACTGAAGTTTTCCTCAATACAATTTCATGAAACTGATACGCATTTATGAAAACATAACTGTCACTTTGATATTAAAATTATGAATATATTTAATTTTATAATATTTTAATATTATTTTATGTCATAATGAAAAACACTGTTAACATTGTTAGTAAACTGAAGTAAAGTAATGTAGTTTTATGCCTAAGTCAAGATTCTATCACTTAGCTTGAAGCATTGAAGCAGTCAGATCTGAGATGATGCAGAAAACCCGAGTGTCCAGGAAAAACACATTGTTGGCAAGTGAAATTTTCTCAAACTAGGATCTGCCTTGTGAAGGGGATTTGAACCTAGGCAGTGAGAGGCAATATGATACATAGACCAGCACTGTAGGTCACTTGGCCATCGAAGCCACAGAGGCCCCTGATTTAAATGGATTGTAGCCACTCCCTACCACAGAGGCCACCAATGCCACAAAGTATAATGATGGAATGATTAATGTCAAAATTCAATGATGAAACAAACAAGAAAAAAAGATAAAAAAATTCTAAATCTTTATCAAATTAATCAATAACAAACATACTGACCCATGTCCAAATCACAATCCCAAAGGCAAAGTAAAAACAAACATACTAACCCATGTCCAAATCACAATCCTAAAGCAAAGTAAAAACAAACATACTAACCCATGTCCAAATCACAATCCCAAAGCAAAGTAAAAACAAACATACTAACCCATGTCCAAATCACAATCCTAAAGCAAAGTAAAAACAAACATACTAACCCATGTCCAAATCACAATCCCAAAGCAAAGTAAAAACAAACATACTAACCCATGTCCAAATCACAATCCAAAGGCAAAATAAAAACTTTGGATAGGCATTACAAGAAAAATGTGTAAACTTTCACCGGGGAAGTAAGGCCTTTACTCTCCTGTTTAGCTAGTTACATTCATCATGCCAAATTACAGAATAATGGCTTTATATCAAATCAAAACATGATGATATGTATGTACTTTTACAGTTCTGTGTCTAGTGATAAAATATGATTTATCAAGACACGGAATTCAGTAAAACAAACTTCATTACCAATGTTCATGTCTGAAAATATTATCAAATTTTTTCTTATTAGATATTCTTTGACAATCAGACTGAAAAAAGACACTGTGTGATTGATGATATAAATACTGAGTTATAGCTAGGATGAACACCAACATCTTCAGATATTGTGATGTAGCTAGTGGGTATAGCTAGCTTAACAGGAGGTGAGGTGCTTACCCTTCTAGAGCACCTGGCCTCACTTCCCGAGTGAAATTTCACATGTTTAACTTGGTTTGTCAGTTTTAAAGTTTTTACTTTCCTTGTGGAATCTAATTCTAGTTTCAAATTTTTTACTTTGTTTGTTGAATTGGACATAGATTGGTATGCTTGCTTCTGGTTTATTGTAGGTTGTATAATGCTTTTGGCCTGGGGTGGTCTTCATCAGGACAAACTTGACCAGCACCAAACACTCTATAATAAAATCACAAAATCTGAAGATGTTGTCATTGGTCTTAGTTACTACTGTCATACTACATACACCTGCAACCCAGCAGATTCATCTGAAGATATTTTTAACTTTATCAACTTTTAAATTAACTTTTTAATATTTTTCACTTATATCAAGATGGTCAGTTCTTGGATGGTACAAGATACCCGAGCGCCTGTAGAAAATCCACAGACCTTTGGCAAGAAAACTGACAAACTTTGTGACACAAGGATCTGTCTGAGCGAGATTCAAACCTAGGTGGTATGAGGCTCGGTGATCTGTAAGCAGTAGCTTTAGACCGCTTGGCCACTGAGGTCCTTAAAATATGAAATACAGTAAAATCTCGATTCATCACCACCATTTGTTCAGTCAAATTTTGGCGTTATAAAGGGTTTGGCAATAAATCGGGGGAGGCGGATAAAGAAAAACATAAACAAAATGGATTTTGGGACTTCAAAATAGTGTGGCGATAAGCGAGGTGGCAAAGTTATCGAGGGGCATTATAACAAGGTTTTACTGTATGAGTACATGTAGTATATTAACTTTAAATAGTGAAATATTGAAAAAAACCTGTATGAAAGATGAAAGTATGGGTGAGTGAGTGGTGTCTTTGTCTGAATATGTAAATTTAAAATGTTTGAAAAAAAATGAAAGAAATATTGGTGATCTCGGTTTTTGCTGGCTCAAAACTTGCAAATGTCAATGACCTAAAAACATGTTGTCATTTGATTAGAGTATTGCATGTAGATGTCGGACAAAGTCAATAACAAAATTATGATAGATTGTATCAAATTTCATAGATATTAATATCAAATTATCTGGTCAATAAATATGTTTGTAACAAAAAATTACTAAGCCTTAAAGCTATGAAGACCAAGTTTTCCAATTATCTGTCAATCAAAGACAGATCATATATATGATTAATTCAGGTCAATAAAATCCATGAGATTGATTATAGAAATAACCGTGGTAACCATCTTTATTAGCGAAAATTACCATAATTTTATTTATAAAAAAAAATATTTTACCAATTATGAATATGTTTTGTAACATTTATCGTTTTCCCGTATGGGACCCTAAGGGGACATAACTCTTTCATTTTTGCCAATATGAAAGCCCTTAACACAAGGCATGATTTGATATCATTAACTCATCATCCAATTAACGGATCACCAGCCACACCCACAATGTTCCGACAAAGGCCTGGCATGCTTGAATTACACACAAAAAGCCTGAATCGTGTCATTTACGGTAATAATGTCACTGATACAAGTACGTCATTAGTTGCCGTGACGCTGCTTTTGTACCGTGCTGGTGGCCTCTGTCGGAATATTGTGAGCGTGGCTGGCGATACATCAATTTGGCCTGGTAGTTTTGACAGAGATGATTTAAACCTTAATTTTTATAAAAACAACTTGCTTGCTATCTTTATTAGTGAAAATAACCATTCTGATCATTTATTTTATTCATCAAATTTTTTACTGGTTTATGAATGTGTTTGATCTTTTGAAGAACATTTTCAGCTTACAGCTTACATCTTGAGAAAAATTTTGGTTTCACAATTTCGGTCCAAGCACTACCTGATAAAAATTGCATTCAGAATAAAGAGCTGTAAAATTTACAATGGTAAAATATGTCATGTTATCAAAAATATTTATTAGTAGTTCCAAAAAAAATTACTAAAATTTTACTAAATTTAATCTTAGTTATGAAATTATTGCGAAACCGGGGCTATGTGACAGGTGAGCTAAACCAAATCTGCTGGCATATCACTATTTTCTGTTAAACTTGTGGTAAATTACACCCGATGGATAATGAATGATGGACCACAGGCGTTGGATGGCAAACCGTACTAATAAATAATCTGAACATTCAGCTCAGGTGAGCTACAAATACAATAACTGATGGCATGTCACTATTTTTGTAAAACTTGTGGTAAACAGAAAACCCCCCCAAAAAAAAGAAAAAACAAAAAAACCTCATTCATTATCAAAGTCAGTTTTAACTTATAAAACAAAATTAAATTTTAACAAAAAAAAGCATGGAATCACGGAAATCATCGAACAAGAATAACACAAGTCTTAAATGAAATAAACGTGACAAATATCTAGAGTGAGAAATGAACGACCATGTGACTATAGTCTCTGTATACTGAATGATTAATTACCATCTTCCATGTTACCATGTCATTTTTTCCTATTTTTCCTCACATCAAACAAATTGAACCTTTTTTATCGAATCTAAGCATGATAATCTTAGGGGATCAAAATGCGAAAACAAACATTTGGCGGAAATTGTAGTAATGGTACGACTGCTTCATTTGATATTCTATAGAGTCTTATTTGATGGCAATTGTGATTAAACGCAATAATTTACCGATGCTGCGAAAGTGAAAATTATCATGCAGAAGCGAAATTCATCACAACAAATTGCTATCCATTCATAACAATACAAAGTTATATTTGCCATAGTTTTATATTATGATCATCATGTTGAATTTCATTCATAGAATTGAAATTTTGATTTTTTTTGCAGTATCTACAAGTGATATCTTAACATAATGGTCTAAATTTATGCAACAAAGCTGTTGTTTTTTTAATGAAATATTGACGTTTTTTGCAGTATTAAAAAGTGATATCTTAAACATAATGGTCTAAATTTATGCAAAAAATTGTTTTTTAATGAAATATTGACGTTTTTGCAGTATTAAAAAGTGATATCTTAACATAATGGTCTAAATTTATGCAACAAAATTGTTTTTTAATGAAATATTGACGTTTTTTGCAGTATTAAAAAGTGATATCTTAACATAATGGTCTAAATTTATGCAACAAAGTTGTTTTTTAATGAAATATTGACGTTTTTTGCAGTATTAACAAGTGATATCTTAACATAATGGTTTAAATTTATGCAACAAAGTTGTTGTTTTTTTAATGAAATATTGAAGTTTTTTGCAGTATTTAAAAGTGATATCTTAACATAATGGTCTAAATTTATGCAACAAAGTTGTTTTTTTTAATGAAATATTGGCGTTTTTTTGCAGTATTTGAAAGTGACATCTTAACATAATGGTCTAAATTTATGCAACAAAGTTGTGTTTTTTTCCATGAAATATTGAAGGTTTTTTTGCAGTATTAAAAGTGATATCTTAACATAATGGTCTAAATTTATGCAACAAAGTTGTTTTTTATGAAATATTGAAGTTGTTTGCAATATTTTAAAGTGATATCTTAACATAATGGTCTAACTTTATGCAACAAAGTTGTTGTTTTTTATGAAATATTGAAGTTTTTTTGCAGTATTTACAAGTGACATCTTAACATAATGGTCTAAATTTATGCAACAAAGTTGTTGGTTTTTTAAATGAAATATTGAAGTTGTTTGCAGTATTTAAAAGTGATATCTTAACATAATGGTCTAAATTTATGCGACAAAAATGTTTTTTAATGAAATATTGACGTTTTTTGCAGTACTAAAAAGTGATATCTTAACATAATGGTCTAAATTTATGCGACAAAAATGTTTTTTAATGAAATATTGACGTTTTTTGCAGTACTAAAAAGTGATATCTTAACATAATGGTCTAAATTTATGCAACAAAGTTGTTTTTTTAAATGAAATATTGAAGTTGTTTGCAGTATTTAAAAGTGATATCTTAACATAATGGTCTAAATTTATGCGACAAAAATGTTTTTTAATGAAATATTGACCTTTTTTGCAGTACTAAAAAGTGATATCTTAACATAATGGTCTAAATTTATGCAACAAAGTTGTGTTTTTAAATGAAATATTGAAGTTTTTTGCAGTATTTAAAAGTGATATCTTGATATAATGGTCTAAATTTATGCAACAAAGTTGTTTTTGTTTAAAACCCATTTTCTTGAAATTTGTAAAATTTTAAGAATTTTTTTTTTTCAAAAAAAATATGGGTATGGTAAAATTTATTTTTTTTAAAAATAAAAACACTTTTTCAGCTGAAAAAAAATATTTCTAAAAATTTAATTTTGTGAAGATTTTCACTCTGTAAGGATTTGACCAGTTTTAAATATGTATAATAATTAATTTATAGATGACAGTGTACATGTATATATCCCAAAAATCAAAATCCAAAAATACCAGCATATTACACTGAAACAGAATGATCTCTTGCCCAAGTTTCAAATCATTCCTTACCCAAGATTTCATTTAACTGAAATTTAGCAAATTTTGGTAATCTTTTTAGGATCTACTAATGAATCATTTTGTTAAAACTAAATGTAAATGTTTTAATGAAGAAATGATCTTAAAATGACACCTTAAATCTCTGAATATCTTGAAAACTATCAAAATTATAAAGATTTGAAATTTGTAAGATTTAAATTAAGAAAAATCTTAGCTAAGGAATGACTCTGAAACTTAGGCCAGCATTTTACCCTGAAACAACTTGAGTTAAAAAGAATTAAGAATTTGAATTAAGGAAAATCTTAGCTAAGGAATGATTATGAAACTTGGGGTCAGCATGTTCCCCTGAAACAACTTGAGTTAAACAGAATGATTTCTGATAGCCTGACATAACTTCAGTTTAACAGAATGACCACTGTTACCCTGAAACAACTTGAGTTAAATAGAATGATCTCTGTTATGCTGAAACAACTTGAGTTAAACAGAATGATCTCTGTTATGCTGAAACAACTTAAGTTCAATAAAATTTTCTCTGTTATGCTGAAACGACTTGATTTAAAAAGAATGATCACTTTTACCATGAAACAACTTGAGTTTAACAGAATGTTGTGTTTTTATGTTACAACGTATATTGCTCACACACATACGGTCCTTAAGGCGAGTTGAATAATGACTGAAGTATAAGCACAGAGCAATCTATGGTTAACATACATATACCCAATATTGAACATTATTACACACACTTCTCTGCTGGTGTGTTATAGGAAACATGACTACGACATCTATCTCATGATTTCTACTCTATTCATTGATCTAAAGACAATAACAAACAGTGAACGATAATTGTTTGAAATTTGTTATTAAGACCGATGGGACTTTGAAATTAGTTAATTAGTTATTAAGATAGCTGGAACTAATTATTATATTTAAATAATAAAATTTGAAAAAGGAGAGGAGAAAAATTTCTAAGTGAGAAATTTTAAGACAAAAATTCAAAAAACGAAATAAAGATATTTTTCTTAAAAAATCACTGGATCAAAGGAAAAAGGTAAATAAGAATTATTTTTGAAAATATCTATCCTAAAAATTTTGTAACATTTATACTTTTTGGAAAAATCATTGTGAAATATAAAATCGTTTGACGATACTAATTGCGGATTCCGATTACTGTAATTACTGATTATGATTATCATGATTACCGATTTTGATTATCCAGATTGGTAGTTGAATAACGATTACAGTGATCATATGCACGGCGAGTACGAAAACTGATTTATGGGATATTGTGTTTTAAAGAATCGTGTTCTGCATATCTATATAACAGGATAAAGTTATTTTAAAGACTAACGCCGTTTCACTCAAACAGCTACCGTAGCAATAGCTAGAGACTTGGACATTTATGGACTGTTGATAGTGGAGGACTCAGAATTTCTCCTTTATTTATAACGACATAACTGAATAATCGGTCTATTTGGGGATATATATTTTACAAGGATACTCTTTGTAAGAGAAGGATTATATATTATTTAACAATGAGATATAAATTGTCTCGGTAATCGACCAGCCACTATGGACTAACAGGAATTGCTATAACTACAGGTACAAGGTTTCTTTTTTCATCTCTCCTTTTTTTTTGGGTAATATTCTTTTTTTTCAAAAATTATTTTAAATTTATATGAGAAATATTTTTATCTTATCACTTTATCAAAAAATGTATTAAGAGTGCTAAAATGGACCACCACAAGTTGTCATAATTACAGGTACAAAGTATTCCTTTTTTCTCTCTTTTTTTGGGTGTTTTCAATTTTTTTTAAAAACCATACTTAATCTATGTGGGCAATATTTTTATTTTATCTTTATCGGAAAAATTTACTAACAGTGTTAGAATGGACCATCACAAGTTGTAACTACAGGTACAAAGTGTTTAATTTGTTTTCTCTCTTCTTTTTGGGATATTTCCAAAAATAATTTTGTTTTAAAATCATTTTAAGTCTAAGTGGACACTGCTTTTATTTTAACTCTCACTGTATCAAAATTATTAAGAGCAGTGCTAGAATGGAACACCAGGAATTACTATAACTACAGGTACAAAGTGTTTAAATTTTTCCTCCTTTATGGGATATTTTCAAAATTAATTTTGTTTAAAATAATTTAAATCTATGTGGGCAATATTTTTTCTATTTTATCATTAACAAAAACTTATTCAAAGCAGTGCTAGAACGGACCATCATGAGTCACAACAGCCACAGGTATTAAGTATTCATTTTTCTCTCATTTTTAAAAAGAAAATCCATGTGAGCAATTTTTTAAATTTTCATCTCATCAAAACATTATGTAGTGATTTACTAAAACATGCAGTCCTAAACAATTCAGAATAGACTGGAGAAGTTAGTGTCTAATATGGTTTCAAAAATAGATACCAGTAACAGGGCTATTATATCTATACATACTGAACCAAAATGGACTGTAGAGGCTACCTTAAATTTTATGATCTCACAGACAGTAAACTTATTACAAATAAATTTATTTATTTCTGTATATAATTAAATCATATACCAGCACAGATACTTTGCAAATGAAATGAATACACATACTTTAGCAAAATAATATGCACACGTTCGGTAAAATTATTATTATCATCAATTTTCAAACTAATTTATTCCTTTATTGAATGGGTAAAAGGGAGCAGATTTAGAGTCCTAAGTTTCTTTCATTCTCAAATTTACTTTCACATGTGGCACATGTCGTTAGCTAGACACTTCACCTCACTTCACACTTTTGGAGCTGTGATTTGGACATGGACCAATGTGTTTATAACTGTGATTTGGATATAGACTGGTATTTTTGGTAATCTTTTTGGTGTGATTTGGACATGTTTGTGGTTGACTTTTGGAACTGTGATTTGGACATGGGCCAGTATGTTTTTGTTTGATTTTTGAGATTGTGATTTGGAAATAGACTGGTATTTTTGGTAATCTTTTTGGACTGTGATTTGGACATGTTTGTGGTTGATTTTTGGGATTATGATTTGGACATGGACCAGTATGTTTGTGGTTGACTTTTGGAATTAAGATTTGGCCATAGGCCAGTATGATTGTGGTTGACTTTTTGGATTGTTATTTTCACAATCAATCAGTTTGATGTTAATTCCATTATCCTGTTTTTGATGAATAAAAGACAAAAGAATCTACATTAAAATTCCCGTAGTAAGTCTTCAGTATCTAATGGTTCATACACTGCCAAAAAATGAAGTATTCTTGAGTGTAGTGTATTTTTGTTTTTGATAATGTTAAAGTACAATCAAACGTAACATAGTGCCTGTTTATGTTTGTTTCTGAAAATTTTACTTTGAACTTTTCAAAATTATATCATTTCTAGCCCCAAAAAAACCCCTTTTGTTGTGCTCACCTGATAAACGTTATAAACTCTGTGTGTGTGTGTGTGTGTGTGTGTGTGTGTGTGTGTGTGTGTGTGTGTGTGGTGTGTGTGTGTGTGTGTGTGTGTGTGTGTGCGTATGTGTGTGTATTTTCTTAAAGTTTTCATCACTACCAGCCATTAAACCTGTTACTTGTGCTTACCTGAAAATATGTTAAGAAACCCTGTGACTAAATCAAAATCTTTGTAGTTCTCCAATACTGTTGAAAAAGTATTTTTTGGAAATTCAATTTTTCAAAAGGGTATTCATAAACATTATTTTATTATACTTTATAATGTAACTTAAACAGCAGTGCTAGGGAGTGTCTAGTCACTTGTGGTGAAGGGCACTTTGTGCCATATTGAAAATTTCATCATAACTGATTAGATGAACATTTCCAAACAAACCAGAAATGATAAAAGTTTTTATTAATATTTTTAGAACATTTTTCTGTTATGCTCATTTTTCAAATTTCCAAAATTTGTGAAAATATAGTCCATCTTAAAGCAGTACTTCATAAATTTGCTAAAATATAGGTTACTTTTTGGAAAAAGAAAAAAAATTCTCAGAAATTTGAAGACAATGGTGATTTTGGCTATCAGAAATGAGGGAGCATAGCTTTTGATGTTAAGGTCTGGAACATTTTAAAGTAACTTTTACATTTGAACCTGCCTTAAAGACCACCTCTATATAAGGACCACTTTCTTTTAAAGGCCAGTTAAATTTGATTCCAATTGCTCTTTATTCATGTAATTTGAACCTCTCTATAAGGGTCACCTGCACATAAAGCATTGATGAAGCTTAATTATTTTGAGAAAGGGGCCCAGCTCACTTCAGAAATGAAGTTTTAATAGTAATAAATAGCTTAAATGTGTAAACATTTAGGGGCCCAAACTGGTTTAAGGAGCCATGGGCTACTGAGCACCTGCTAATCTTCATCCCTGTAAAGACCTTTTTCACTAGTTCCTTTGGGTGGCCTTTATTGACTGGTCTGACTGTATTTCAAATCCTTATCACGGATCATCACATAAATTTTTGATGTAACGAGATATAGAACACAAACAGCTACATAAAAAAATCTAGTAAAACACATTTATAGCCTTTAATCATGTATATTTCATAAAATCCACCAGCTGTTTGTTGAAAATATCATTTGATATATTGCAAAAAATTTACATCTCAAAAATAACGAGGGCTTTAATAAAATCTTAGATTTAATCGACACCTGTGATTGTGCAATTTTATTACAATAAATCACATAACTCAGGAAAGCTGAGAAGGTCATAGAAATTTAATTATTGCAAACTGCAGCCCGATTTTTTATGATTTCTCGATACAAGATCATTAATTTCGATGGTTGAAATTTATTATAGAACAACTGGAAATTTAATATCACGTTTATTTCTTCCATGTCGATTATATTACTGGTGCTACAGTGCAATCTAAATTTGATCTGATGTAGATTTCAGGAAGTAGCTGTATATTTATTATTTCCTGTTTCTAAATCATCGATAAATGAAGCTCTTATTAGTCTCCACTTAAGAATATTGTTGATAAATATAATGTTTCTGTATCACAAAATTATCAAATTCCATAGTTCCACGTTCCTTCAATTTTCAATTTTGATTTCACATTCAAAGTATCACATGACAAAACAAGAGGTGCTTACTCTTTCTGAGCACCCAGTCTCACTTCCCTATATGGAAGTTCATTTGCCAGTTTTAAAGGGTCTTTTTTGCTTTCTGGATTATGTTTAAGACATAGAAAAGTGTTTGACTTAGTATCTTGATGAATATGAAGTAAACCTGTATATAAAGACCACCTAAGGGACTTACGAAATACAGTAAAACCTCGAATCATAGCCACCATTTTTTCAGTCAAATTTTGGCGTCATAAAGGGGTTTGGCAATAAATTGGGGGAGGCGAATAAAGAAAAACATAAACAAAATGGATTTTTGGACTTCAAAATAGTGTGGTGATAAGCGAGGTGGCAAAGTTATCAAGGGGCATTATAACGAGGTTTTACTGTATATTCTTTATAACCAGATATCCTTTATAATGTGGTTTTTATGAGTTTCAATATAAACTAAACACGGACATATTTTACTATAAAAAATAGTATTAAAGAACATGAGGTCTTTGAGACATTAAATAACTGGTCTAAATGGGCAGGTGGTCTTTATATAGGGGTTCTTAATTTCTAAAGGGATGTTAAAACAATGGTCTTAATGGACAGGGTGTTTTTTTACATGAAATAAACAATTTGCCAGAACATTGTGTGCAAAGACAGTATGATACTGTAAATGTATTTCATTTTATGTGTATTTATTTTCGAGGTACAGGAATTTTAGACACATCCATGCAGTTAAATTTTCATGTTTTTTGAAATATGAACTATAATAGAATAAGCAAAAAATAATTTCAGGTCGGTATTATTTTTCGCAATAAACAAATGATCAGGAAATGAGCGAAAAATTAGTACATCGCGAAAATAAATATGTTTGCAGTATTTCTTTTAATCCCCTCATAATTTGTTTATAAGCATTAACATCAGATTTTCCATACTTTTTACAAAGAGAGAAAGAGATAACCTATTTTATCATCAATTTTCACTAATTAGAAATTTTACTTTGGATGTTCACTTCATTATTATGTTATCTATCTTGTACAAGATTATATATGCAGTTAAAAAAGATTACCATATTGTTGAAGTATAGTAATCAATATCTGATAAATAGAGGATAATTATGAATTGAAAAATAAATGACAATCTCTTCCTGGACCTGCTTTCACTTAAAGTTAGTGCTGCAACAGTAAAATTTAGCGAGAGAGAGAGAGAGAGAGAGAGAGAGAGAGAGAGAGAGAGAGAGAGAGACACACAGAAAGACAGAGAGAGAGAGAGAGAGAGAGAGAGAAAATCAGCAAATTAAGAAAAAACTAGAACTGTCTCTTGAGAGCCAAATACTCCCCATCCCCAACATAGACCTCCTGACTTTGACCTTTGACCTATGCACATATATATCTGGTATGCAACACATGGTCTCATGTTGGTTTAAATTTGTGCCAAGTTTGATCAAAATCCACTCATAGACATAGAAGATATGGAGCAGATGTGATATTGGGTTAGACAACCAGACGGACAGACAGGGTGATTCTTATGAACCCCCCTAAACTTCGTTTGGGGGTTATAAATATATTAGTCTTTACTCTGAGTGGAAGCAAAGGGACCTTGAAACAATGGTCTTAAGGAACAGGTGGTCTTTATAAAGATTGAAATATCAAGCAAAGAGATTTTAAAACACTAGGCTTAAATTCTTAATGGACAGATGGTCCTTCTATAGAGGTTCTTTAGGAATGCAAAACAAAGCAAAGGGACCTTTAAAACACTAATCTTAATGGACTGGTGACCTTTTTAAAGAGTTTCTGAAGTGTAGTTTTTTTTTTATCTGGGCACTCTGGGTTTCTCCACCATTACAACTAATCGACAGCCTTAATCTTGACTGGGGTGTAAAACATCATTATTGCACTATACATAGTTAAAATTGCCAGTGAAAGTGTTTTTTCTCTAGGCACTCCTGGTTCCTCCACTATTCCAACTGATCGACAGCCTCGATCTTGACTGGGGTGTAAAACACCATTACTGCACTAAATGGAGTTAAACTTGACAGTAACATTTTCTATTCTTATATTTATAAGAAGGCTACTGGTAAATTGAGTGTCTATTGATTAAGCATTCACGTCATATTACAACTCTCTATTATAAACAAAAGTGATGTGAATGGTTTTATGAACTGTTTCATTTTCATCAATCAAGTCTTAGGTTTCTATTCTATTAAATGTTTCATTGTTAATTCAGCGTTACATACATAACCAGTACTTAAGTGTAGGAAGGGCATAACAGAATTAAGTGGAATCTGTGGCCAAGTGGTCTAAGGTGTGTGGATCAAACCACCTCTCATCGCCTAGGTTTGAATCCTACTCAGGATAGAATGAAAGTGCTAGCAGGAAAGACAATGTGTGAATTCTGCATGTTTATTTTTATTGCGTGTGTGTGTGTGTGTGCAGTTAAACCTCAATTTATTGCCCCTATTTATTCAGCCAAATTTAAGCAATATAAATAGGTTTGACACTTTGGCAAAAAATTTGAGGGAGGCTTCTAAGGAGAAATATAAAACAAATGGATTTTTTGGAGTGTGGCAGTAATAAGATGGCAAAGTTACTGAGAGGCATTATAATGAGATTTAACGGTGGCAATAAGCGAGGTGGCATAGTCATTGAGGTACGTTATAATGAGGTTTTACTGTGGCAATAATTGAGGTCGCAAAGTTATGAGAAGAATTATAACAAGGTTTAAACTTAACAAGCATATTACATAACAGATAATGTTTTGAAATAACGAGACGACATTACAACAATATTAATCAATTTTAAAACAATATACAGCTAATAATTGAGCGAGCAGGCAAGGTGATTAACTCCAGGGTACAGTTCAGCATATTAATGCTATTTTACTCAACACTAAAACAATAAATAACATGAATAAAACAATAAAAAAATTTCTTCCGACTTCATAAATAATTCGTCAATAACGATTTCCTAAATCGCCTGTTGGGTGTTAAACGGAAAATTTGAAAACTGCTTATCAATCAATTAAAAACACACAATAACGAAGTTTAAACTGCTAAAGAGAATTCTGGGTAGAGAATAGCGCCTTTGATAATGCAAGTCATTAGACTGCGAGACTAGCTTCTAAGATCCACAACCATGCATATAATGTAAATGATTTAATTAGCCGAGCATATTAAATTGTTTTTACAACTGCTTCAGAGTTTTAAGGAAATTACTTCTCTCGTTTATAACAATAAACAGTCGTAATAAAACATTAGAATCATTTATCTGTGAAAAACAATTAATCTTTATTAAAAACTAGAGCAGTTTCTTCTTGAGAGACAAATACACCCCTTCCCCTACAACAATGATGAAACAAACAAACAGATGAATGGACAGACAGAGAAACAGACAATTGATTTGGTTTCGACAGATAGTCTAATCTTGGTTACATTTATGTCAATTTTGATCACCCATACACATGGAAGATTGGGACAGATGGCTAGACAGCCAGAGAGATGGACAAGACGGTGAATTTGGTATGCAACACATTGTCTCATGAAGGTTTACATTTGTGTTAAGTTTGATTAAAATTCATCTATAGACTTGGAAGATATGGAGCAAACACGATATTGGAATGGCTGGCTTATTTTTCTAGTGTGCAAGTTGGTGCCTTTTACTTAATTTGCCAGTTTTCAAAGTCTTTACTTTGCTCTTGGGATTGCGGTTTTGACATGGACCAATGGTTGAATTTTGAGATTATGATTAGAACATCCAGTCCCTAATATGATAAATTAAGGAAAGTTCATGTTCATTTTATTTACGCGTAAATACGTGAAAGTTGCAAGCACAAAACAAAAATAAATAAATATATAAACCTATCATGAATATTTTTCATATAATAAACTTGCCTTTGCACTAACAATGATCTGACGAAACAAAATTAAAAAGTGTTTAGAAAATCTCAGAAATGACCATTCTTGTAAAAATTAGCAGACACAAAACATTTTCCAACATACAGTATATGAAATAATGAGAATCTTGACTAATACTAAAGTAGTTACAGTTACTATATAAACAATGCCGTAAAGTATACAAACATGACCTTAAAACAAAGCAGCGATGGTGTGAGAGACGTCAATATATCTTGTCAAACGGAAAACGAAAACTCCCCATGACAGATCTATCTAGATCTATAGACTTGCAAGTGTAGGATTGTTATGGAAATGACAAACGTCACACAACGTTAAGTAGTAACTCGGTTTCTGATATCATTGCTCCGACACGGTTTACTTTAGTGACTGATATCCTAATGTAGAGCATAACGAACTCAGTGGCATGTTTTTCTTTGCCATAACTAATTTGTAATCCTGGTCACTGGCACGTTAGTGTTAGCGGGTGTTTTCTATGTCATACCTTATTTGGATTTGGCATGTAAAATATCCCAGGGTTACAAAGTTACCTTGATATCTTCAGCAACTGGAAATGGAATGGAGTAATGGAGTTTTAAATGCAGAGACAAGATTCTTTCATTTATATAGAGGCGGTCAGTTCAGTAATGGTGGGGGAAACCAGAGTACCCACAGAAAACCACTGACCTCTGGTAAGCAAACTGACAAACTTTCTCGCACTATGATCTGCTGGGGTTTCAAACATTTGGTCCTTAAGCATATGTGTTTGGCTATCCAGCTACTGAGGTCTCATTGGTGTTTCAAAGATTGACTATAAATAAGCTTTACATACACTTTCAAAGTGTATGACAAGTTTTATCAATGGCTTAAAAATACTAATTTTTTTCAATACTGTAAATCAGTATTTTTGGCATTTTTTGGCACAATTTTTTGGGGCAATATTTGCAGATTTTGTGCAAAAAAAGGTGTATTTATTTTTCTGATTATAAAGAATGAAAGATAGGAAAAGTCCAAATTCATAACATTCCTTTTTATTAAATAGGTAAATTTTCCTTATACTTTATAGAATTTGATTGGTTAATCTTAAGGAGCTACTTTGATGAAATCACTGTGAAGCAAAATTCAACAGAAATTTCCGTGATTCCATTTTTTTTCAAATTTCAGTGGTCACAAAATCCGCAAAAATTAAAATGCCAAAATCAGCAAAAATTAAAATGCAATTAATGGTACATGTCTATCAAAAAAAAAAAAAATTTAACAACAACAAATCGAAACCAGACGACAACACATGTAAATGTCAAAATCAGAAAAATTGATCAGGGCACTCGTTAATGTACAGACTTAATCTATGGGATTAGGATTAGTGTGATTAATCTGTATCCAACCTGGAAATACACTTATATTGAATTCTAACGCAGATAAATCTTCATTATAACGGAACTGATATCACAACGATCACTCATATCACTGCTCACTCATACAATGTAGCGGTTTAAAATACACGTATATCACCTAAAGGTAGATATTCCCCTATTCTCTCTCGAGATATATATATAAAATACACTATTGAATTAGGATGTAGATGTCTGGCTTATAAATTTTTTAATCAAGAAACATTACCAGACAGTGTGTTATCAGATTTAATTAATTAAACATTTAATGAAATTATACTTTATGGTAAAGCTATACAACTCGATTTAACAGCCCTGATCTGTTCTACATGCTCTAAGCTCTTTACAAACAGTTTTAAAAGTCCCAATCGGCTCCGCTCAATTTTCTACTTCTACTTAAACCCTGATGGGATCTTGGGTCTAACAAACAGTTTTAAAAGCCCTCATAGGCTCCACTCAATCTTCTACTTCTACTTAAACCCTTATGGGATCTGGGGTCTTACAGACAGTTTTAAAAGCCTGGATAGGCTCCGCTAAATCTTCTACTTAAACCCTGATGGGCTCTGGGGTCTTATAAAACTGATTTTCCTGATGGGTTCTGACCTCTTACAAAGTTCTTAACAAACAGTTTTAAAAGGCATGTTAGGCTCAGTTCAATCTTCTACTTCTACTTAAGCACTGATGGGTTCTGGTTTTAAAAGTCCAGATGGGCTCTGGCTTCTTAAAAACAATTTTAAAAGCCCTGATAAGCTCTGGCTTTTTACAAACAATTTTAAAATCCCTAATGGGCTCAGCTCAATCATCTACTGAATTTGTAACACAATACTTCATTAAAATCTAAATTACTGTAAATGTATTTATTTTCGTGGTTTACTTATTTTTGCTTATTTTGCAGTTGTTTGTTTTGCACGAAAATTAATATAGAGCGAGAATTATATTATGCTTAATGTGTTATAGTGCATAATTTAAAAAAAAAAACGTGAAAACGCAGATATGTCTAAATTTCATATACCTCGAAAATATACACACGCAAAATTAAATAGTTTTATAGTATGATGACAGCAAATTGATATTAACCTGTATGTATCCCATGTAACTAACTGATTGATACAATTACTAGGACGATGAACCCTCGCTAGTTCAAAGCTGCCGCGGGGCAGCAAGCTTTGTTTACTACACACACTTCCATCCATAAATAACTATGCAGATTTATATTTGCCATAGGCCTATATCATAATCATCATGTCAAGTTGTATTCATAAAATTGTAATATTGGAAGTTTTTGAAGTGACATGTTAGCTTAATAATTGAAATATTGAAGTTTTTTTTGCTGCATTTGAAATTGACATGTTGGCTTAATAATCCAAAACTTGCAACAAAGTTGTTTTTCTTGTTTTACATGCATGATATGATCATCGTGGCAATTTCATTCACAGAATTGAAATATTGAAGTTTTTGCTGCATTTGAAAGTGACATGTTGGCTTAATAATCTAAATATTTGCAACAAATTTGTTTTTCATGAGTTTTTTTTTACATTTTGAGGAAAATATAAAATTATGAGATAAAAAATATTTTTTCAAGATAAAAACAATATTTATAAAAGACTCGGCTTTAGGCATCAGGTTTTATAATAGGTCTTTTTTTAAGAACCCTGTGACATTTCATTTCTAAATACTGAGTGCTTGATGAAAGAAGTCACTATCTATTTTTAAGTCTTGGTGAGACTTAATCAGGGTTCCATACCTGACTTATCACGTGCATACAGTCTGCAAGCATTCTACCAAATTAGCTATCAAAGTGATACAAGAAAAAGAAATGAGCAAAAACAATCCTAAAATGTATTCATCATATTGTTGATAATCTTGTACATACAATTATACCATTATAGCAAGTGATACAAGAAAGAAAAGAGCAAAAAATCGTAAAATGTATTCATCATTTTGATCATTGTTTTGTACATATATTTAGACTGTAACGGATTCAGATAATATATTGTATTCAGGAAAAAAAGCATTTTTGCATTGTTACATAATGGAACATAATTATATTATTCCCCACGCCCCTGTCACATTAAGTCGTTTTTTCTTGAATTGATTATATTTAAACTTCTGGAGAAATGATTCCGACATTCCAATATTCAAATTTCGGTTATAACCATGTCGTTACTGGGGATTTAATTCAAGATGCACATAAAACACCAGTGTGTTTATTAACATTTCATGGCAAACGTGGGAATCGATTTTGAAAAACGTTCAAAGGCTGAACATCATAAAACCTCGATCACAAGTCAGTGTTGTTCTTGGCAGCAAATTTAAATTACAAGATTCTGTCAGCTCTGAATTAGACAAATAAATTAAAGAGAACTTTGGTTAGTTACAAATATCTTTAGTACAGGAGACTAGTTCAGTGACCGAGTGAGCATGAAAGTGAGTCATCCAAAACAAGCGACAGGATTTTTTTTATAACTCAGTCAAGAAATTTCACTTATATCGAGGCCATCAGTTCGGGAATGGTGGAGGAAACTGGAGTGCCTAAAGAAAACCACCAACCTTCGGCAAGTAAATTGAGAAACTTTCTCATAAGAGCACCTGTCTCAAGTTCGAAAAAAGGTGGTGGGAGACAGCATGATCTGTAAGTGTTTTTAACAGCTGGGCCACCGACGTCCCTCGAAAGCTAAAATGATTATTGGTTGTTTACAAATATCCAAGTAAGTTCTGGTTCAGTGAGCAAGTGAGTGTGCGAGTGAGCCTGCCAGAACAAGATAAAGAGATTTTTGGTTCGTTACCAATTTTCTAGTGGCCATGTGAGCCAGCGAGCAATCAAGATCAACTCAGCTTATCAGCATACAGACAGTTTATAAAAAGTACCTACAACAGCAACAGCATTAAAATCCAGACGGGACACTTAACATCTATACATAGATATACACAAGTGTTTTGTTAACTCCTTCAAAATGTCAAGATTGTTATCACAGAGAAAAAAACTAATATCATTAAAAACAAATTCAAATAAATAAAAAAAGCATCATATCATGGCATAATGAGAAAAATGGACTGGACATTAGACTTGGTCTTGGACTTTAGACTTAGATTCTAGACTTGGATTTACTATACTTATTATTTTTAAAACATTTATAATTTTGTTTGTCAATCAAAGCCTCCATGTCATCAATGGATATAATTCAATTAATATCAATTAACAAAGCTATTCACTATGTGACATTTGGTGATTTGTCCAAATCCGGAATCCAAGTTCAGGGTCCAGGTCTAGGGTCCAAGTCCAAGGTCCAGAGTCCAATTCCAATTGAGTCCAGATTCCAATTCCAATTTTGTCTGTCCAAGTCCAAGGTCCAACTCCAAGTTCAGGGTCCAGAGTCTAGAGTCCAATTCCAATTGAGTCCAGTCCAGTCCAGTCCAGTTCTTGTCCCAGTCCAGTCCAGGTCCAAGTCTAGTCCAGTCTAAAGTCTGGTACAGGTTTTCAATTATACCTCATATCACCAAAATCCAGAATCAATGTTATTACTAAATCTATATTCTCACATTCTGTCATTTAAATTATTTCAATGCTCAATTTCACATTACTGGAACTATTTCAATGTTTTTTAAAAGATAAAAGGCATTTTTTAATTGAGTGGGCAAATGGATATTTGATGAAGTTTGCAGACTTAAATTTGTGCTTTTGTTTAATATGAATATTAATTTTATTTATTTGGTATTTTGTCAACAGCACGCCTTTTTGACAATTACAGCTATCTTACTTGAAATTAAACATCCTTTTGTTAACCTTGGATATTAAAATAATTTATTTCCTATTTCATCAGCAGCACACCTTTTTTTTAAATCTACAGCTGTCAAACTTGAAAAATATCCATCTACATTATCAATCTACATTATCAATCATATCTTAATTCATATTTGATTTTTTAATTAAGTATATTTACTTTATTTTATTCATCACATGGTTAATCCCAGATCAGAGACCAGAGACCTTAGGTGAGTGTATTTTCAGGAGTTGAAACAATTAACGTTTAAAAATTTTGACTGCATACTTTTGAAAATTTTGACGTAAATTTTGAGATATAAATTTTTTAAAATGTTGGCATAAAATTTTGTAAACCTTTTAAAAACGTTTAATATTAAACTTTTTGGAAATTTTGACATGAAACATTAAAAATATGCACACATTATTTTAAAAATTTATTTCCACCCTATTTTTGAAATAAAGTTCCTGTTTATTGCGACCTTACGTCAAGATATCCCAACCAACTAAATTTTTTTGAAGAAGAAAAAAATGTCGGCCCTGTTATTGCAAGGCCTGGGCCAGGATGACCTGAACAAGTACAGTTCTGGATTGAACACTGTATCTGATAAACAAACAGATTATGTAACAAATTACAACATGATGAGTTGAAAATCAATACATGATATCTCTTATAGAGTGTTTATTATTTCAAATCTCATCATCTTACGACTCACGTACAGTTAAAAACAATAATAAATCATGTTATTTTTCTTTAACTGATGGATATAGACAAACAACAATGACCTGTCTGCTTGACCTTTCATAACTAATCAACCCTCAATTTTGTCTATTGAAATGGTGGCCAAATCGACCTGGAATTGTGTCTGGCGGCCTAAAATTTGTAAATGGTGGCCAGCTTGTCCACTTTAAATTTGAACTTTTATGACCAGAAAACAGATATTACTTCTGTGTTACAGAATTGTCATGATAATGTTGCCATTTCAGGCAATATAATGGACACTTTACATCATCATTATTTGTAAGTGATTGTAAGTCAGTTTTAAAAATGTTCATTTTTGTTCTCCATACCTAAAAGATGCCTTAATTTTCCGCCATTTGGAAGAAAAGATTGCCTGGCCATTTAGAATTTTCACAGGCAATCTGAAAATTTCAAATGGTGGCATGGTGGCCACTTAGTTTTGAAACCCACTTTGAGGGCTGCTAATATTCTTTTAAATTTGAGATACCGGTACAGCTTTTTTGCCTGGTGTTTGTTATTCAGAGGACAGAGTATTAACTGGTTCACCTAGTGTCAGAATAATGTGACTGGGGGAGTTGTATACTTGTCTGTGACATACTAACTTTGTCAGCTAGCATCTTAAGCTTAAAGTTGCACTAAGTGTGTGCTTTAGTAAAAGGCAGACCATAAAACACACTAACATTCATGAACTTATGTTTCGATTTATCCCTAGAAATCTTTGGAAATTAAATACTTGCTCTCGTTACAAATAGCTGAAAAATTGCTAATGTGACATTAAACAACATTACAGCAGCAACAATCTTCTGGGGTGAAAGCTTCAGACCACATGGTCACCGAGACACTGATTTTATAATTTCTTTAGGTAATTATAACTCATGCAAACAAAATACATACATTAATTAATGCCAATAAATCTACTGTATCAATTTTCAGTCTCTGGCATACATGGCATCTTGTAAAGTCAAGAATTATTTTAATTCAAATTTAAATTTTGAAATGTCAAATTAATTCTTTTTTTTTTTTTTAACAAAAACATAGTGATTTCTTTTTCTTTTCTTTTTACTTTGAATAAGTGGTTAGCAGATTTAATCTGGGTATTCCTTGATTTTTTAAATTTAAGTTGAGTGTGCGAATGGAAGTACATGTACTAGTTTTTTTTTTTAAATTCCCTTTTGTACATCCCTTCCACTTTCCCAAAATTAATCATTTTCAACTCTCTTTTCTTTTTTTTTTTTTTAGATTTTACTTTATGATTTTTTATTTTTTTAGGCGAAATGTGCAAAATGGCTTTGTAAGCTTTCTTCAGTCATGATTGAAATATTAGTTAAGGGGTACAAATGGAAATCACTCCCTTCTTATTACTATTTATTATTATTGTTTTCTTCTTTCCTTTTTTAATTCTTATTATCATTTTATTCTGTACATTATTTCTTTTGTTCTCCTCACTATTCATGCAGAGCAGAATCTGATCTGATCAATACATCCCCTGTCAAATCTGATAACATATTCAAGAACAAGTCATTTATAATGAATATCCTTTAGCGATATAAAAAAACTCTTTCAGAATATCCAAATTTTGAAATGAAATATATTATTTTATCTAATTTTTTTGGTATGAGTTTCTTGTGCATCATCCTCCCCCATTAAAATATATGCAAAAAAATTAAAAATATTTTTACATTCATTGTAAAATGGCTATTTTAAACTTTTTTCAGTCAAAATTCAAATTTTAGTTTGGAGGGTGCATGAAAATGGAAATTCACCCTTTTTTCTAATTCTTATTACCATTATTTTTCTATATATAAGCTATATTCTCTTACACTTCTACAGTAAACCATTTGATCAATACATTCCCTGTCAAATCTGATAACATATTCGAGAGCAAGTCATTCAGAATACATATCCTGTAGCAATATAAAAAAACTCTTTTAGAATATCTAAATTGTGAAATGAATATATATTATTTTATCTAATCTAATTTGTTTCCACGGATATGATGTCATTGTTTAATCTTGTTTCTTGTGCGATTTCCTCATTTCCTCCGCAAATGACAATAAAAACGTGAACAAAAACCTTAAAATTGATGAAGACATTGACCTCAATCTGGGATTAGACTAAGTATAACTATTGAAGTGTCTGGTGGGGTTTTACTTTTATATTTTTCATGGATATAATTGAAAAATCACTCATATTGAACAGACTAGAATTGCCTCACATGTTCTCACATTTGGCACTGATATAAAGAAAATATTACAACATAAGACGTCATTGCTGTTGTATTTAACTTCCAAATTTTGTACATTTTGTCAAACCTGTATACAAAGACCACCAAAGGGCACTTTTGTTTTTTCTAATGCCTTACAAGTTGTCAAATTTTGGCACTGATATAAAGAAAGTTTTACAAACTTCCAAATTTTGTAGTCAAACCTGTATATAAAGACCAACTAAATATTTTTAATGGATATAATTGAAAAATCACTCCCATAGGACAGATCAGAAGTGGCTCATATGTTCTCAATTTTGACTCTGATATAGAAAAAATATTTCAAACTTCCAAATTTTGTACAGGCAAACCTGTATATAAAGACCACCTAAGGATTTTTTTAATGGATATAATTGAAAAATCACTCCCATAAAACAAACTAGAAGTGCCTCACATGTTTCATATTTGGGTTCCAAATATAAAGAAAATATTACATAAATAAGACTCAACTTCCAAATAGTAAAACCTGTATATTAAGACCACCAATGGGACTTACGAAACATGGAGGATAAGATGCTCCTTTGGTTGAAATATCAAGCAAATGGACCAAAGAAATAAGGAATTTACAGACAGATTTTTTTTTTTTTGGTTTTATAAAGAAGAAAAGGGACCTTAAAACATTGGGTAATGGTGTTTAACGTCCCAGTCAAGAATATTTCACTTATATCCAGATGTCACCAGCTATAGGCGAAGGTGCAGAAATTTTGCCTGTGCGTTGCGCTGATGGCATTATACAGCAGGGTTCTTTATCATGCCATGACTACCATGACACGGGACCTCTATTATTTTAAGTTCCCATCCGAAAGAACCGTGACTTTCATTTCATAATGCCAAGTGCTTGGCGAAAGAACCGTCACTACCCACTTTCAAGTCTTGGGTCAGACTCGGTCGGGGTTCAAACCTATAACCTCCCATTTACAGAGCGAGCACTCTACCAACTGAGCTGCTGTAGTGGTTGACCTTAAAACACTGGTTTCAAGGGACAAGTTGTCTTTATACAGCTTTTACTGTATATCAAATTAAAAATAATTTGGTTTCAAGTTCAAAAATCATTGTAAAATGTTGAAAGAGAATTAATAGAAGTTCCACCTTTGCAATACACTCAGAGCAATTTACAAGGAGGGTTCTTTTGTTTGCCACACGTGGCATGACATGAGGGCAATCACTTGGTTTTAAGGTACCTTCCGAAGGACCCCATATTTTTCATATTTAAATCTTCCGAAGGACCCAATAATTTTCAAATCTAAATCTTCCGAAGGACCCCATAATTTTCATATTTAAATCTTTCGAAGGACCCCATAATTTTCATATTTAAATCTTCCGAAGGTCCCAATAATTTTCCAATCTAAATCTTCCGAAGGACCCCATAATTTTAATATTTAAATCTTTTGAGGGACCCCATAATTTTCATATCCAAATGCATTTAAGAATATTCAATACCTGTTTTCAAGTCTTGGTCAGATCTGGCCAGAATTTAAACACCAGTCTTCCAAATAAGTAACAAGTAAAATACCAACTGAGCAACCATAGTGGTCTGAGTCATAAATATGAATGCAATACAGTGTTTATTTTATTCAGTCTTAAATCCCACCTTATTTATATAATTCTGAAATAACAGAGCTTTTCCATCAAAAACACTGTCAACAGGACCATTCAAAAACAATGAAAAAAATATCTTTTGGCAACAGTCATGGTCGTAATTCACTTTTTTATGTATAAAAAACATTCTCAATATTCTTTCTTATATAAAACGTAATTGTATCACAGAAGAATTTAAAGGGTATGCTGTTTTAGAGTCTATCTTACTAAATATTTTATTTTGTTAGAAACTATATGATGGAAAACATGGACTGGACTTTGGACTTGCCAGACTGGGCTTTGAACTTGGACTTTGGACTCTGTTCTTGGACTCTAGACAGTATATATACACTCTGTCTTGTCCAGGGTCCAGGTAAGATTCCAAGTACACATCCCACTCTAGAGTCTAGTCTAGGTATCCCATTGTTGTATCAATTTTATCCAGTGGTGAAATGGAGATAGTCACTGTCATAAACAAGAGGCCCATGGGCCTTATACGCTCACCTGATAACTAATGGCTAGCTGATAGATTTAAAGAAAACGTAAATACTAAACCCCAATGACTTTTTTCTTTACATCAAAATGATCATTGTATCAATACCTACAACATTCTAATATACATGCCTATACAAAACATTTATAGTTTTCAAGATAATTAACCATTTCAGTGTTGTTTTACATCTGTGACCTTGACCTTAAAACCCATGATCTTTTTCTATACAGCGAAATGATTGTTTTATCGATACTTACAACATTCTAATATACATCCTTATACAAAAAGTTAATAGTTTTCGAGATAATTAACCATTTCGGTATTGTTTTCGCATCTGTGACCTTGACCTTTGAACCCATGACCTTTTTCTATACATCAAAATGATTGTTGTATCAATACCTACAACATTCTAATATATATGCCTATACAAAAAGTTTATAGTTTTCGAGATAATTAACCATTTCAGTATTGATTCGCATCTGTGACCTTGACCTTTGAACCCATGACCTTTTTCTATACATCAAAATGATCGTCATATCAATACCTACAACATTCTAATATACATGCCTATACAAAAAGTTTATAGTTTTCGAGATAATTAACCATTCCGGTGTTGTTTCGCATCTGTGACCTTGACCTTTGAACCCATGACTTTTTCTATACATCAAAATGATTGTTGTATCAATACCTACAACATTCTAATATACATGCCTATACAAAAAGTTTATAGTTTTCGAGATAATTAACCATTTCGGTATTGTTTCGCATCTGTGACCTTGACCTTTGAACCCATGACCTTTTTCTATACATCAAAATAATCGTTGTATCAATATCTACAACATTCTAATATAAATGCCTATACAAAAAGTTTATAGTGTTCGAGATAATTAACCATTTCGGTATTGTTTCGCATCTGTGACCTTGACATTTGAACCCATGACCTTTTTCTTTACATCAAAATGATTGTTGTACCAATAGCTACAACATTCTAATATAAATGCCTATATAAAAAGTTTATAGTTTTCGAGATAATTAACCATTTCTGTATTGTTTCGCATCTGTGACCTTGACCTTTGAACCCATGACCTTTTTCTATACATCAAAATGATCGTTGTATCAATACCTACAACATTCTAATATACATGACTATACAAAAAGTTTATAGTTTTAGAGATAATAATTATAATCAGAGGTAAAAAAAATTAGGTCACGACCTTCACAATTGACCTTGACCTCATTTTGAAGATACTAACAAGAAGATGTCAAAACTGAAAACCCCATGTCATTATCTGGTCAAGTAGTCAAGTTATAACAATTTAAAGCTATTTTACGATTTTTTCAAAATTAAACGCAAAAACGCGTAACCCATTTTTCGACCGAATTTCACGAAATGAACAAACTACAGGCTTAAGACCCTAGAGAAGCCAAATATCACATCAGATTTTTTCTCCAATCAATACTTTCGGAGAAGAAGATTTTTTAAGATTTTTGCACCCCTAGGTCACCTTGACATAGTTATGGTAGCCATGGCAATGCCACGAACAAATCTGAATTGCACCGACCCAGACATGCTTCTGACCAAGTCTCGTTGAAATCTGCCAAGTACTTTCAGAGGAGAAGTCGAAAATGTGTGTTAACGACGCACGCACACACGCACATACACACGCTGCACCATACCATAAGCTCACATGACCTTTGGTCAGGTGAGCTAAAAACCAAAGTTATAACTGCTAAATATAGTATAGCAAGTCCATGTCCCAGTCAAGATCCAAAATCCTGAGCCCAGCCCAGAGTTCAACCAGAGCCCAATCAAAAGCCAAAGTCCAGGTTTTCTATTAAACCATTATAAATACTATCAGATACAGACTTAACTCGTAAAACTGTAAACTGATAACAAATGCTAAATTCAGTTATATTAACGGGATACTTCATTTAGAATTAAAAGGAAATACATACTTATTTCTTTTTTCTAAAAGCAAAGACCAAATAAATTAAACGAAGGAAGATCTACCGATTGTATTCTTATCAGATTTGTGATCTAGCATGATTAAAGTACAGCTCCACTAAACTTACACCTTCCAGATTGAAATAAAGAGTATGGTTTTTGGTTTGGATATTAACGAAAAATACCTATTAAAACTACAACTGTCTCTTGAGAGCCAAATACCCCCCACCCCACCTCAACATTAATGTTTTCCTGTGACCTTAACCGTTATAATATGACTTTGGTTCAAGGTCATGACACACCTTTAGATCTAAAGCAGCTATGAGATATAGCCTAGACACGATTCCGACGGACAGTCGGAAGGACAGAGGGACAGACAGACGGTTGGACAGACGTATGGACAGACATATGAACAGACGGAAAGACAGACATGGTGATCCTATATATCCCCCTCAAACTAGTTTGCGGGGAGGTTAATATTTTAGTTTCAACAGCTTCTGTATTACTAAGGGTTAAGTTTTCACTAGTGTCTCTGAAGTTCAGTTTCAATGGTTTTCCAGTTTATTAATGTGTTAAATTTTCACATGGTTTTTAGGATTCAATTTTCCAAGGTATTGCTGTATGACCTTGGTTACAGAAGGACCATCATGCTAGTTAACCGAGTTCAGTACCAATTCCGGTATTACCAAGACGACAGCTTAAGTACCAATTCTGGTATTACCATGACGACAGCCTAACAGGTGTAACACAAACTGTTGAGACAACATTTATTCACTTAATCTTCTATTCAATCAAAAAGATATACTTAATCAGTTTTGGAAGTAAGATCTAAGCGGGTAATAACCCAGGCACCATTTTGAGTATAAATCATAGTTTTATATTCATCCAATCACTCGCTTGTATATGTATCTTCTGCTAGCATATGGAGACGGCGATATTACTGCCGACAAAAACTAATAAAATCACACAATAATTGGATAAAAGTTATTCAATCTCTATTCAATTTATAAACTGGTATTACCTTGTTAGCTATTAATGGTTTTCCTTGGATCTGATTTCTAGCATTCTGGGAAATGTGTGTACTTTTAATATGGCGTTAAGTCGTTAGCGTGAAAACACGGATTAACAGCTTTGATTTTGTTGATCAAAAACATAAAAAAAATAGCAATCAAGCATGAGTTAAATGCGACGTTAACAAAAACAGCAGTTCTGATGTAATATTTATTTGTCACAATTATACACGCCAACGAAATAAAAAAAACAAAAAAAAAACAAGCAAATTCAGTGAATGAGGATCCCCCACCAGCGGGTTCTTTTTTTTTTGTGATTTGCACTTATGTTCAAAAGGGCCATAAGGGCCATAACTAAGGAGCAAACCAACTCAAGTTAATGATATGTGCATCTCCTATCTATGTTGATGTTTAATGCTTCATAGTTTTAGAGAATTTGCACCGATAAAAATTTTGGACGGACGGACGGACAGACAGAGAGGACGAACGGAAACTTGAATTTAATATCCCTCTCTTTCCTCAAAAGATGGGGGATAAAAATATTTGGATTTTGATCATCAAGACATATAAAGACAAAATGAATCTCAGAATTTTGTATCATATTTTCTCAGTATGATGTCATTTTTAACCAATTTTTATACAATTTTTTTTTTTTTTTTTTGGTATTAAAACTTTGGCGATCTTGTTATGTCACACGGTGGATTACTAAAAGCTGTCGATATCTCATTTACAAAATAACTGATTTATTTAACCACAAGAACAAAAGAGAAGGTCTATAAGCTGATTAATTTTATACAGACTATATAGATACATCAGATCAGACAGGTGGTATAATGGAAAACCTGGATTGGTCTTTCGACTTGAACTCTGGATTATAAGTTGGACTAGGTTACTACACTTGGACATTGGACCTGGACCCTGGACTTGGACCCTGAACTTGGGACCCTGAACTAGGACCCTGGACTTGGGACTCTAGACTTGAACCCTAGACTTGGGCCCTGTATCTGGATTCTGGACTTAGACTCTGCATTTGGACAAATTACCAAATGTCATGCAAAACTTTGTTAATTAATTGTTCTTGAAATATATGGAGGTATAGATTGTCAAACAAAGTTATAACTGTTAAAAATAGTATATTAATAAGTCCAAGTCCAGCACCAGAGTACAGAGTTAAAGTCCAAACTCCATGCCAGATTTTCTATTATACCCAGACAGGTTGACATACTATCTCGTGAACTACCCCCAAGAGAACAATAAAGTAAATGAAAACTATGTTAGAGTATTAATTGGAGTACTTAAGGCCAATGGATACACTTGAGCTTTTTATCATCAACTACAGTGATTTTTCTATATACGTGATATAGATATTTGGCTCTGGAATCCAATCATTTTGTTGATGTTGGTATTGTTTAATGTTCCATCAGTGATTTTTCAGCTATTCTTGACACAAGGTTGAGTTTATTAATCTCTAAGGATTAATCTCAGAACAAGTTTGTGTATGTGTGAGTATTTTATGGTCTGACTTGTACTAGCATACAGTCTGGGCAACTTTAACATGCTAACTCACTGAGTCAGTATGCCACAGAAAAGCATACCACTTCGCCTCTCACATTATACCGACACTGGCTGAACCAGTCAAACTCTGTCAAACTTTTCATTGGCATTTTTTTAAATTCTAAAATAGTGACTGCTGCAAAATTAAATGGATAATTCTTTATACTATTCAATTCATCAAAATCTCTTAAATCTTTAGTCCTCCCTAACTCATAAGTGTATTAGTACTGTGATTATGGTTTAGTTTACAAGTTTTTAAGGAAAAATAGAGTGTAAATAAATATTGATAATGGTCTATTTTAGAAGTTTTCCAAGTAAAATGGAATGTAAATAAATACAGACTATGGTTTAGTTTGGAAGTTTTAAAGGAAAAATAGAGTGTAAATGAATACTGATTATGGTTCAATTTAGAAGTTCTCAGAGGAAAAATAAAGTGTAAATAAATAATGATTATGGTTTAGTTTAAAAAAGACACTGATTGTCAATTAATGTTGACAGCTAATATAAGTTAACATTTTCAGGTAGTAGTGAGCATTTGGATTTGAATCAGATATTTTTTCAAGAGAACACTGAGTGCAAATTAATACCAATCATGGAAGTTTAATTTGAAAGTGTTAAAGAACAAAATGAAGTGTAATTAACATTGATAATGGTTTAATTTCGAAGTTTTGAAGGAAAAAAGGAGTGTAAATTAATACGGATTGTGGTTTAGTTTAGACATTTTCAAGGTGTAAATTAATACCAGTCATGGGACGTTGATTGTAAATTAATATAGATACATTATGTAAGTTAAGGTTTTCAGATAGTCAGCATTTGGACTTGAATTAGATTTTTTCAAAAGAACGCTGAGTGCAAATTAATATTTTTAATTGTTTTGTTTAGGTTGGAAGTTTTTAAGAAAAAAATGGAGTGTAAATTAATACTAATCATGGTTTAGTTTCAAGAAGACACTGATTGTAAATTAATATTGATAGCTTATATTAAGGTTGCCAGGTAGTAGTCAATACAAGGGAACAATGAGTTCAAATTTATAGTGATAATGATTTAATTTAGAATTTTTTAAGAAAAAATGGAGTGTAAATTAAAACTGATTGTAGTTTAGTTAAAATTTTCAGGAATAAGTCAACTTCAAACTTGAACTAGATATTTCATCGCCTTATTATAATTTAATTTTATCAATTATGATCTGACATCTTCAAGTGCTCAAAAACCAGAAATATATTGAATCACATGTCTTGGCCATCTGTGCTTTAAATGATGATAGATAATCATTATGCCAGTGAACCAGATATGTCACCCCTATCACTGATGTTAAGTGTTTAGCAAACATCTTAATAAAGAAAGAAATCTGTTTCAGTTAACAATATGTCTCCTACAACTATTACATTACAAATATCAGGTAAATCAAGCGCGTGGCCTAGTGGTTAAGGCGTTGGACTCATGATTCGAAGGTCGTGGGTTCAATCCCTGGACCGGGCGATGTGTTGTGTCCTTGAGCAAGACACTTAATTTCACGTTGTTCCAGTTCACTCATCTGAAAAATAAATGAGTACCAGCAAAATGCTGGGGGTTAACCCTGCGATGGACCGGCGTCCCATTCAGGGGAGAGTCTTGTACTCTTAGTCGCTTAACGCCACAGAAACCGGGATAAGCTCCGGCCTGATGGGCCTAATGGCTCGGGACAGACATAAACTTTAACTTTAACTAAATGAGTTGAGTTGAGTAATGGAGTTTTATGCGACAGCCTAAAAGATTTGAGTTGAGTAATGGTTTCATGTGACAGTCTAAATGAGTTGAGTTGAGTAATGCAGTTTTATGCGACAGTCTAAAAGAGTTGAGTTGAGTAATGCAGTTTTATGCGACAGTCTAAAAGAGTTAAGTTGAGTAATGCAGTTTTATGCAGCAGCCTAAAAGAGTTGAGTTGAGTCATGAAGTTTTGTGCCTGAGTCTAAAAGAGTTGAGGTTGCATAATTGAGATTTGACTTCAGGTCTAAAAGAGTTGAATTGAGTAATGTAGATTAAAGAGTTGAGCTGTGTAATGAAGTTTTATGCGACACAGCCTAAAACAGTTATGTAATGGAGTTTTATCTCCTAGTCATGATTCTTTCACTTTTAAGAAGGTGATTAGTTCAGGAATGGTGGAGAAAACTGGAGTTTCCAGAAAAAAACATCAAGCTTTTGACAAGCACACTGACAAACTTTCTCTCCAAGGTCAGTCTGAAGTGAGATTTGAACATTGGCTGTGAGTGGCACAGTGATCCTTAAGTGCACACCTTCAGACCATTTGGCCACCGAGGCCCGCTCTATAAGAAATAAAAGAAATTTAGTGAAGAAATTCTCATTTTATTGACGAATTGCTTCAACTTTAACCAATGACAATCCTCCCCAAGAAACAAGACAGATAAATTGTCTTTTGGTATTATTTTAGTGTAAACAATAAAATGAAAAACAATGATTATTTATGAAGCTCTTATACATATTATTTTTGTTTACATATATAGTTTTCTCTCTTTTCTAATATGCTAATGCCAGATAGCAAGGAAAAAATCAAGAAATATGGAAATAAATAATTCATCAACCCACAAAGAAAAATTGTAGTTCAGTTAAGTCAGACAGAGTCATATAGAAATTGCTGGACTTGAGAAATGAGTGTGGTACCATTCAATTTATAAATATACAGTTATATCTTCTGTATAGACTTAATAAGACATATTGAGGATTGGTCACGTCTGAATAACATTATGACAAGAAATAACCACAACAAATTCCAAATCAACACTCTCCATTTTCTTATCTTCTCAACATGATTTGATGCTGACATGATGTATTTTTGATCTGTGTCATGTAAAAGCTTGAAATTCCATAATGAATTTTGATTTGTGTCAAGTAAAAGCTTGAGATTCCATGATTTTTTTATCAGTTATTAAAAAGCTTGCAATTCCATGTTGGATTTTGATCATGTCATGTGAAAGCTTGAAATTCCATGATTTTTTTAACCAGTTATTTAAAAGCTTGAAATTCCATGTTGGATTTTGATCATGTCATGTAAAAGCTTGAAATTCCATGATTTTTATTATCAGTTATGAAAAAGCTTGAAATTCAATGAAGTATTTTGATCTGTGTCATGTAAAAGATTGAAATTCATTAGGGTTTTATCTGTTTTAATAAAACATTGCAATAACAATGATTACCGAGTCAGACATGGATGATTAAGTGTTGATACGTAATTAAAATAAGCAAAATCGTCAAAATTTTCATCAACGAATTATGCAATATGCAGTTTTATCACTGGAAACTAAATTGTAAAAATGAAGAGAAGAAAATGAAATTAAACCAGTTGTCAAAAATGATGCATTGTTAATTATACTGCAAAATAGTATTGAAACATACTTCTAAAAACTTGTATGTTTTAGAAAAAAAACTGAAACAAAAATTAAATTGAGTAAACCAGAAAGCAATCTAAACTGAATCATTTTGATAAATTGGTGTGAACATTAAATTTTCTGTGATTAAAAAAAATAGTGTATGGAAAAATCCTGCTCTGCCATAAAACTGAAGTTGTTAATCATGCTGAAAGTTGCTTAAAGAACATTTTGTATTGCATTAATTACAAGAGAAGTTCCATGCAGAGCTGTGTTGATCGTAAAGCTGGATCTATCATTCTATGTGCAATAAACTGTGTATATGATGCAGGTATAAAATTCAGTGAAAGAATTTAATTCCAGTATGATAACAGCCAATGTCATATGACATATTTATGAGAGAGAGAAAGAGAGAGAGAGAGAGAGAGAGAGAGATTTAATTTCATTATGTACAGCAGTCAATATGACATAAATGAGAGAGAGAGAGAGAAAGAGAGAGGAGAGAGAGAGAGAGAGATAAACGAGAGAGAGATTTAATTTCATTATGTACAACAGCCAATGTCATATGACATTTATGAGAGATAAACAGAGAAAGGGGGGGTTAATTTCATTATGTACAACAGCTAATGTCATATGACATTTATGAGAGAGAGAGAGAGAGAGAGAGAGAGAGAGAGAGAGAGAGAGACGGATTTAATTTCATTATGTACAACAGCCAATGTCATATGACATTTATGAGAGAGAGATAAGAGAGAGAGAGGAGACGGATTTAATTTCATTATGTACAACAGCCAATGCCATATGACATTTATGAGAGAGAGAGATAAGAGAGAGAGAAATATTTAATTTCCTTATATACAACAGCCAATGTCATATCACATTTATAAGAGAGAGAGAGAAAGAGAGAGAGAGAGAGAGAGAGAGAGAGAGAGAGAGAGAGAGAGAGAGAGCATGTATCACACTAAAGTTAAGATTTTTTCACTCATATTAGATTAAGATGGTCAGCCCTTGGACAGGGGTATTGAGTAAATGTGTCTTATGCCTCAGTGAAAATTCTTTTACTTATATTGAAGCAGTCAGTTCTAAGATGCTGGGGTAAATTAGAGTAATGGTGTTTCACATCCCAGTCAAAATTCTTTCACTAATTTGGGAGGTTCAGTTTTGGAATGGTAGAGGTAACTGGAATGCCCGGAGAAAACCACAGAAACAAGTAGACTTTTAAACTTTCTCATGTTCAAGTGGGATTCAAATCAAAGCACACAAGCCTCTATGATCCATAACCCCATCCACACTTTAGACTATCAGTTTTTGGTCACATTGAAGCCCAAACAAAAAGGTCCAAAAACAAGAAATTGCTTTAATCTTAAGGTAATAACTTTCAAACCACTTTCATGACTAACTATAAAGTGTGAGTGGGTTTTTTATGCAGAGAAAAAATCCTCAGCGAAAATTTGAATCAAGCAAAATATAAATCGTCTGAAAAATGTGGCATGAAGCTTACTACAACACAAGTCGATCAAGTCAGTTGGGTCAGTCGGCAAGGGCTTTAATGAGACTGAAAGATATAACAGAACTGGATTAAAACAATCATAGTGTGATATTATCATGACGATCATATTTGTCAGACTTCATTTACAGGGGAAAAACAACCAGAAGTGTGAGACGATGACATAATATTATTATTACCTTCAGACAGCTAAAACCATAACTATAATTTCCTCTTTTTTTTAAATAGTGCAAAATTAAAAAAATAGATTCTATTCATGTTTGAGAAATTGAATTTGATATCACCGTCTGACATTTTAACCCTTTTGACAATGTTTATTATTGGCATTTACATATCTCAATAATTCATGATCCGGTTAATTTTTATTATTTTTTAGATACTATATTTGTGTTATCAGAAGACATTCTGTTTTTCCATTGATAAACTTGCATGTTACTTACTGTTACAGTCACTATGTGTTATGGGAGGATAAGACCTCAGTTTTCAAATCCAGGGTCTCTCATCGCTGTGAGTCGAGTCCCACTCAGACCACATGAGGGAAAGTGAATATGTGAAAGAATCCTGACTTGGCTATAAAACATCATTACTCCACTACATTCTGTCATAGCTGGTAAAGGCCACTGTGGCCTAATGGATAAGACGTCAAATCCAGGGTCTCTCATTGGTGTGAGTTCGAGTCCTGCTCAGACCACATGTGGGAAAGTGAATTTTCCTTGCTGTTGGCCTTTACTGTTTCACCTGGTATCAGTATAATGGACTAGGGGAGTGGTAGGCTTGTCTGCAGCGTACTGACTCAGTGAGCTAGCATGTTAAAGTCATGCTGAGTGCACTCTAGTACAAAGCAGACCATAAAACACATTTGCACTTCACATGAATACACAAAATTGTTCATAGATTAATCCATAGAGATTAATAAAATAGTTGTTGTCGCGAATAGCTGAAAAATTGCTGATGCGACTTTAAGCAACATTCAACCAACCAACTATGTGTTATGACAGTGAATTATGCCCAATTTAGTTTCATATTCAATAAACTTGAATAAAGTCTGGTACTAGCATTTCAAAAAATAAGCACAGTAGTAACTGAAAAATGCATGCACTTAAGGAACACAGCACCTCTTATTGCCTAAGTATGAATCACATATGGACATATTCTTTGTCAGTTTGTTTGCTGAAGGTCAGTGGTTATCTCTTGGCACTCTGGTTACCCCAACCATACAAGAACTGACTGTTGTCAATGAAAATGAAAGTAATTGACTGGGACATAAAGGTGCAGCATCCCAAAACTGACTGCCTCAATATAAACTAGAACTGTCTGTTGAGAGCCAAATACCCCCTGCCCATCAACATTGACCTCCTGACCTTGACCTTTGACCTATGCACATAAATTTGGTATGCGACACATCCTCTCATGTTGGTTTACATTTGTTCCAAGTTTGATCAAAATTCATCCTTAGACATGGAAAATATGGAGGGGACACAATATTTGGATGGACAACCAGACAGACAGACGGACGGACAGACAGACAGACAGGGGATTCTTATATACCTCCTAAACTGTGTTTGCATAATAAAATCATATTGATTGGGGCATAAAACAACATTACTCAAGTGCAACACCATCCCAAAACTGATTGCCCCGAAATAGTAAAAGCATCTTGATCAGAGGGTGAAGCACTCAACTCTACTTAGTAATACTTATATCAAATTTTAATAACTTCTGTCTTGAATCTTATCGTTTTTGATAACAGGTAAAATATATAGACATTAAAATATAAGTTGTTTTTGTACTTTCAGGTACCATATAATGAAAATGATAAATAGGATAAAATATAATATTTGAAAACAACACATAAAAAAATTAAATGATGAAGTTTATACAACCACAAAATGTGATGCTCCCGGAAGTAACGTCATCCTGCGTTTAGTGAGTGAAGCCTACAATATCACGTTAAAGTGACATTCCTTGGATTAACGTCATCCTGAGTGAAGTGAGCCAAGCCTAAAAAAACATTAAAGCGACATTCCTGGGAGTAACGTCTTAGTGAGTGTAGCCTGTAATATCACATTAAAGTCACATTCCTGGATGTACAATTTTGTGAGTATAGTGAGTGAAAACATCATATTAAAGTGACATTCCTGGATGTACAATTTTGTGAGTATAGTGAGTGAAAACATCACATTAAAGTGACATTCCTGGAAGTACCATTTTGTGAGCATAGTGAATAAAAACATCACATTAAAGTGACATTCCTGGGAGTAATGTCCTAGTGAGTAAAACCTATAACATCAAGTGAAATTGATATTAGTGAGCACATTCTCAAAATATTTTTTGTGAGTTTACAAAATTTGTGATATGGATTTAACATTTAGTGGTGAAACTTATTCCATATTTGCTAAGAGATATGCACTGGATTTATCAGGGGAGAGATATAGCCTAGGAGAGATATAGCCTAGAGCAGATATAGCGTTGAACAGAAATAGCGGATAGATATAGCGTAGGCCAGATAGAGCATAGAACAGATATAGCATAGGATAATATAGCATAGGAAAGCAGATATGTGAGGTAATCACGGTGAGGTATTCTTATAGCATTCTGTGATAGGATAATCATATAATGATGACAAATTCAAGGATTTTTATGAGATCAATTTTTTATAGCCTCTGACAACAGACCGTGTTTAGATATAATTTTATGACAAATTCAAGATCCGTAAAATAAGGATTTTAAGATTTGTCATTGTACAGGATATATAAACCTCTGTCTGTGTTTACATATTACATGAATATAGTAACAAGTTCAATATCTTATTATAAAGGAATTTTTTAAGATCCATCTTTGTATGAGATAAAGTCTCTGGCCATGTTAAGATATCACACGGATATGTGATATACTCAACATCTAATGTGATAAGTGTGACAAGTTCACGTTTCTATATTATATAGGATTTTATTTTGAGATCCATCTTTGGACTGGATATAACGTCTGACGGCCAAGTTTAGGTAACATAAAAATATGTGATGTATTAAAAAATGTGACATATTCTTACAAAAGTCTGTGATAGTGTACAAAAGCACAAAAACTAGTGCCATAGTTCAGTAAAAATAAAAATAGTGCTATTGTTAATTTAAGACACTATAAGATTTAAATAAGATCTTCGGGATTGCTGAAATATCTGAGAAAAGTGTGAAAAACAGAGTGCCAGAGGTTATTAAAGACAGTTAAAGATTTGAGTATATCCAGATCTTCCAAATTGCTGAAATATCTGATTTCTTGAGAAGTGGGAAAAACGGAGTGCCATAGGTTATTAAAGACACTAAAGGATTTGAATATATCCAGATCTTCCAAATTACTAAAATATCTGTGATTTGTAGAAAAGTGGGAAAAACGTAGTGCCATAGGTTATTAAAGACACTAAAGGATTTGAATATATCCAGATCTTCCAAATTACTAAAATATCTGTGATTTGTAGAAAAGTGGGAAAAACGTAGTGCCATAGGTTATTAAAGACACTAAAGGATTTGTATATATCCAGATCTTCCAAATTACTAAAATATCTGTGATTTGTAGAAAAGTGGGACAAAAGTAGTGCCATAGGTTATTTAAGACGCTATAAGATTTGAATAAGATCTTTGAAATTGCTAAAATATCTGTGATTTGTTGAAAAGCGTAAAAAAGTAGTGCTATAGTTCATTTACGACCTATTCATTCACAATTTTGACAGATCGTTCAGTGGAAAAATCTATTAACACTGTATTGATGATTGTGTAGTGTGAAAGTACAAGCAACGACGATGACGGCTGGCGATAAAGGATATGACAAAAATTGTAGTGATTCTATATAAAGCTTACAACAACCAGCTGTGTTGATTATTCAAATTGTGAGAAAAATGGCTCATACAAAGAACACATCAGTTTATCCGCATCCATCAAACAGCGAATTTTCAAATGTTACTAATGGTGTCGATTTTGTAGTGAATGTATCTAGCGATTTAAACATTCCGGTGTTTGCGGAGGTGTGCAACTCAAACAGTAGCGTGTGGAAGCTTACACATCCAATATGTTCTATAAATTTCACATATTTCTGGGCACTGGTCATTGTGGCTGTGCTACTAGCAGTTATAACAGTGATGACCATATTTGGAAATGTTTTAGTGTGGATAGCATTATATAGATTTCCAAATTTACGATCTATGTCCAATTGTTTAATCGGTAATTTAGCAATGAGTGATCTCCTCTTGGCAGCGACAGTTCTGCCGATTTCGACTGGCAACGATCTGCTCGGTTACTGGGCGTTTGGAGAAATAATGTGTCCAGTTTGGTTATGTAGTGATGTGTTATACTGCACAGCCTCGATCTGGGGTTTGTGCACCATCGCTGTAGACAGGTATACCGCCACTGTCTATCCGGTGTGGTATCATGAGCGACGATCACCGATGCGGGCATTAGTGTATATTATATTTGTATGGCTATTTTCAATTGTTGTGTCCTTGGCCCCTTTCATTGGATGGAGGGACATGGTTCCTAATCTCTACCATTATAACAAGCATATTAACCGCTATGAGTGTCTGCTTTTTGACGTGGAAGGTTACGTCGTATACAGTGCTATGGGATCTTTTGTCATTCCTATTATATTAATGACTTTTATTTATCTGAAAATTTTCACCGTTTTACGCAAAAGGACAAAATCGTTAAAACCTAAAAAGCGTATCACATTACCAGCCAACGATAGTGACTTTGATAGCTGTGCCATAGCTGAAACCTGCAGTCAATTTGAAACTCAACCGTCTCCCCCGGTAACCATGAAGGACCAATCAACACAAAGTAGTCCCATTGCAAACAAACCTCCTGTTCAGTTCGCATTGGAGACACTACCACTAACAACGTCATCTTTATCTCAAAAACCAAATTCGAGTCAGCAACTATGTGTAGAAAGCAATCATTGTGATCAACAACTGGATAAAACTGTTTCAAACACCGACGGCGAAAATGTGACTCAAAATAATGCAAAATATAAAGCAACTGGTCCCCCTTCAGACAATAAATTACCCATGCTCATTAAAAATTATACCAGTCTAGGAACAGACGACGAAAAAACAGCATGTCTAACCAATCCAAGTGGCAGTATGGGTAAACAGCAAAAAGGAAACAAAAATTACTATAAACTAATGGTGGCAACATTTAATCCAAAAACTAAAAATACGAATTCTTCTAAAAACCACTTAAAACGAGAAAAATCATCTTCACTTAGTGAGCCAAATGAAAGCATGACGCCAGCAAAACAGAAAATTCCTTCCTTAAATTTTAACGGAAAACCAATGACAAGTACGCCAAAGCCGGCAGGTTTACGCAGTAAATATATATTACGTGAACAGCGTGCGACAAAGCGTATGGCTATAATAATGGCGTGTTTCATGGTTTGTTGGATTCCGTTCCTATTTATGTACTTAATACGAAGTTTTTGTGCGACCTGTTACATAAACGTCCATGTCCAGGCGGCCATTATTTGGTTAGGGTATGCAAACTCTGGAATTAATCCAATATTGTATACGTTATTTAATGACGATTTTAGGAAAGCTTTTAAGATCATACTTGGTCTAAGTTCCAAAAAGCGACACAAAAAATATCACTAGATATAATAATAATAATCATTAACTGCTTATTAAGTTATTACCATATCATGCAAATTATACAATAAATATATAAAATATAATCATTCTATTATTTCTTAAGTTTCCCAGGACTCCTGTGCTTTACAGTCAGCTGAAGGTTAAATACAGCTTGTGATTGCATATCATTTACATGGTGAGAGAGAAATTCAATCTCTGTTTTCTAATGGAGACATAGATTTTTCCCATATCGGACTAAGCCGAGTTCTGGACCAAATATATTAGAACGAGGGTTGAGATTTCCTTATCTGGCACCACAAGTAGTGATTGATTCTATTTCTTGCATAAGAAAGTACAATTTTTCAATTTTAAATCAATTTCAACTTTCGATACACCTCTGATTTTGTTGATAAAATTTTGCGGGAAAAACAGCGTGTAGGCTATCTTGCACAGGGGGGTACAAGATGGAGATATCTTGCACCTGTCTTTTTATGGATTTTTCTATCTGGGGTGCAAGAAAAAAAGTCCGGCATTTTAAGAGGGCAAGATTTTTCTGTCTTACCCTAGGGTAAGACAAGCTAAGACAAGCTATGACATCACAATATCATTTTGATTGTGACGTCAGCAATTTAGATTTAAACATACAAAGTTTTGCAAAGTTTCATTTTTACCAATGTTTACCACAAAACTGGAAAATACGGATTTGGGAAAAAAGAATCAACCTCTGCTAGCTTTCATAGTGGAGACATAGAAATCTCAACCTTCGGGATGATTTTTTTTCCCATACCTCAGCAAGCCTCTGTCTGGAAAATAGAAAATCTCACTCCTCAAGTTGAGATTTCTTTATCTCTTCTACAAAGCAGGGGTAATCTCAACTTTCTGTTTTGAATCCCAAATCAAGATTATTTCACTTAAGTTCAGACAAACAGTTCAGGGATAGTGGAGGAAACCATAGTATCCAGAGAAAACCACCAACCTTTGGCATGTCAACTGACAAACATCTTCACACTAGGATCTGCCTCAGTGGTCTGAAACCCAGACAATAAGAGGCTACTATGCTCTGTAAGGGCATACTTTAGACCACTTCACCACCAAGGACCATATACCAAATTAGGTACATGTGCTGGTAACATTGGTCATTCCATGAATTTTAAGGCAATTGGAACAATTGAGCTTTGTTAACTTTAAACACAAAAGAGTTCCACATCCTTCAACCACTTCTTGTCAAATTCTACCAAAATGAATATGCAATCAAAAAAAAAAAATTACCATTATCGAGAATTTTTCATTTGTGTCTAATTTTCACTGCTGTATATTGGAAAATGTTTGTGTTCATTTTATATTTGCGTAAATTGACCAGTGTATGGTCAAGACTTTTGCCAATATTTTATTTCAATATAATTCACCTGTATTTGCACTGTTCAACATCCTACGACGTGAAAATAAAATTACACGGATATCTTAAAATGGCGATTTTCACGAAAGTAAACTGATGCAAAAATTTACTAATATACAGTATTTATGTGGAGAAAAACATAGTGAAAATTTCCATACCCACCATTTCTCATGTATACAAAGGCATGCAAGAAATATTCGGACACTTTGTAAAATCCTTCTTTGTTTCATATAAAACCATATATTTTTTAGAAATTCTCAAAAAATTATTTCTTGGTAAATTTCCATGAATTTTTAACTGTTAAATGTAAAATTTGTTTAAGTTTTATCGTAAAAACAATTAGGAAATGGAATTTCGTTGTTTTTAATATTTTTAAATGTTTTTAACATTTCAAATTCAACTGAAAATTTTTAAAATTGAAATCTACTATACAATCATGCTTCACATGGCTGTTAAAGAAGGATTTTACAAAATGTTCGAATACTTTTTGCACATCTTTTTTTACTTTATGCTTCCATACCTCCAATTACTATAGTGCATATTTTGGCAAAGTGTTTATAAACATGAAAAAGTCTATATAATGTAGATAGGGATATATAAAGGTGGAGTTGACAAATGAACATATGAAGGCGTGGATATATGTAAACAATAACACGATAACACCTATTAATACCTATTTTGTGTATAATAAACTCTCCTGTGTTTATAAACATTGTCAAAATATCGCTAACGCTGATGGACTATAGACATGTCATTTGACAAAACTTCTATAAACCTATATCGAATGGTACTTTCTCCATTCTTCAGGTGGAGTCAAACCTGTCTATAAAGACCACCTATCGGGACATAAAGTGGTTTTTATGGGCAGGTGGCCCTTATATACAGGTTCAACTAACATGAATAAAGTGCAAATGGGATAAATTATACTGGCCTTTAAAAGCAGATGGCCCTTATATAGAGGTGGCTTTTAAGGCAAGTTTGATCGAAGTTCAGATTAGTTTTTATTTATTTTTAGATTTTCAAGATGTCTATTCTACAATATATCACTGTCACAATCAGAAGAATTAAAATAAAATCAATTGGCACCAGAGTAGTTCAATATATGCAAAAAATTTTAAAACTAATTTCGGTATAACTCAAGATGGTAGACTCACATACCAAATATTAGTTCAATAACTGCTAGCGATTAGAAAAAATAGTCTGAAAAAACTGCTATTTTAAAGAAATTTTCCAAGTCCATGGTCTATAATTTCATCAAAAATCATTGAACAAGGTGTAACTGAAACTGAATCTGTAACTCATGATGGCAAACTCAAATACCAAATATTAGTTCAATATCTGCAGGGGTTTTGAAAAAAGTCCAGAAAACTATCCTTCCCACATGCCTGCACAGTGCACACCCACTCGCTCGCATCACCAAATTAATAGTTTGCAACTCGACTAAATATGTGTATAAATCATCAGAATTAAATTTCACATCACAGTGATTTTATTGTGCAGAAAATATTCTGTATTATAGGGTTACTGGACTGATATTATGAGTTACACAGTGATTAAGTGACCTTAATACTGAAATACATGATGTCATTAAAATTTATATTGGGCGACAGTGTTTAAGTGACC